>JAMLFY010000001.1:13112378-13712378 GCA_030441495.1 Dalbergia oliveri
GTTTGGCTTACATGAACACCAACAAATCACAATAGCAATCCTTAAATGCTTACGCTAACTTAAATGTCAATTAAAATAACATAATTCTTATCAGAATTAATTCAAATCCCCATTACCAATTAAACATACTTTAAACTATCAATCAAATTATTCTCAATTGGAACCCTAATCATGCATGACATTCACAATTGCAAACATATACATAATCAGAGTTAGCTTTCACAAATATAATTGTATCAAACAATACAAAAATATAAAAGAGAGAAAAGAGGAAAATAGATTGGAAAGCTAAATTGTAAATTGCATTGAAAAATGGGAGTCTCAAAACATAATCCTTAGAACCTTGGAATCCTTGTACTTGGTAGAGAAACTAATCTTCCATGAATGGAGGATTTCAACCAAATTAATGAAAAGTACAATGAAAATCTCAAATGGGAACAAAAACAAAGAATGGAATAGCCAAAAATCATATAGAGTAGAGAGAGGGTAGAAAGATAAGGTAGAGAGAGAGAAAAAGCTGGAAACAACCCTAAACTCAATCTCCAAGATGTCCCCTATTAATCTAGGTTAAGTAAGTATGTATAATACATAATCACAATGTCAAAAAGGACTCCAAAATAATTAAAAAAATATTGTTTTACGAATTGATGTTGTCATTGGAGGACTATATAGCGGTCTAGGACCAATTTTTGCTCATTTTTGCTCTCTGATGACCGCTATAGCGATTTGGTACTTGCAAAGATACTAGTCACCACAATTTCAAGCCCGATTTGAGCCCTAAAACGTTCAAATTAGCTCTTAGACGTATAAAAGTTGTAGCACTTTGAATAATCTTTTCCAACACAATAAAAATCACCTCAATTGAATATCCATAGCTCAAGATATTGGCAAAATACGCTGAAACAGGCTAAACCACATCAGAATAGTAGCAACCTTTAATCTTACAACTCCATTTTCACTAAGAGACTATTAGAACTGGGTTTTAAGTTGAACATAAAAGTTATAAAGGACTTTTTGAGCTTTCCAAAATATCTTTGTTTGTCTTAATCCAGTCTCTATAGAGAGATATGAAATTTCCATTACATTACTTCCTCCAAATATGCTCAAATGAGCTTCAGAACTCTTCTATTTAGCTCCCCAAATTCTCCCAAATTGAACACTACTTCAAGCTTCATGTACCAATATGGGATGTCTTTGTAAGCGAATAATACTCACAAAAGAGGATTAAAACAGGAAACTATAAAACATATTTAGTCATTAAGATGGTGCAATTAACTATGACTTTATTCAATAATGCTTAGTGAATACTAAACACAAATCAACCATATGTCAATCATTCTAGAATACAAAATGATGTAATATGTCTAGAGTTATAGAGGGAAAAGGGCTTATGATGCAGCCCATCAAACTCCCCTATACTTAAACAATTACATGTCGTCATACAAGGAACTTAGATACAAGAGCAAAGAGACTAGAATCCTAAGTTGTAATGGGGCTTAGGTCAAGCTATCTACAAGTTGTATTGTCCTAGCCTCCCTAAGCTAACTTACACTGACCATTACCAAGTCAAGGTTACAAATGAAGTTGTTTCAATTTATGTTTGAGTAATACTCAACTAGAGTAAGCACTCAAGCTCTTAGAATGTTACAATATAGATTGAGAGTCACTTGAATGACTTCTTACAACAAAATAACTCACTAAGGAGGATATTTGCTAAGACAAAGTGTGTAACAAGGTTTTTGAAAGATTTGATTATTTCTAAAGAGAACTTTTTAAAGCTTTTTGAAAATGAACTATTTTAGGTAAATGTTGATCAGTGAGTTTAGCAGCATTCAATCTTCAAAATGATGATCCTTTTATAGTTAATGTTTGAATATATCCATTATTCATTAATTGTTGATCACCCTACACATGTTCTTCTTCAAACAATTGTGAGGAGAGAAGGTTTTCGAATATATTTGCAAGCAATCTCTCCTTTGTAACTGTCATAATACCTTTGATGGCTGCAGTACTATTGTCCTTTCATATATGTGACGTGACATGTGTTTGCTTTAAAGAAGATCTTTTTAATTAGGACTGATCATAAGACAAGTTTCTTAGTGCTTAAAAAAACTTTCTTAAGACCATAATCTTTGTTTATGAAGCATTATCATCCTTTATGAAAATTCCTTTTGATTGTGACCATAATCTTTCTAAAGCGCATTGTAACTTTCTCATGACTTTAAAATATTCATAAAATATTTAAGACAAAGGATGAAATTTGAGATGTATTTTAACACTCTTATTAAGTTTCTTAAAGAGATTTAGTGCAAGTTATAGTATATCCTGACATGTGCTAGCATACAAACACTTATACCTTTGATTCGTCATCTTTCTCAAATGGTTCTTTCAAATATTGATTCGTTATTATTCAAAATCAAGCTATAAAAAGCTTTTTCAAGGATTCTGAAACTTACAAGAATGAGCGTGGCTAGAAATGAGGTAGAGTGAGGGTCGGGTTAAAAATGGGCTAGGTAATCTTTTTATTTATAGGTGAAAAAAATATTTTATAAGATTTATTTTAAAACTGTTATTTTATTAATAAATTATATTTTTCAAGATCATTGAACTTGGACAATATTGAGTTTATTTCAAAACTCACATTTGAAAAAAATATTATTTTAATAAAAGCTTATAAGGAGCTCAATATTGTAACACCCTAATTATTAACCTCTTATACGTACATCATAATTGGCTAATCATTAGATTTCGTATATTTTGATCTAGTATGTTTAGTTTACTTGAAAATACTTTAGCGGAAAATAGTGAATATATATATTTTTTTGAAAACTTAAAAAGGTCACCTCATTTGTCAATGCATAACTAGAACTAACACAACTTGTGAGCGAAATAACAATTCTGTAATATTAAACACATAACAGAACAAATCCTGGATTTCACAAACATTTAACAACACATGTCACTACATCAATACATAAATAAGGCACCAATATATCGTAAGGAAGCGCGAGTCCATGAAGGACAATCATTCCTTATACAAGTCACAGGAATCACAACATAAATAAATTCTAACTAAGAGGGTAATAAGGCCTGGTCTCAATTACAGTCATCCATAAGGTATAGAAATCTCAAAATAAGAAAAAACATAAATAAGGATCAATAGTATACATGCTCAAAGACAAATACAAAATATGCAAAAGATAATGATAAAGCCTCTAAGCATGGGCTAGCTCCAAGGTCAAAACTCAAGGGACTCAAGTATCTTGGTCTCCTGGCTCTGAAGACGACACGGAAAAAGAAAAGGGTGAAAATCCAAAGGAATCTCAGTAATTAAATAAAAGCAGTTCAAGTTTCATCATTGTCGTCTCCAAGTCACTTCGGTTAATAATAAGTGAGCATACTTTATTTCATTTAATTAGTTTATAAACTAGAATTCCAAAGTGACGCATATTTTAAGACTTAGAAAATCTCTTGGTTAGGGAACAATAAAATAGAACGTGTAACACCTTAGAGTTCTTTAAAAATTAATTTAAGCTTTATTAACAAAAATTTCAATATTTTGATATATGTAGTGATAATAAGGACGACCTGAAGACGAATAAAAAAATAAAAAAAATAAGAATGAATAGTAACCTTATGGGCCTCAGGCCATGAGAAAGAACTCTATAAGGAAGAAGAAGATGCCGTGATTGAGATATGATAGGATGAAGGTAAGAAATGGTTATAAATGAAATTACATACCTAGAATTAATTTAGGGGAGTATATATTTTTCTCAGTAGGGTATTTTACCCGTTCAATGAAATATCGATATGCAATTTTAAGGCAATTTGCTCTCTAAATTTAAGTTGACTAATCATTTTAAGCTAAATAGATGACATAGAGAAAAAAAAAATTTAAGCAAGTTTTAATTACCCGGGAGCTAATATTTCATCTATTCAGTAAAATTTTGATGTGTAGTTCTTACACTCTATGAAATTTGCAGTGTAAATTTTCTACTATCTTTGACACATGTATGGGTAGGATTTAGCACACTATTGTCTTGTGCTAATATTGAATAACAATCATATGAAAGTAATAATTATAAAATAAAATTCTTGTGGTAACAAACCTAACACATGTCTTCTTATAAGTGAAAAGAAAAAAAAAAAAAAATTACAAAACTTATCTTTCTTTTCTCTTGAAGTTTCAAACAACTTCTTTTAGCTTTTCTCTATTCTCTTCTTCCTCACAACCCCAGAACCTTACAACAAAACCTTAAGTTACAATATCAAACATCCATAGGTTCTCGGGCAAATACAAACTCACCTCTTGAGAACTTGAATCATCCTCCTCCAAAAGGCTCCTTATCTTACCCTACCATCAAGGTAGTTGTTGTGTTACTGCTTTAGGAGAAAGTTTGGCTGATTTAGAGTGAAAATTGAGTGTAGAGGCACAAACAAAAGATAAGACAAGTGCAAAGGACTTCTAGTAACAAGTAAGGCTTTAATTGTTCTCTTTTCCTTCCAATTTTGCTTTGAATTTTTTGATTGATTTGACTGGAATTTTCTAGATATATTGATTGATGATAAATAGATATTGATGTGTTTAATTTTGTGGAGTGATTGGATGATGTTAGAAAATCATTTTTCTCAAAATAGGTTTAAACTATGTTGTTGGAAATCTCAATTTTAAGCAAGCAGATGAACTTATTCAAATTTTCAAACTTAGTTAGAGACCTTAGATTGAGCTGAAAATTTTTGGAATATAGCTAACATGTAGTATCTCCAGTAAAAATTTTGAGGCATTCTGGGCACTTTTGCTATGTTTAAAAATTCAAGAACCGAAGTAGTCAAGGTTGTTGCCTCAGTCCATTCTGAAGCACCGAATTTGTCTAATTTTATTACCCTAGCAAATGATCAAATTATTAGCTGAAAATTTTACAGGTTGTTGGGGACATATTGAGGTTCAACTATAATTTTTGGTATGAAGTTCTGGGTTCATTTTGATAGGGTAGAAAAATTGAGACTTTTGGCTATTAGCTGAATTGAGTAGTTTATGACCTCCGAACTTGTGGAATTTTATTAACATAACTAGAGACCTTATTATATTTTGAGATTTTTATAGAGTCTCATGACTTGTTGAACTAATTCTAAAAATTTAGTTTACTCTATTTTAATGAATTTTAATAGCTAGTCTATAATTTTCTTTAGAACAAAAATTCTGGACAGCATGCTGAATAGTTGAATCTATGAAGAAATATTAATGATTTGATCTCATTTATGCTATATGAATCTATGAATGATACTAGGCACATATGAATGTGAATACTTATTACAATTGCTCATAAGATTTTAATTCTTGGGCTGGAGAAAGTAAATCCAAATCGGGGAAAATAAACCTGACTACCCTTGAATTGAGTCGAGGAAAGTAAACATGACTAGGAATAGGTCTGTGTGAGAATTAGAGAAAGTAAATCCAATGATTATGTATAGAAATGAGCTCAGTCCTGAAAAACGGTATTACCCAGAAGTGGAATAAGCCACCATAAGTCAAGGGTCAAGACGTTAAAGTAGCAATTGTTTTAAGTTACTCTCTATGTTATGTGTTAAATGAATAAGATTATTATTTCATTGAGACCAAGATGTTTACTTATGAGATTGACATTGACATTATATACTCTACGAGATAATGATTGAATAAAATGAGTCTATTTCGGATAAAGACTTTTACAAGCTAAGTTAAATATCATTGTTATTTTATTGACATGTAATGTTTTTATAAACAAACCGAAGGTTAGATAGATGATAATGACATTTATTTGTATATGGGAGTACTCCTGAGAAATTTAGAATTCTCATCCCTATGTGTATTCCATGTCTACCTCAAATTCAGTAGATGGCACTCACTAGAGGATTCGATGGCACAGGTAGCCATCGGTCGACCATGTGATATTAACATTAGAAGCTTAGATACCTCCCGATTAGTAGACTTGATCTAGACAAATCCTCTTGTACTTATATTTTGATAGGTTTTGCTTTAGAGTGGAACTATATTTTGTAGTTAATATGTGTCTTCTAGTTACTAGATGACTACAATATACATGTATACTAAAATAACATGACCGCCTATGTGTAAATAAATAAATTTTTGTTATAATGTATAAATGTGATACGAAGTACCACACTTTTAGTTCAAGTGTTCAATCTTAGGTAAAATACTATAATTAAGGGGGTGTTCCAGAATGCATGACGTCACTAACATGATCAAAAACATAAAAAATGGGGCATGTATGAAAATGTAATGAAACAAGTCATCTCGCATCTTTAGCATTCTAATTTACTTGAACTTTAATTCCTTAAACATACCACCCTCTTACATGTCACCTAGACCAACCACGTCACCATTTCGGCAATTTAACTGTCGCCTACACTCGAAACACCTATCGCCCAGGATGAGCTCAACCTAACTAGCAATCGCTAGATGTAAAAATAGGGATAGAGAGGAAAACCTTCACTTAAACCTTTAACTTATCTTTGTCACATCATAAGCATGCAACATAATAGAAAATCTTATAAATTATTAGGAGATGTAAATACAACCTTTATGCATTTCAATCATAAAGCTTAAAATTTCCATCCAGCATACTTTAATTTATATTCTAAGGCTTATGAGATAAAAAGCATGCGTATTTTACATGTCAAGATTATAACTTGAATGTTCACATAATTGGAAGCTAAAGGCTTACATCTTGTCCATAATTGTCACCATGACATACTTGAATGCATATGTATGTCAGAGGACATCATAACATCATTCTATCATTCCTCACATTCATAACTTTTTCAAGTCCAAGTTTTTATTTTATTTTATTTATTTATTTTTTCTTTTTTTGGTGGAATTCTGGCAACATAATGGCTGTAAATGAAACTCTCCAAAATTGCTTTCTACTCATATTGACATATTAAATGTGTATTCGAGTAAAAATACATATCCCAATTGCAATTTCCTCAGCAAATTTGTAGTCACTTTTAAATTCAACAGTTAAGATAAAATTATCAATTATCAACCTTATCATAACATATAGGTCAGTCTCAACTCAAATCAACTTTTGTCAATTTCACAAGTAACATTAGGCAAGTAGTAAACATATTTCAAGCTTCAGGATAAAATAATTCATGATGCTTGCAAGCATCTACATACTCATATCCACATATAAATATTTCAAGCTCACAATATCAAGATAATATCATATTTATTTATTTGTTATTTTCAGCTAAAGTACTTTCAAGTAAACTAAATATACGAGATCAAAATGTAAGAAATCTAATGATTGACTAATTATGACATACGCATAAGAGTTTAATAATTAGGGTATTATATTTTGGTATCAGAGGTTAATCCTGATAAAGCCTAGGATTGGACTGCCTATGCTTCCTAAAGCATAGAACGGTAGAAATGTCATGCTTGAGCCTTGTCTGTATGGCAAGTTATAGTATTTAGAGATGCATAATCATTTTGTTTGTGTATTGTGATTACTAATTCTCATAGCATGAGTATTGAACTTGATCACCTCAATATTTCTTGTTTTGTGTACTTAGGAATTAATGGTACCAAGTAGGCGTATTAGATTCCATTTTGACGATGATCAGTGAACTTGGAAGGCACGAGAACACCATTTGAGGCCTGACACTAGCTATGTGAGGGCTGACAATTATGGCCACACAGAAGTAGAGCGGATAGAGGAATGAATCAGAAGGCATAATAGAACTTTAGTACCCTAAAGAGAAAGTTCAAGATCCAGTGACAAAGGAAGCCTTTCCAAGCTAGTGGCCAAAGGGTTGGAAACCCCAAGAGATCCCTGCAAATCTTCAAAGCCCACTTCTAAAGACAAGTGCCCAGAATGTGGTAAGAATTATAGAAGTCACATATGCATGCATGGCAAAGACTTATGCTACAGGTGTACGAATCCTAGTCACGTGGCTTGTGAATGTAATGTGAAGAATCCCTAACCTCCCATCCACACACCCCAGCTAAAGGAAGATGCCCTATCCCGATTGAAGTTGCCCTCATGCTCGACGATCTTGTACATGGTAACGACAATAAGTGTGGTAAGGTTACAATTATGTTGCTTAAATCTGGTTCATCCCTTTTCCTTTCATTCCTTTTAATTGTAAGAATCCCCCATATATGTCATTGTTTGGCTTTCATTTGGTTGATTGCTTCCACTTCCACTGCTAAGTCTATTGAAAATTTGTCATTACTTGAGTTTTTATTCCCCTATGTGTTACATGACCATTCCTTTCTATTCTATTTTTTTATTTGTAATTGGTTTTAGTAGCAATTCATGCTTGTTTGGTTCTAGTTAACTGAGTGCTACTAGATTTCCCCTTTGAAGCTAATATGATTTCTTTTTGAACCCTAAGACTAGCTATGTTCATCACTATTTCTCGAAAATTCTCAAGGAAAAAAAATTTAACCTATTTCTCTCAAGTTATCACCTTGTACAAGTCATGTGCCTTGAATTCTATCTTTTCTAGCTATCCATGTCTAGTTGAGGAATGATCTTAGGTACAATTTGGTCATTAGCAAGTTTCATATTTCTATTTTTGGTGCAAAATTTGTCTTCCCTTCCTATTTTGACCCGTCATGCTAATTAAATAGGTTCCTCTCTTTTGGATTTTGTCGACCTTGACCATTATAAGCTATGTAAATCCCAATTTCAGCCTTTTGTTAAGCTAGAGCAAGCGCATCAAATGAAAGAGACAAGGCAATGCTTTTAGCAAGGATGAACCAAGATGGAACATGAAGGAACTAGACGAAAAGCTGAAGTCATGAACACAATAATGATGGTTTGACCATGTAGGTGTAGCGAATTTTGTGGGCAAAAATTCTTTTTAAAGAGGGAAAAATATAATACCCTGATTTTTTTTAGTTATAATTATGTGTTCATTAGAATTAACTAAGTTTAATTAGGGATTAGTTTCCTTAATCAATTAGACGATGAATAATTAGATATTTCTCTTTTAGCAATTTGAGTGCATGTTTATGTTAGTTGTTGTATTGAATTATTTTAAAATTAAATGTTAGAGTGTTTTAAAAATTTAGAGCTCCCTCCAATCTAAAATTTCAAATTCCCTCCCAAAATTTCAAATTCCAAGACACTAGAATATAATGATATTTGTTTGAATTAAAATGTTTGTGGAATTGTTATTTTATTTCTTTAGTATTATTTTAATTTCTCTTTTATTGTGAAGTTCTTGAATTACCCTCACCACGTTACACTTACACCCTCTCTATAACAAAATAGTACAACACCCCCCCCTACTAAAAGAAAACCGACACCCTACTTCCCTTCTCATTCACTTTTCTTGTATTCTCCAATACACTCCATCTGCTCCATTATCTCCTTTTTTCTTCAACCTTCAAAACCCTAACTTCAATTTCACCTTCATTCTCTCCCAAACTCCAAACCAACTCTATTCCCTGCATCACAAGATCTCTCTCTATTTCGTTTTAGTTCAAAAAACCAAGTCTTCCATCTCTCTCGTCCGCGACTCCTTTTGTTAGAGGAGGAGATGACTTTTCTTCTCCTTATATCTTTAAAGGTCCAATACTTTCCTTCTATCAAAGGTTCATCTAAAGATAGGGGATTCTTTGCAAAAATTCCTTTCTATTGTGTATTGAATTTTAATTGGAGCTTATGTGTATGCCTTATTTTTATACTATTTTAAGTCCAAAAATTTTATGAGTCAAGTGACTTTTGTGTTCTTCTTTTAGTAGATGATAAATAAGTTGTTTGGTTGATATCTTGCTCTTATTATTAATGAAAATTGAAAAATTTGAAACTATGTGTTTAGATAAGTTAATTTTTGGCCATGTGTTGAGCACCTCTTTATACCATGTTTATATGATGTTTTGGGTGTGATTTTGATAAAAATAAACTGTTTGATTCGTATACATATGTAATCCATTGTTTTTAATGCATAAAGGCTTAGAAATATGCCATATGGGTGTGTGTTTGGTGGTGTGAAACTTGATATACAAAAATTGTGAAAAAGTGCATGCCAAATGTTTGCTAAAATTTCTAAATAATACTAAAAGTTGATTTGTGTTGTTTTCTTTATATATTAACACTTGAATGATTGATTTATGACTAAAATAATATCTTTTTTATAGTATGAGAATGATTTTTGGAAATGTGAAATTATTTTATGAAAGTTTTGGATGTGCTCATATATTATGACTTTGGTAATGGATTGAGGATTTAGGTTGCTTTGTGTTCTTGACTTTGATTGATGATAAATGAGGATTTGAGTTTGCGCTCCTTTTTTGTTAATTCTCAAATTTACTGTTTTAATGGGTATTTGGGAGTTATTTGGCTTGCTAATGTAGATGATAACGTTTGAATAAGAGTTGTGACTCATGAGCATTGATGTTTGGTTGCTAAATTTCAAGCCAAAAGCTATTTTATTCTTTTGTTTTTGTTTTTCAACTGGTTTTGTTGTGTTTGAGGGCCAAAAAGAGTGGAAATATGAGAGTTTTATATTGGTGTGGTATCTATAAGTGTAGAATTTTTTTTATCACTTTAGCTTTGTGTTTTATAAATGATTTTCAGCACTTTTCTAGCTATTTGGGGATGTTATATGCATCTATTTTTTTATATTTTTGTTGCTACAAATTCTGGTTTGGGGGAGAGGTAACCAGGGTGAAAACATAAAGGAATTAGATTGAGTTTGATAGTTGTATGTGTAGAAAATTTTTGTTATTTTAGCTTTATATTTCTTGAATAATTTCCAACACTTTTCTAGCCATTTAGGGGCTCCTGCATGCGCTGAAATCTAGGGGTTTGAGGGTTGTTCTTATGTAGCAAAATTAATGTATGAGGGTGAAACTGAGTATTCAAATGTAAGAATTTAATTATGAGTTGTGATTCAATTGACATGTGCTTGAGATAAAATAAAGTAGTTCAATTTAAATAAAGTAGTTCAAAACTTCAAATTCTCAATCCAAATGCACTATCATTACACACTAATACTTATACACAAAACCAAAGTTAAGGATATAAGAAACCAAGTCCAAATTGCCATTTTATGAGAGAAAATAACATGCTAGAAAATTTTCAATAAACAACTCCATTTTACTAAACATTTAATAACCAAAAGAACTCATTTAAACTCTCAATAGTTAGAGCACTCAAAACTAATCAAGACTCCTCATCTAGAACCCCAAATTATCACCAAGCACTTGAACTATAGTTGCTGTAAAAATTTACAGCACTTAGTTCTTCAAATAACATGAAAAGAAACAACTCTAAAGCACATGCCAATTGAACCACAACTCATAATTCAATTCCTACACTTGAATACCCAATTTCAACCCTCATACATTAATTTTGCTGCATAAGAATAGCCCTCAAACCCCTAGATTTCAGTGCATGTAGCAGCCCTAAATAGTTAGAAAAATGTTGGAAATTATTCAAGATACACAAAGCTAAAGTATAAAAATTTTCTGCACATGTAGCTATCAAACCCAATCTAATTCCTTCATGTTTTCACCTTTGTTATTCCTCCCCAAAACCATAATTTGTAGCAGCAGAAACATAAAAAATAGAGGCATATAACAGCCTCCAAATAGTTAGAAAAGTGTTGAAAATCATTCATGAACACAAAGTCAAAGTGATAAAAAAATTTCTACACTTATGGTTACCAAACCAACATGAAACTCTCATGTTTTCACTCTTTTGGCCCTCAAACACAACAAAACCAGTAGCCAAAAAATAGAAACAGAATAATAAAATGGCTCTTGGCTTGAAATTTGGCAACCAAACATTAATATTCATGAGTCACAATTCTTATTCAAACATTATCACCTACATTAGCAAGCCAAACAACTCCCAAATGCCTATTAAAATAGTAAATCAGAATAATAAAAAAAAGAAACAGAAACTCAAATTCTCATTATCATTAATCCAAGTCAAGAACACAAAGCAACCTAAATCCTCAATCCCTTGCCAAAGCCATAATATATAAGCACATCCAAAACTTTCATAAAATAATTTCACATTTCCAAAAATCATTCTCATACTACCAAAGATATTATTTTAGCCATAAATGAATCATTCAAGTGTTAATATACAAAGAAAACAACATAAATCAACTCTTAGTATCATTTAGAAATTTTAGCAAACACTTAGCATGCACTTTTTCAGAATTTTCATATATCAAGTTTCACATCCCCAAATACACACCCATATGGCATATTTCCAAGCCTTTATGCATTAAAAATAAGGGATTACATATGTATATGGATCAAACACTTTTTTTTTTAATCAAAATCACATCCAAAACATCATATAAACATGGTATAAGGAAGGTGCTTAACACATGGCCGAAAATTAATTTATCTAAATACACAGCTTCAAATTTTTTAATTATCATCAATAATAAGAGCAAGATATCAACCAAATAACCCATTTATCATCTACCCAAAGAAGAGCACAAAAGCCACTTGAGTCATAAAATTTTTAGACTTGAAATAGCCTAAAAACAAGGCATACACACAAGCTCCAATTAAGATTCAATATATAATCAAAAAGAGCTTTTGCAAAGAATCCTCTACCTTTAGATGATCCTTTAAGAGAAGGAAAGTATTGGATCTTCAAAGATATGAGGAGAAGAAAAAGTCATCTTCTTCTCTAACAAAGGAGCTGGCCAGAGAGAGAGATAGGAGGCTTGGGTTTTTGAACTAAAATGGAAATGGAGAGAGATCTTGTGATGAAGGAAGTGGAGTTGGTTTGGAGTTTGAGAAGAATGAAGGTGAGATTAAGGTAAGGGTCTTGAAGCTTGAAGAAGAAAGAGATAATGAAGGAGTAGATAGAGTGTATTAGAGAAGAAAAGAAAAGTGAATGAGAAGGTGGGGATCTTGTACTATTTTGTTATAGAAGGAGTGTAAGTGTAATATGGTAAGAGATAGTTCAGGAATTTTACAATAAAAGATAAATTAAAATAATATTAAACGAAATAAAATAATAATTTCACAAACATTTTAATTCAAACAAATATTATTATACTCTAGTGTTTTGGAATTTGAAATTTTGGGAGGGAATATAAAATTTTGGATTGGAAGGAGCTTTAAATTTTTCAAACACTCTAATCTTTAATTTTAAAATAATTTAGCACAACAACTAATATAAACATGCACTCAAACTACTAAGAGAGAAATATATAATTATTTATCATCTAGTTAATTAAGAAAATTAATCCCTAATTAAACTCAATTACTTCTAATGAACACATAATTATAACAAAAAAAATTGGGGTATTGTAGATATTACACCATAAATGTGTAATTTAATCACTCAAAAACCACATATAAAAAAATCAGCCTAATAGATATGTGTGTATATATTATTATTTTTTCATAATCTAAATAGAGGGTTTTTTTTTCTATGAGTCTTACATTTAGAGGAAATTTTTCCTCCCATTCTTCCAACTATATGTTGGGGATTTTTTTGGAGGGGTGAAGGGTTTGGGAATTTTTCCTCCCATTGTTCCTAAAAATTTTTGTGGGCCTAATGTTTTAGTATGACCTTTTTCTTTTTTTTGAAAAAATTTCACTCATTCATTAAACAAATATTTGGGCAAGAAATTGAGAAATTTCATTCATTCTCAATAGCATTCTCCGATAAGGATCAAAATATGTAACACTAATTTCTCAATAGTAATATGAGAATAGTATTAATAATACTCTTAAAAAGATGCCTCATATTGACAAATGTCAATTAATGTTTAGTTATAAAGAGTGTCCTTTGGAGAATTTTTGAACTAATTAATTATTAACATATTATCACATAAACACCTTCTCCTCCTCCTTTTTATTTACCAAATTAAATAGATTGAGATTTTATATTCCAATTAATTAACATTGTCAACTCTACCATCCAAAATCACACATGTATCTCAAAAGTTTATAGATAATATCAATATTACTTAATCACTTCGTAGATATTGTTTAGTCACTTCATATATAGCTAATATCAATTTTGCTTAACCAATAACTACATGATTACTTATTTCACTCACTATCTCTCTGTTTTATTTTTCTTCTTTCTCACTTCTTTTAATATTTCAAAACTCTTATAATAGACTAATTAGTAGTACCTTCCAATGATAAATTATTTATGTATTCTACTTTGAGCTATATCAAATTTTTTTAATATATCTCATTATCTCATATCTGTATATTCTCTTCTTATCTTATTATTCTATATGAGAAAGATCTAATACAAATAAGGTGTAAGAATGAGAGAAAATTAGTGGATTTAAGAAAACTGAGATTTAGATTTTATGAAACAAAAGAGGATAAATTTGGGAATTTTGGACTTTTTGGCACATTTTAGAAAATTTTAGAAAATATTTTAACACATTTAGAATTTTCAGGGACTAATTTGATCCTATTTTAAAATTGTGTCATGAAGGAAAATAGTAATGATTGACTAGTATTTATTTGACCAAGGATTAAAATGACCTAGAATATAATTTTAGGGACTAAATAATTAATTTTAAAATTTCAAGAACTAAATTAAAATACGCCTATAATTTTAGAAACTAAAGTAAATATTTACTTAGGAAGAGGAGGTAAAGACGTGGGGAATGATCATATGTTTTGCGAGAGTAGCTGGAAAGAAGAAAGAGATTTGAGGTGAGTTCTTAGGTGAGGCAACTGAGTTTGGCATCAAATGGTCACAAAATCTCACCAATTTAATATCAAATCTAATGGCTAAAATTAATTGCAATTAAAAATTATATTCATATTTTAATATTTAAAAATACTAATTTTTAACTAATTTTACTTTTTTACCCTCATCTTCTTCCTTCCAACAAAAACCTTTCTCAATCATCTCTTATCACTCCACCGGGCCAACCTTCTCCGCCGCCTCCAACCCAACTCACCTGCTTCACTAACCCTCTCATTTCCCTTCTCCTTGGACCAACCTACCCCCTCCCATCAATGGAGTTTCGCTTTGAAGTTACACAACACAACACATACATACACGATATTATAGAAGTGGTGGACCAACACACACTACTTTCTCCTCACTGTTTTCATAAGAAAAAGAGAGAAAGAAAGATTACAAACAAGAAGGAGCATGCAATAATAGGAGGCTATGCTAATGATAGGAACCCAGAGATCCAACAATCATTCGATCCAAAAAGCAAAGAGCAAACCCAGAACCCTTGTTTCGAACCATAGACACTATGATGTTCCCCAAAGTTCAAAGCTTTGAAGCATTTTTTTTTGCAATTTCTATTATGTTGTTCTTTGGATTCAATTAAAATTAGGGTTCCTTATTTGTATTAGGAATCCAGGAGCGAGCATGTATCATTAAAGTTGGAAATTAATGAGCAAATCATGTGTCAGTCCATGTTTGGGGATGCGTGGAATGGTTCAGGTGATTGGGTTCCCTGAGTGGTATCAGTGTATGAATGTGTTCGACGGTGACTTCTTAGGGATGTGGGAGGAGGAAGATAAAGTAAAAAAGAAAGGTTGAATGAGAAAAAATGGATGTGACAATAATGTAATTTTAGTCATAACTTTTAAATTTTATATTACTTGGATTATGTGATCCCAATCTTAGTTCTCCCCACTTAAGAAGTCACCAGAGATTTGATAGGCACTATACTATGGTCTGTAGAATGTGATAAATGGAGTATCAATGGAGTGAGAAAAAATTGGTGGAGTCCATAAAGGGTAATTTACTAATTTAAATCTATTTATTTTTTAAAATTAATAATATTTATGTATTTTCTTAATATCTTACTGAAATCTTAAAACCCTATAATTAAATAATGAAGGGAGCACTCCGGTTGAACCATCGGTTGGACAGATTGAATTAACGAACATCTGAACTAGTTTGGAATACTTTGGATTCAATTTCTGGTCAGATTTTCAGAACCCCGCTCTAAAGGGAAATTACGCAAAGTTCCTGAAACGACAACAAATTTTATAAAGTTGACTGCGTTTCGGGGTGTAAGAAGAATAAGGAAAAAAACACAAAAAACGACATGAGTTTAAGCAAGCCAGAAGCGATTCTTCATGCCGTTTGTTTCGTCCATTCGCGTGCTACAAACTCTTCGTGCTGGTGACGTAGAACTTCAGTGACATCATATCGTGTCCCTGAAAATCTGAAGCAACGCTCGCTCCCAGAAGAAATGCGTCACTCGACTACGTTAATCGTTTTATGCGTAGGTGGGTCCGTCGTCGTTTTGCCATGTCTTCAGTTTCTTTCAGGCTTCAGCCACTGAAAAGAACAGATTATAAAAAACACTCTGATTTTTTCTCTTTTTTATTTTTTGATTTTTCAGCTGTTCTTTTGCGGACACCATGGATCGCTTCAATTTCGATGCCGAGTTCCAATTGCTACGCTTTCGATAACTCTAGTCGCATCGTTGATTTCGTATCCTTCGTTCCCACAAACTCCAAGCTTCCACTTTGATTAGGCACTGACTAATTTGTAACCGTTAATGATTCATTAATGGATTTGGATTTTAATGCTGATTATTGATAATTTAATTATTTGGTTATATTTTCTCTTGAGTACTTAATTTTTATTTATTTATTTATTTGGACGTCAATTTGGTCCAAATAGTTTAATTATTTGCTTATTTCACACAATGGAGGTCCACATATTTTTCCAAAATGTCTGGAGGACCAATTTGATGTCCTATGCATCTTTGGGGAGCAAATGAGTATTTACTCGTTATTCTGAGCTTGATGTAGTTCTTGGTTTATTGTTTTGTTATTGTTATTATTACTTAACTGGTTTATTATTAGAGTAGCTGGAGTGGATACCTTTTTGAGTATGATGTGCAGGTAATGAATGCTCTCGTAGATAGTTGAAATCTTCAGTTGTTTCTTATATATATATATATATATATATATCTCTTTTTCGCTCCTGTGTTCAGTTTTGGTTCTAGACATGCTAAATTTTTCACTTTGCATTTATGCAGCAAGGTTCTGACTTGGTGGTCCGGTTCTGCAAAGATGTGGAGAGTAGATCACAAACGGTAGTCCATGTCACCATGCCTTCAAGTACTTAGTTCATTATGTGCTCAAACTTTTTTTCTTTACCTGTTTTAGGCTTGTGGGTATACTGGTATAGTAGTCTTTGTATTATTTGATTAAGAACATGCTCATTTTTTCATGTTGTATTCCTCCTAAATCACTTTAGCTACCATGTCTATAAAATGTCAAGCTTATTTAACATGGCCTGGATTATTATAACTCATAGAGAGATTTCTATAGTATTTTTTTTTTTCAAATTCATTTGTGTACTCATAGTAAACCGGTTAACTCAAATTGCATATAGGTATGACTGAGTGCCTCTGAGTCATGCTTATTTGTCACACCTTCTTTTCTGAAACTGAGGCAGAATAGGAAATTTTGGTTACTTCTATTTCATTCTCTGCTTATGGTTCTCTAAGGGAGTTTTTTCAACAGGTTGGCAGAGGGATAAGGACACTTTTGAGTTGATATACTTTCATCTCTGGTCTGTTCTCCTCCACCCCTATTTTTGTTTTCAAAAAATGGTTTTGAAGATTCTTGGTCCTCCGTTTTTAATGTTTCTTCTTAAAAGTCTTATTTTTATCAAAAGGAACAACAAGAGGAAGAAATAATGGACCCATCTCAATATCTTTTTGGTGTCTTTCATTGTCTATTAATAGGTGGATGTGCATTAGTATTTGCTTGAGTTGTTTTTCATTAAGTGAATATATTAGGACTTCTAATTTTAAACCCTTAAATTGGAAGAACCTTCATTAATCATGGATCTTACTTAAATTTGATTTCCAATCAGGTCATAAACTAAGACAGGGATCTGTGTGGTGAATAGTTCTCGTGGGTACTTGGGTTTTCTTGTATCTAATCTTTTGCTACAAACTTAATCTATTAAGGGATGTTCTTTTTCTTTGATGCCATACAATTTTCACTTCATTAGCTGATGCCCAAAACTATATAGGGATATGTTGATTTTGGCCGATTTGATAAGTTCAACTACTTTGTTGCTGGTTCAGGCCAATCTGACTTTGTCCAAGTAAGTTCATACTGCCTATTCTATCTATTCAATCTGACATCATGTTCTTATTAGAAACCAATCATTTTAATTTATGTTGTATTTTCCCCTGCTTTGTAAGCCTTTTCTGGTTAGAATACCTAAAAGTGTCTAGCACATTAGCAAGATGTTAAATTTGCGGAAATAATGATTGGAGATTGATGGAAGAAATGTTCAAAGTAGTGCATTCATCTTTTCATTGTCACAGAAGCAATGCTGTAGTTCTATGAAATGATTTTCAATTTATGAAAATAATTAATGTTCAAAGAAGGGATTTGCAAAGAAGCTGCAATCTCCTTTGTGGCCAATGAGACTGCATGGGCAATTTGGGGACACATGTGAGTGCATAGGCAGAGTTTCATGATCACTCAGACCAAAGAATATATTGTGTTTCAAACTTGATTTTACATTCTGCTTCCAATTCTCCTCCCTTCTCTTTCTTAATACCTTTTCTCCAGCTTTCTAACCCATTTTCTCAATTTGTAGGAGTTTTATAACGGTGACCTCATGGGTTGCGAGCAAAGTTATGACAAAATGGGACGAACAGCCCAGGTTGTTACTACTCATGAGCTTCCTTTTCTTTCTCAATAAACTAGACCCAGAACTCAATATGGGGGAATGGTAACAAGGATTATCTCTTGATGATAGAGGTATAACCAGGCACAAGTTTTTAGTTTTTGGGGAACAGGGGAGGAAGCATGTCATAATCTCACTGAATCCAGGACTTTGTCAGCTGTTTATGATGGAAGCACAATAGGCTAAAAATGTCTTTGATCTAATGCTTGATTGTTTGGCTCTGAGAAGCTCTGCCTTCTGCAAAATATTTGTTTCGTTCTGTGGTGCATGCACCTTTCTTATGTTACATTCATGTTTTTCAGGTAAATATCATCTGTGGGAGTTGTCAGAATGGACTATGTAAAGGTATGACTATCAATTGTTGAGACATCAATTGGGATTACTTGAACTTTGCACAATGCCCCAACTGTGACTCTTGCCTCCCTGTAGATTGTCTTTTGTTTTGTTGACCATCAATCTTGGTTTTTTAGGAGCAAAATTTATTGGTAATATACAGGATAAACAAAATTCTGAAAATAGAGGAAAAAATCTTGAGGGGGCAAATTTTGTATGTAAAACTGGACGGCCATGGTTCTGCTCATAGATTGTCTTACTTCCACATTGAAATGGCTTTTGTTATTTTAATTCATGTTTCAATGTCGCATATCACATATACTCTCTAGTTTTTTCTGCTTGCAGGTCATCCTGGTTGCATATGTAATGTCACGCATGAATCAAAGTGCAGGTTTTTGATCCTTTACTGTTGGCAATGACATTAGACATTACTAACCATGTTGGTTCATGTACATAGGGAATAGTTGCTCTTAGAGAATATGCACCATAATTGTAAATGATCAATGTACTCTAGATATATGTTAGATGCTGAGTAATGGACAACTCAAGTAATTATACAGCAAACATACTCTAGTGCTGTCTCTAGTATTTTTCCGTCCTAACTTTAACTTGGTATCAGAGCGGGTTCAACCCTGCCTCTGCTCTACCTCACAATCACTTTTGTTCTGCTTCTGGTCCTGCAGAACTATCTTATATATTTAAAATTTCCTTGGTCTGTCCAATATACAATCCTAAACATTTCAATATTAAGAACAGAAAATTATTATTCAATCTTGGGTTGTTCACACCCTGTACTAGGGAGATCCCTGAGACCACCTAGTAGCCTCTAACTGGCCAAATCCTGAAGCAGTGCTGCTGGAAAGCTAGCCACACGCTGCCACTCGCGTCTCCATCTATCGGCACTTGCAGTAAACGCGCCACCTCCCAACCTCCCATTCGACTTGGGTCCACCACCTTTGTGCTCGCCTAAGATCTCTGGTTCCATTCTCGGAAGCATCATCGCCATCTACTTGAAGACTTGCCGTCACACATGCTTCCTTCGGATAGCAGTTCGTCGGGGCGTGGGGATCACGCGCTACCTTCCAGGGCTTTGTTCTTCTCGCTGCCGGTATGGTTGAGCTCACGGCGTCTCCTTCTCCTATTTTGGGGATCAGTTGCTCCTTTCCACCTTGTTGGAGTCATGGGTTTCCATTCCCACAATCTGCTGTTGTTATTTTCCTCGCGCCCAGCAGCCTACCCAACATCAATGCTAGCTTTTGTTGCTCCAGTATCATGGCTTCAAAAGTGTTTTCATCCTCCACCGCCTCAGAGAAGAACAACTTGTCTTTAAAGAAGTGCTTGACTTCTGTTTGTTTCTTAGGCAACCGAATGGTCTCATCTCCAACCAACATAGTGCAAACGAATTCCTCTTCAGTATGTCTCTCTCATTCTATGTCTGTTGGATCTTGGATTTTGGATTTAGGTGCTTCCGATCATATTGCTGGTAATGTCTCTCTTTTCTCCGAAATATCTTCTCCAAAGACACCACATTACATCATCTTTGCTGATGGCTCCAAGGCCAAGGCGACTAGCATTGGGCGTACTACACCTCTTCCATCCTTATCCTTGAACTTTGTCCTCCTTGTCCCAAATAGTCCTTTTAATTTAATTTCTATCAGTCAACTTACCCTAAATTTCTCTATGACTTTTACAGCCGAGTCATTTGTTATCCAGGATTGAAGTACGGGAATGATTGGCACCGGATCTGAATCACGTGGATTTTACTATCTACAACCTCCTCCATCTGTCCTATGTGCTGTCACAGACTCTCCTACTCCATCGTAGTCTTGGTCATTCAAGTCTCACAAAATTGAGAAAAATGGCTCCCCACCTCTCTTACTTGCAATCTCTAGAATGTGATTCATGTCAACTTGGAAAACATATTCGACCATCATTCCCAAGTAAGGTCAATAATTGTGCTGAATCTCCTTTCAACTTGTTCACTCTGATGTTTGGGGTCCTAGTCGTGTCAACACAATTTTGGGATATCAATATTTTGTTATTGATGATTTTTCGAATGCACTTGGGTGTTTTTAATGAAGGATCGCTCAAAATTATTCTCCATTTTCAAAACTTTTTCAATGAAATTAAAACTCAATTTGGGAAAACTTTTCATATTTTGCGTAGTGATAATGCTAAAGAGTATTTTTCTGCCCCATTTAACTCAATTATGGCATCACATGGCATGGTTCATCAATCCTCTTATCCAGACACACCACAATAGAATGGTTTGGCTGAAAGGAAACATTGCCATCTCATTGAGACAGCTTGTACCTTGTTGTTGAATGCTAATGTTCCTTTATGATTTTGGGGTGATGTTGTTCTCACAACTTGTTACTTAATGAATCGAATGCCATTTTCTGTTCTAAATAACCAAGTGCCTTATTCTCTTTTATTTCCAAAAGAACCTCTTTACAATGTTCCCCCGTGTTTTTGGCTCTATTTGTTTTGTCCATGACTTTCTCCAGGTATAGAAAGTTGTGCTCGTGTTATTAAGTGCATTTCCTTGGCTATTCTCGAGTTTAGACAGGGTATCGATGTTATTGTCCCAAATGACTAACCCATAACTCTTCGTGAAGATACTCGCTCTACTCGTAATCCTCATCCTATTTACAATTTCTTGAGCTATCATCGTTGTCCCCTTCCTATTGTGCCTTTGTGTCTGCGTTGTCCTCTATTTGTATTCCTAAATCTGTATAGGAAGCACTATCCCATCTAGGATGGCGACATGCTATGATTGATGAGATGACAGCCTTGGAAGCCAATCACACGTGGACTCTTACTCCATAACCAGGGAAATCTACAATTGGCTGTCGATGGGTATTAATCGTCAAAGTCGGCCCTTATGGATAGGTTGACAGATTGAAAGCTTGCCTTGTGGCTAAAGGGTATATGCAGATTTTTGGGCTTGCCTATGGTGACGCCTTCTCTCCTATAGCTAAAATGACATCGTTCACCTCTTTGTATCCATGGTTGCTGTTAAAGTCTCTAAATATCTGTAATTAGGAATATCATATCTGTCATTAGGGAAAATATATATTTGTAATTGTTGTGCATTTATTGCAAAGTGTCTATATATTATTTCTTCGTTGTGTAGTTGAGACACATGGGTTCCTCATATGACTCTCTCTTTTTCTTTGTCTTTCAACATGGCATCCAGAGCCTAAGAGAAAGAAAACTCTAATCGTGCCATAGGAGGGCCCACTACCCTTTGGTGATTTTTTTCAGCGGAACCCTCGGTGCCTCTTGCCTCCGGGCCAACTTCCTGGCGTCGATTCGCATCCAACCCCACCACCAACCTCGCCTCGCCCTGCCGCCCCCCACCAACCGAACCTCCAGGTCTCCTGGCACACACTCCCATGTGCCATTTCTTCCTCCCGTGGTGTCTTCAGGTTGCTTCTTTCGGCCACCGCCCGCTCTCCATTCTCTGCTTCCTCTGTTGGACTCGCATCTCCTTATGCCTGATCTGTCCTTGTTCTTGCAATTTGTGCTCTGACGACGTCACTTTTTGGTAATTCCAGTTCTACCACCTTTTGTGACCCATGGCTGCTAGGACTCCTCCTCTGAAAATAAGGTGTTCCGAAGACAGCCTCCAACATTCACTAGTTATGTTAGTGTGCCTCTTCTCCTGACAAACTTGATGGTAACAATTATGATACTTGGGCATCAACATCAAACTTAGCTCATAGGAGAGGACTATGCTGATCATCTCACAAAGCATGGAGACATCCCTGCTAAGCCTCGCTAGGTTAAGATTGATGCCCTTCACCAATGACACTCAACGCCTTTATCGGGTTTGTTAGAATCTCATTGGTGTCATCGCTCCTCACCAATTTGATGGTTCTATGTCATCTTATTTGGGTAAGATTCATGACGCGCTCTATCATTTCAATGAATTCTTGCCCATCCTGATATCCTGGCGAAGGAGTTGGAGCAATGTAGCTCTTTCTTTATGCTCATGGCCCTTTATGGTTCATCTTCAAAGTACCTGCCACTCGTGATTAGCTTCTAGGATCACGGACTTGCCTACTCTCTCCATGGTGTCTGCCTCTTACTTCGGGTTCTTGCCAAACCACCCATTGAATTGCTCCTTCCTCCTTCGTTGATACCTCTCCCTCGTCACGCAAAGTACTCGCGTGGCCATTACGGAAGCCCTCCCCAGTGTGATCATTGCCATAAGTTAGGCCACACCATTGATTGCTGCCACACCTTGCATCCTCAATTGTGCCTTGCTTAATGTTGCCAGGTTCAGTGATCCGCTACCTTGGACTCACTTGCTTTGTATCTATCTCCAGCTAATTATGTTGATTTTCTGAAGTGGTTTGAGCAACATAAGAACTTTGGCTTCAGCTTATGTTGCGCACAATGGTAATTCTTTTGCTTGTCTCTCATTCGTCTCATTGGGTCCTTGGGTTCTTGATTTTGCTGCCATTGATCATATCTCCCATAATAAAGCTTTATTTTCCACACTTTCTACTTATGGAAATTTACTCATGTCAATTTAGCCAACGGTTCTCACACATAGTCTCAGGGTGGGCATTGCCCATCCCTTACCTTTTGTGTCATTGATTCTTCCTTTATGTTCCTGGTTCTTCATTTAATCTCTCTCTATTTATTGAATAACTAAAGCCCTTAAGTGTATCATTTCATTTGTTGAAGATTCTGTTTTTTTGGGGTTGACAGGGATGAATGGTTGGCACTTAATGTGACTCTCATGGCCTCTCCCGCTCCGTCCCGTTAAGTGTTTGCTTCCTCACCATCGATCCTCTCACCCTACACCCAGTTAGGTCATCCTAGCCTTGCCAACTTGTAGTGCATGGTGCCTAGCCTGTTCAAATTATCCAGTTTGCCTTGTGAATCATGTCAACTTAGGAAACACATGCGGAGTCCTTTTGATAGTGTTAGTAGTCGAGCTGCGTCTTCTTTTACTTTAGTTCATTTAGAGTCCTAGTCGCATAGTGTCTAGTTTAGGATTTCATTATTTTGTTGTGTTTATTGATGACTACTCTCATTATACTTGGTTGTTTTTACTTGAAAACAGCCTCAGTTGTTTTCTGTTTTTACCAATTTTTATCAAGAAATAAAAACACATTTTGGTGTTCCTATTCGCACTTTAGGTAGTGATAATGCCAAAGGATATTTATCTTATGATTTTCAACAATTTTTAGCTTCTCATGGCATTTTCACAGGATGTCCTGTGCTCATACACCTCAACAAAATGGGGTTGCTGAACCTTCTTCTCATAGTCAAGTACCTTTTTGTTTTGGGGATGCTGTTAATCGCATGCCTTCTCTTTTGGGTAACCAGGTTTCCTACTCCATCTTGTTTACCCATGACCCCTTGCATTCCTTTCCCCCATGTTTTTGGGTTAACTTGTTTTGTTCACAACTTCACTCCTTCTTGACAAACTTTTTGCACGTTCACTTAAATGTGTTTTTCTTGATTACACTCTTCAAAAGGGTTTTCTGTTTTCTCTACTCTACATTGTTACCTCTTCTTCGCGATGTTTCCGTTTTTGACACTATTCTCTTTGTAGAAAAGGATTTCTCTCATACTAAATTCATTCTGTAGGAGAATTAAATATAGGCTTATTATACAATCAGAATCAAATCCTATTCCTAAAAACAAGGAGGGAAATATTCTCCTCTTAAATATAATTAGCTATACAATCTCTACAAATAAGGAAAGAACATTATTATCCTAATTAGGGAATATACAGGTGTTATGACAGATATTTACTGCCATAATATTCAGGATATGGCTGAGATCCTTTCAACACTCCCCCTCAAGCTAGGTGGTAAATATCTACCATTCCCAGATTGGATCTAAGAGTCTCATAAATAGGCTTGGAGAGGCCCTTAGTTAGGATATCTGCTGTTTGTTTAGTTGAGGGAATATATTCCAGACTTGCACTCCCATTGTCTATCTTCTCCTTTATAAAATGGCGTCAATCTCCACATGCTTGGTCCTGTCATGATGTACAGGATTCTTACCAATGCTGATTAGCTTTGTTGTCACAAAAGATTTTCATGGGATCATTTGAGGCAAATCCTAGTTCTCTAAGCATCCTTTCATCCTTTGGAGCCATATCCCTTCACAAATGCCATGGGACAAGGCTCTAAATTCTGCCTCAGCGCTTTCTAGCAACTACTTGTTGCTTCTTACTTCTCCATGTGACTAGGTTGCCCCACACAAAGGAGCAATATCCCGTTGTGGACTTTCTGTCTTATTGATCGAGCCCAATTGCATCAGGAAACACTTCAATATTCCTGTTTGGTTCTTCCCAAAGTGCAATCCTTTTCCTGGCGATCCTTTCAAGTATTGGAGGATTCGGTTGACAGCTTTCATGTGGCTCTCGGTTGGGTTATTCATGAAGTG
This sequence comes from Dalbergia oliveri, assembly GCA_030441495.1. Lineage (NCBI taxonomy): Eukaryota > Viridiplantae > Streptophyta > Magnoliopsida > Fabales > Fabaceae > Dalbergia > Dalbergia oliveri. Next base: position 13,137,794 of record JAMLFY010000001.1, read on the forward strand.
GCTTGCCATACTTACAGCAAAACCGATATCAGGCCTAGTGTGAGTAAGATAGAGCTTTCCCACAAGTCTTTGGTACCTGCCCTTGAGGTGGAGGGCTGTCTTCTTCTCCACTTTTCCTTGCTGGATCCATTGGAGTATCCACGGTTACATCCCAGCATACCCGTTTCTCTTAGGAGATCCAGTGTATACTTCCTTTGGGACATTGAAATCCCATTTTGTGACCGGGCAACTTCCATTCCTAGGAAGTATTTGAGCTTTCCTAGATCCTTGACTCCAAATTCCTTGGCTAGGAGTCCCTTTAGCCGATCTATTTCTTCTTGATTATCTCCTGATGACAATATCATCAACATAGACAATGAATAAAGCTGTCTTGCCTTCAAAAGAGTGCTTGACAAACATGGTGTGATCCGTTTGACATTGTATGAAGCCATTTCCCTTGACCACCTTGGTTAACCTCTCAAACCAAGCTCGGGTGATTGTTTGAGGCCATATAGAGACTTGCATAGTCTACATACCTTGTCAGCTCTTTTGGTGTCTCAAGACCTGGGGTATGTTCATGTAGACCTCCTCTTCTAACTCTCATTTAGAAAGGCATTTTTTATACCAAGTTGGTGTAGGGCCAGTCAAGATTAGTTGCAAGAGATAAGATGACACAATGAGTTTAGTTTTGCCAGGGTAAACGTTTCTTCATAGTCTATGCCATAGGATTGTGTGAACTCTTTTGCCACTGGCCGTGCCTTGTATCTATTAATGCTCCCATTTGCATTGTGCTTTACAGAAAATCCATTTACAACCAACCGATTTTTTACCTTCTGTAAGAAAGAGAGTTCCCAAGTCCCATTCTTCTCTAGAGCTTGAACTTCTTCTTTTAGCTTGCTTCCTACTTCGGATGTTGCAAGGCTTCTTGAATACCTTTTGGTGTTTGAGTGCTGTCAAGTGCTGTCACAAAAGCTCTATAATGTGGTGATAACTTGTTATATGAAACAAATTTTGCAATGGGGTGAAGAGTGCATGATCTCACACTTTTCCTTACAGCAATTGGTAAATCAAGATAGGTTCATCAAGAGAAGTACCAAGAGAGTTTGGATCAGGAGGTGTGATACCTTGATGGGTTTCCATGGGCTCTGGAATTCGGTTGGAATCTTGGATTTGCTGCGGAAGTATGGGGGTCTCCTCCTGTTGAGTTTCCTTTTTCTCTTGAGTATACCAAGGGTGGCTTCTCCACTTGTGCAGGAAGGTGTGTGTCCTCCTTGTTTGGGATGGTTGCTGTTTTTGGTTCAAGGTTTGCTTGGGTGAAGTTCTGCAGGTTTGCACTTATTGGTTCTGATTAGAGGTTGCTGGAGTGATGTTCTGGAGGTCTGGTCTATTGTTGTGGCTGCTGGTTGGTGTCCTTCTTCAATCGAATTGTATTGTCATATTCCCAGAACTGAAATTCATCTTTCCTTTCCCCCTGAATTTGAGTTTTGGGGTAGTGGCTTATGTTCAAGGAAAGTAACATCCATAGAGTGATAAAATTTGTTGGTGGAGGGTGAGTAACATTTGTATCCTTTGTGGGTGGGGAATAGCCCAGAAATATACAAGGAATTGAGGTAGGGTCTAATTTGCCACGGTTAGGGCAATAGTTATAGGCAAAGGCGGTGCAGCCAAATATTTTCAAGGGTAGGGATGTGAGGATTCTGTGTGGGAAAGGGGTTTGGAGGGTAGTGTGTGGGCTATTATAGTGAAGGATTCTGGAGGGCATTCGGTTAATGAGGTAGGTGGCTGTAAGGATAGCATCTCCCCAAACCTGAAAGGTACATTGGTAGCCAACATAAGGGACCTAGCAACTTCTAAAAGGTGATGATTCTTGCGTTCAGCCACCCCATTTTGTTGAGGGGTGTTGACACAAGAGCTTTGATGCACAATGCCATTTTTTTGTAAGTAGGAGTCAGTTCAGAGTTGCAGTGTTCCCTGCCATTGTTAGTTCTAAGGACTTGAATGGATGCCTTAAACTGGGTCTTTACTAGGTTATGGAAATGCTCAAAAAGATTTGCCACCTCTGATTTTTCTTTCATAAGAAATACCCATGTGATTCTTGTGTGGTCATCAATGAAGGTGACGAACCACCTAGAGCCTGTGATTTTTTACTCTAGAGGTCCCACACATCACTGGATTAGAGAAAAAGGATGGGAAGGTTTGTAAGGTTGTGTGGATAATTATTCCGTATGTTTTGATAATTGGCACACTTCACAATCAAAATACTTGGAATTTTCATTGAATAATGAGGGAAATAATTTTTCCAAGTACATAAAATTTGGATGGCCTAGGCGGTAGTGCCATAGCATTAGAGTCAGTTTCGGTTCTGGTTGCTGCACAGGCAGAATCTTCCACTTTTTGATCACCTTTGGTGTCATTGACCCGAATAAGGTAAGCCCATATTCTTCAGCATTGCCAATCTTCTTCCCGAACCCAAAGCCTGAAATTCACAAAGGTAAGGAAGGAATTTAGCAACACAGTTAGATCTTTTGTCAATTTTCTAATGAAGTAAGTTTCACTCAAGTGTAGGGACATGAAGCACATCTTGTAGGATGATATCCCGTGAGATATTCACTAATCCTTTACCCACGACTTTTGCATCAGTTCCATCAGCAATGCGACTGAGGAGTTGTCATGACAAGGGAAATACTGGCTGAAATTAGTAACATTCCCTGTCATGTGGTTGAAGCTCTGAGTCCACAATCCAGGTTGATTTTCTTCCTTTGCTGATAGATAAAGCAAATAAATGTTTACCTTTCTGCACCATGGTAGCAGGTACCACTTGAGTTCTTGGTTTCAGGGTTTGTTGTAGAAGTTTCTCAGCATCTCCATTTGTTCTTTGCTGAAGGGACTCCTTTAGATTCTACATTTTCCGAATGTTGTCAGTTATATGAAATGAGGCGGAATAACCTCGGCTTTCTTACCTTTTGTCACTTTTTTGTTGTGAAGTTTGGAATCTGATGGTTTTCCCTTGAGAAACCAACATGTCTTTTGTGTGGCCAATCTTCTTGCAATGTTCACATAAAGGCTTAGGTTTTTTCCTTGATTGGATTCTTGGTCCTCTTAGCAAGGGCTGAGCTTTCTGTTGCATGCCAGAATTTTGGTCTCCTGACATTATCTTCCTTCCCTCTCTCTCTTCTAACTTTAGAGAACACTTCTGATCTTGGAGAGGCTTGGTGCCCAATATCCTACCATGGACTTCATCGAGGTCACGTTTCAGACCAAGGAGGAACTTGAATATACGATCCTTTTCAAATAGCGACTTGTACAGCTTGCTGTCTTTTGGACATTTCCAGTCATTCTCACATATATGTCCAACTGCTGCCAATATCAAGTTAGTGTATTGAAATACTCAGTAACGGTTGAGTTACCTTGTTTCAAATCGTGGAGGAGGCTCTTAATCTCGAAAATGGCAGAAGTGTTGTCCACATTTGAGTAGGTTTCCTCTACGCGGTCCAGAATCTCCTGTGTGTTGAAGTACATGAAATCTTCTCCAATTTCATTGGTCATAGTGTTTAACAACCATGACATCACCAGGCGTTTCGAGCTTCCACTTTTTCAGTTCAGCTTCCTTCTTTTCTGGTGGTTTCTTAGCATCACCATTGATATATTCTTCCTTTCCCTTGCCTTGGAGGAAGATTCGGAGATCTTGCCCATTGGGTGTAGTTCTGCCATTTAATTTGTGACCAGAATAGGGAGAGAGGTAACTTCCACTAGGCTGGCTTGGGCTGCGTTGCCAGCCTCTACCTTAGGTCCTTCCTCTAGTTTTTCACTCCTTTCCCATGGAAACACGAGGGTATCACTGATGGTAAATTGCCTCTGATACCATATAGAAAAGGATTTCTCTCATACTAAATTCATTCTGCAGGAATTAATATAGGCTTATAATACAATCAGAATCAAATCCTATTCCTAAAAACAAGGAGGGAAATATTCTCCTCTAAATATAATTAGCTATACAATCTCTACAAATAAGGAAATAACATTATTATCCTAATTAGGGAATATAGGGTGTTATGACAAATACCCATAATATTTAGGATATGGCTGAGATCCTTTCAACACTTCTTTGAGCCATCTAACCATTCCACTTCTCTTGCTTCTAAGGAACTCCCGCTCCCACCATCCTATGCCTTTGCCACTCCTTGCCCTTGAACCTAAGCCCCGTCCCTTCAGTTTGCCATCGTTGGCCCATCAACTAGTTGAGCCTATTCCACCTCAGCACCTATAGCACCTAACCTCAGCGCCCTCGCTCCTGTTCCTTTTCAGCACGTTAGGCTGATGTGGACTTTCCTCCGTGCCCATCCTCCATTGCCTCCTCTGCCTGTTGCACTTGATCTTCCCATTGCCCTTCGTAAAGGTATTCGTTCCACTCGTAACTCGTCTCCTCACTATACTACTTTGAGTTATCACGTTTATCGTTTATGCATTATACTTGTTTGTCTTCTTTGTCTTTTGTGTCTATTCCTAAGACTATAGGTGAGGCCTTCTTCCATCCTGGGTGGAGACAAGCTATGATTGATGTGATGTGTGCACTTCAGGACAATAGTACCTAGGAACTGGTGTCTTTCTCAGGCAAATCCGTAGTTGGTTGTCGATGGATTTTTACGGCTAAGGTGGGTCTTGATGGCCAAATTGATCATCTTAAGGCCCGTCTTGTTGCCAAATGGTATACTTAGATATTTGGTTTGGATTATGGTGATACTTTCTCCCTATTGCCAAGATGGCTTATGTTCGCCCGTTTCTCTCTATGGCTTATGCGTCATTGGCCTCTTCATAGCTGGATATTAAGAATGCCTTCCTCCATGGTGATTTTGAGGAAGAGGTTTATATGGAGCAACCTCCTGGGTTTGTTGCTCAAGGGAGTCTTCTGGTCTTTTTTGTTATCTTCGAAAATCATTGTATGGTCTTAAGCAATCTCCTCGAGCGTGGTTTGAAGGTTCTCCATTGTGATTCAGCAATTTGGTATGATTCGAAGTGAAGTTGACCACTCCGTGTTTTATCTTCATACTTAGAGAGGTGATACTTACCTAGTTGTGTATGTTGATGACAATGTCATTACTGGGAGTAACACTCATAGCAGAATTAACAGCACCTATGCAATCACTTCCAGACCAAAGATCTTGGCAAACTTAGATACTTCCTAGGCATTGAAGTAGCATAGTCCAAAGATGACATAGTCTTCTCTAGAGAAATATGCTGTTGACATTCTAGAGGAAACAAGTTTACTTGCTACAAAACCTCTTGATACTCTTATAGATCCTAATTTCAAGCTCCTGCCAAATTAGGGGAAGCCACTATCTAACCCTTGGATATATAGAAGATTAGTTGGGAAATTGAACTTAGTTACTCATCCAGACATTTCTTTCATGATAAGTGTGGTTAGTCAATTCCTAAACTCACCATGTGAAGCTCACTAGGATGCTGTGATACGAATTTTAAAGTATGTCAAAGGAGCACTAGGAAAGGGCCTTATTTACGAAGATAAGGGGCATACTGAGATAGTTGGGTATTTTGATGGAGATTGGAGGATCCCTTTTAATAGGCATTCCACTTTCCGGTATGGTATACTCATTGGAGGCAATCTCATATCTTGGAAGAGTAAGAAGAAAATTGTAGTTGCGAGGTCTAGTGCCGAGGCAAAGTACCGTGCCATGGCCTCAACCACATGTGAGCTTATCTGGCTTAAACAACTCTTCAAAGAACTTCGATTTGGGGAGACCAAACACATGACACTTGTTTGTGACAATCTGCTTTACATATTGCCTCAAATCCAATTTTTTCATGAGAGGACCATACACATTGAAGTTGATTGTCACTTCATCAGGGAGAAGATTCTAGCTGGAGATATCACCACAAGCTTTATCAATTCAAATGATCAACTGGAGATGTTTTCACCAAATCATTGAGAGGCCCTAGAATAAGTTACTTATGTAACAAGCTAGGTGCATATGATCTATATGCCCAAGCTTGAGGGGGAGTGTTAGAATCTATAAATATCTATAATTAGGAATATCATATCTATAATTAGAAAATATATATTTGTAATTCTTGTGTATTTATTGCAAAGTGTCTATATATTCTCTTTTTGTGTAGTTGAAACACACGATTCCTAATGACTTTCTCTTTCTGTCTTCAACTGCCATGGATCATTGGCCATTGTATCAACTGGACATTAAAAATGCATTTCTCCATGGTGATTTGGAGGAAGAGATTTACATGGAGCAAACTACCTGGTTTTGTTGCTGGGGAGTTTGGCTTAGTTTGCAAATTGCACAAGTCTTTATATGGTCTTAAGCAATCCCCGTGCATGGTTTGGCAAATTTAGTAAAGTTATACAGGAATTTGGTATAGCTCGAAGTGAAGTAGGTTACACTGTGTTTTATAAACCTTCATCCTCTAAAAGATGCATCTACCTTGTCTATGTGGACGATATTGTCATCATGAGAGATGATCATGAAGGAATTAAGGACCTAACACAACACTTGTTTCAGCACTTCCAAACTAAGGATTTGGGTCGGCTGCTATATTTTCTTGGGATTGAAGTAGCTCAATCAAGATCAAGAATTGCTATTTCTCAAAGAAAATATGCCCTTGACATATTAGAAGAAACTGGATGCTGGATTGTAAGCACACCCCTATGGATCCAAATGTTAAACTTCTACCAATTAGGGCGAGCCTTATTCAGATCCTGGTAGATATCGGAGATTAGTGGTAAAGTTGAATTATCTTACTATGACTAGGCCAGGCATATCTTTTGTTGTTAGTATTATAAGTCAATTCCTTAATTCTCCCGTGATAGTCATTGGGATGCAGTGGTTCGAATCTTGAGATATATCAAAGGTTCCCAAGAAAAGGGCTGGTCTATGAGAATAGAGGCCACTCAAATATTGTTGCTTATACAGATGAAGATTGGGCCAGTTCTCCTATTGATAGGAGATCAACTTCTGGGCATTGTGTTCTCATAGGTGGTAATTTAGTCTCATGGAAAAGTAAAATGCAGAATGTAGTCGCAAGATCAAGTGTAGAAGCAGAATATCGAGTTATGGCCCTTACTACATGTGAACTTGTTTGGTTAAAACATCTACTACAGGAATTGAAGTTTTGTAAAGTTGCTCTTATGAAACTTATTTGTGACAACCAAGTAGCATTGCACATTGCCTCTAATCCCATCTTTCATGAGAGGACCAAACAGAGAGATTGACTGTCATTTCATCCGTGAGAAGATTCTTTCTGGAGATATCATTACCTCCTTTGTAAATTCCAATGATCAACTAGCAGATATCTTCACCAAATCTCTTCGAGGTCCAAGGGTCTCATATATATGTAACAAGTTGGATGCATATAACATATGTGCTCCAACACGAGGGGAGTGTTGGAAATGGCATTAGACATTAATAACCATGTTGGTTCATGTGCATAGGGAATAGTTGCTCTTAGGGAATATGCACCATAATTGTAAATGATCAATGTACTCTAGATATATATTAGATGCTGAGTAATGAACAACTCAAGTAATTATACAGCAAACATACTCTAGTGCTGTCTCTACTATTTTTGCTTCCTAACTTTAACTTTTTACCTTGTTCTCAGTTGTCATTTTTATATTAATATGCAAATACTTCATCTTCATTGTCAATTTAGCATTTTGCAATTAAATTGACACTCTGACACTTCTTGCTATACAGCTAATACTTATAAAATATGAAAAATTCCTTGAGAACAGATTAAAATAGATATCATGATGAGTTTTTTATGCTTGTTTTTTAAAGTACTTCCTTGCCCATTGCCTTAGTACTTTCATTATTTAGTCTTGATTTCCCATGTTATACCTTTAAATATGTACAAATTATGTCAATTCTGATGTTTCTCAGAGTTTTAATTGAACTTGCAATTCCATGTGATAAGCCGGGCCCACAAGTATTTCAAGGCTTCACTGTTGGTTTTCATCCACGATCATGGGAACTTGTGAGCATCTCCACAATTCTTGCTGATGTGTATTTATTTTTTGATAGAGTATGCACAATACTAGGAATTAAATTAAGAATTTGGCTCTTCTAAGGTGCACTCTACACTTAAGAGGGTAAAGTGCATAATCATAACTATTGATGAAAAAATCGATGGTTTAAAATTTTGTGCAGTACATATACCTACATGAAAGATCATGAATATGCATTAGTTGTTTTCCTTATTTTCTCATGAAGAGCTATAATTGTGCATTTTAGCCTCGAAAATGTACAGTGCACTTCAGGAAGCCATATCCTTAAATTAAATCTCCTAGCTTGGTCTTCAAAAATTTTTGGAACATGATATTGATCCCCAAATGTGACACCAAGTTGGTTCTCGGATGATTTTTTTTTGTCATTGAATGACATTAATTTGGCCCCACTTAAAAAAAAATTGATGTAAGATTAAATTTTCCTCTTATGAAATTGTAGGTTTATAATGGCATGACTCAATTTGGTTTTGAGAAGCCCCACCATGATTTTAGGTCAGGATTGCTGCCGCTGCTGCCACATTTTGTTAACTTTTGGCATTTTATTCATCTTTTTATAAATTGTATTGCGTATGCATGATTCACATAAACTTTTCTTCAATTGTTTCAAATGAATGGTATGCTTTTTCTTTTACAGCTTCGAGGCAGGTCAAGCTCAGGTAGTTCTTTTTATGACTGCAGTTGCTTCACTCTCATCCTTGGTTCAAAAGCCTAGTTTGAAGGTACTTCTGTTAGTGTTACACTCTCAAAAACTGTTATTATCTTTTCTCAAGGTACTGCATACATGACCATTGTTTGATTGCTGCTAATCAGGTACTTCCAGATAAGGGCTTGGAAGTTAGATTGTCTGGATCTGCAGCCCATGGGAAGCCTCCTACAACTCTGTCACCCACAATGTTGATTATTGATTGGAGATGTATGTTACCTCTTATTTTAGGAGCATGAATGTCCAGTAGAGTGTGTCTTTGTTAAACTTTTACTTGTCTATGCTTTTCCAGGTGAGGTGGTTCGTGATACTCCATATGAAGTTAATATCACAATCCCAGTTGAGGGTTATGAGCCTATTCAATTTGTGCTTACAAAAATGTGTGGTGAGTTCTGCTTACTTCCCTAGAAAATTATAAATTCTACCACTATTCCGGTGGTCGTTTCTATGCATTCAATTAATAGGAAGACTAGAAAACTGTGGGGCTTATACTGATGGTATTACATTTATTTTTTTCTTCTTTTTTTCCCTTTCTTATTTTCAGTTGAATCTTAATGAATAGCTTTGTTATTCATTGTTGCAGACTATAAGCAGGATCGGGAGGGAGGTGCCACAAGAGGATGGGCGGTATTTGGCGTGCTCTCTTGCATGTATAGCAACTTTCACTGACATTCTATTTGTGTTTTGATCATGTCTGGTAGAAGAAATAAAACCTTATAATTTGGGCTTATACCATGTTTGGTTAAGGTTTTAAAAAGTCTCAAGCCATGGTTTGGGCAAAAGCTTCTCTTGTATACTTTTGCGGTTACAAAAGCTAAACCAAAAGTGCTATTAATATTGAATGTTGTTCATAAAACTTCTATAGCTTTTCATTGTCTTCTTGTATATTCTGTCAGCATTTCCTTATTCATTTTCCATACTTACATTCAAAATATGGCACCTTGTTATTGGGCAGATTCTTTGTCTCTTCACACTTTTTGCTGTGGAGGGTTCATTTACAAGACAAAAGTGGAACGCCAGGTGATGATTCTCTTGCACTTGCAAGTTGCTAGAATAGGATGGTTGCTGAGTATCTTTCATAGCTTAAATTTTGTATTGTTAACCTTTTGCAGCATGGAATTGATGCGTTGCCTGGCATGACAATCCTATCTGCATGCTTAGAGACAGTGAGTTCAGAGCTGCTGCTAATGTTTATTGATTTGTTGGAACTGCTGCATGAAATTAATTAATAATTATTTATGTTAATTCTGAACTTTATGATAGATTAGGCCAATGTTGATCATCACCTAACTAATCTTATATGTCTGAGTTCCACATGTTGGACATGAACACAACAAAACTTTTATAACATGGATTTTTTGGGCGATGTTAAATATATGCTAAACATGAGAAAATATTTGCTATATGCTAAACATGAGAAAATATTTGCTATAAACTTATATAATTTTTATATTTATTCTTAGAATTGAGTTGACCTAACTCAACTCTAAAAGCTAGCTCAAAGGGTGAGGGCTGTTCAAGACTTATAAAGATTATCTAGGCCTTATCTCTAGACATTATGAGACTTTAATACATCCCCTCACACTTAGGAATGGACAAGGACTTGAAGCATGAAATTTGATTGATTGGACATATTGGGGGTGGCCCAATAACAACCATAGGATAGACTTTGATACTATTTTAGAATTGAGTTGGTCTAACTTAATCCCACAAGTTAGCTCAAAGGGTGAGGGTTGTCCAAGATTTATAAAAACTATCTAGGCCTTATCTCTAGGCAATGTGGGACTTTAATATTTATATTTATCCAAATAGGTTGTGAAAAATTGAATGAGAAAAACTTGTGTAGAGGTAAAAACTGCAGAGAGAATTTTGGTTTTTATTGTTGAATTATAGCTTAATTTTTATATGTATATTTATAATCTGTTAGAACTAGTACCAGATAACACAAGAAAATTAAATAACCTCTGTGTATTGATATGGGAGCTTGAATCCCGGTGAAATTCAGCTTCAGATGCAAGTATAGCAATATAAAATTGTGGAAACAGTATGAAAGGAATGAAAGAAAATGCTAGTAACAGCCTAGGCATAAAGGAGCCCTTCACCCTCCTAATTTTTCCCCACAAATTGCCTACCTCTTTCCCACACCCTTCTCCCACAGAAATATGTCACTCCCCCAAATCCCACAAAATCCTCTCCTTTTCTCTCCACTTGCAATCTCAGCATAACTAACTACATATTCCCTCTACAATTCATTTGCATTCCCTCCACATCTCCTATTGGGGCTGGCCCTTTTAGGTTTCACCTTTCCCAACCTGCACTTTGTAGACTTTTGGAGTTGCTATCATAACCCCTCTTTCAAAATCCACCTTTGTCCTCCTGGTGATGGAGTGAAAAGCTGAACCTTACCGCTGGAAAGTGGAATCTGAGTTTACATGCATGGAGGCACAAGCTTGGACACGGCCTCCATAGGGTCCTCCCCCTTCTCCCCTCCATGTGGTTAATGGTTTCGCCTCCGTCTAAAATGATGTTCTCCCTGCCATCAACCACCACGGGTCAATATTCCATGTCTGCTGCCAACCTCCTCCCTTGACCCATCCCTGTCACTTTGCTCCCAAGCATGTCAATCGATGTTCCCTGCAACACACTCCTTGAGCCACCAGCAAACTCTCCACCTTTTAGCAGCAGCTTAACCCAGCCACCATTAGCAACCCATTTTCTCATTGCTATATCCACCAAACGTAGTGTTTTGGCATCATTGATTCCCTATGCAAGAGTCCCCCACTCCTCCGTTTTGCCTGTGCAATGTCTTGACTCTGATGTGATCCTGTACTTTGCCTCCTAGATGGCTCAATTTTCACCATCAGTTTCCTCCTCCAAACACAGCGCCATCATCATAGCTTTTCTTGTCAGTTCAATCGCTTGTCCGTCCTTCCTTCCCAATGAATCACACGACCTCGCTTCTAACAGTCTACTTCTCTGTTACTTTGAAATCTACCTTCTCGATTTTCTTTGGTGGTTCCACTCCATCTACCACCTCTATCTCCCTATGGTCTTTGTGATGTACTGGCAGTCAGCTCTCCCATGATGAGTTCTGATATCCCTCATGCCTGCAAGGTGGCCTATTCATCTTCGTTTGTTCTGAAATGTACCTAAGTGTTACAGGCTAAATTTGGCTTTAGATGATAGTGTAGGTGCTAGGTATGCCAGATCTGGTAAATTGGCTAGCCTTTGAGTAAAGCCCTTAGTCGATTCCAAGTATCAATTTATTACTTCAAAGAGGGAATTCAGCTCTTTGAATATGGGTTCAAAAAGTACTTATTAGTAAGACTTTGACTAGATCAAACTAAATACAACAATGACAAACTGGGAATGGAACTCAAAGCAATTGAATGAGTCAATTGATACAAAGAAAGTTATTGCATTTTTCTATAAGTTAGATTAGAATTTTTTTAAAAGGTTTTAAAAACAGGCATCATTTAGCTTTAAAAAAAAAAAACCAACTGTCTGTTTTGTTTCAACCGGCCGAGTCAGATTTTGATACAAACTTAGAGTCGAGCTAGGTCGTCCCAGTTTTGATGCGGGACCGGTCCAAACAGTTGCTTGAACCGGTTTCATGATTGGTTCACTGGCTTTCGGTTTAACCGTCAAGTCGAGCCGGTTTTCATTACTATAGTTACAAGCTACTAACTACACTTGAAAGTTAGAAAGTTAAAGTGGTGCTAAAACAGGAGCTCTGATACCAGTTGCTAAAACTGGTCCCAGAAAACACGAGAAAATGAAATAACCTGTGTAATGTGTATTGATAGGGGAGCTTGAATTTCAGTGTGAAATTCAGCCTCAAATACAAGTATAGCAGTATAAAAGTATGGAAACAGTAAGAAAAGAAATGAAAGAAAATGCTAATAATAGTCTGGGCATGAAGGAGCCCATTCACCCTACTAATTTTTCCTCACAAATTCCCTCAGCATTTCCTATTGGGCCTGACCCTTTTAGGTTCCGCCTTCCCAACCTACTACACTTTGTAGAATTTGGGCTGCTATCACAATCCTATATATTTCATTGGTATATTTGGGAAAACATGGGGATATAGTAATATATATAATGCCATTAATGTGCCATAACCTAACAATTTAAGCTTTTGGAACAATTGGTTTCATGATACGATATAAGAACTTCTACGATAAGTGGTCTAGAGTTCGATCTTATTGCCCCCACTTCTAAATAAAAATAATTATATTTCAGCACAAGGTAAGGTGGGTCTGTGATTGTCCACGCTTCAAGCCCAAAAGAGACATTCACATGAAAGGATGTATTAAACATAAAACCATTAATGTGCCATAACTCAACAGCTTAAGCTTTTGGGAAAGATGATTTCGTGATATATAGTACAAACTCTTTTGCACCTTTAAGGACTTAAATTTGAATATGAAAATACTTCCCCTTCTCTTAATTGATAGCTGAGTTATGCTTGAAAATTTTTATTTTGACAAAATTTGAATATGTACAAGTGCTGTATTGGAATTTGATATAAATGGCTTGCTAAGTATTGATACAAGTTTAGGTGCATCATCGTATGCTCCAAAATTTTGCACTACTGTTTCAAAAGAATTGAAGTTGTTAATGGGACTTTGCTATTCAAAGGCAATTGAATTGCAGATTTTAAGGGTATGTTTGTGAGTTTGGATTTTGGAGGGAAGGGAAGTGTTTGTAGTATAAAATTTTAAAATCTTACACTATAAGTCTTTTCCTCCTTTCCCTTTCCCTTCAAGATCCTAATTCACAAACATAAGTTTCTTCATTAGGTATTGCCTCCTGCTCCGTTTATGATTTATCTAACATGTGTTGGATGTGGGATGAAAACAGCTCAGTGGAGTAGGGCAAGCCTACAGAAGGCCAGAAGACCAGAACAGTGCCTTTGCTAGTGAAGCATCTTGGGAGCGCCCTCCTAGTTCTTCTCAAGGAGCATGGAGACCAGCAGAAAGAAAATATGGGTCCATTTGAATGTGTCGGTGCATTCAATCTTTTTGGCTTTATTTAAAAGTGGTTAAAAAATTTATGTAAGTTTTTGGGAACTTTCTCTGCCAAAAAATGTCATCTGGACCAACCCAAATTTTATGGGAAATTCTAAACCTAAGCCTGATGTATCTCTGTAAACAAAATTCATAGCTACGAGTTCGGGAAGCACAAAGGAAGAAGGAAAGGAAGTTATAGCATGAATGCAAACGGATATTGCTAATCTCACTTTTGTAGGATAAGACTAATTGTTGATAAATTGTTAATCATGCTGGTTGCATTAGAATTTTGCGGGTTGCTTCCAATTAGAATTTGTTTGGTTTTACTCCCAACCAAAATAGAGGATGGAGACAAATTTAACTTATAGAGATGTTGTAGTCTGTTCGCCTTTTTCTTTTGTTTTTTCCAAAGAAAAAATGCTTTTAGTTAAGAAGGGAGTTAATGCTAATTTAGTATTCTGGTTTTACATTCATGAGTTATTTTAGTCTTACTTTTAAAATGAATCAATTTAATCCCTACATTGCAAAATGGGAGTTATTTTAGTCCCATAACTCACTTTTATTTAAAATTTCATCAATTAAATGATAATAATTTTAAATGATATTTTGACATATCTTATGTCATTTAAAGCATAATAAGTTTAAAATAATTTATTTTAGTGTTTAAAATTATATAAAATGAGTTGTTTAAATTTTCATTTCAAATCATAAAATGACTCATTTTATATAATTTTAGACATCAAATAAATTATTTTAAATATTATTTTACTTCAAAAGATAAATAATATGTCAACATATCACTTAAGATTATTTATCATCATTTAATTGATGAAATGTTAAATAAAAGTGAATTGAGGGACTAACATAACTCACATTTTGTAATGGTTAAATTAATTGAACTCATTTTAAAAGTTATAAAATGATTATGAGTGTAAAGTGAGGAATTAAAATGAACATTAATTCTAAAAGAAATGTTCATAAATGTTTAATTCAAATATTGGCACAGACATACAAAAGGATATATTTTCTGGAAAAATATATTTCTATGTTTTGATGGGATTTCATTTTGATTATAGAGGATGGGAATATCGTGACATGGTAATGATAGTTACTTAGAAGAAAAAATATTGAACTCCACAATTGAAATATCATTTGATATGAGGTATATTTTAAAAATTATGATATATTATCATAAATGTGCGTAAAAAAGTTTAAAATTTATTTCAAAATAATCTCATAAATATCTAATATTAGACAAACAATTTTCCTAAAATGTCCGAATAACATTTTTGGGTATAACAACTCGAATAATATGATTTCTCATAACATAATTAGGAACCTTAAAATAAATGTCCTCTCGTGTGTCTCTGTCCAATAGTTTAAGTGTAGGATCCAATCCTTGTTGATATCGATTTGTCTAAATAAAAGTTAAATTTCCATGCAAAGTATAACAAATTTGTACATTGCCCAATTTCACTTAAGCTCCTGCATATTGGTTTCCAAACGGCCAAATACTACTGGTCGCATTCTCCGGTAATGATCTTGTCTTGTGTAGTGAACACACTCAACTATACATCGTAAAAGAAAGAAATTCCGCAGCTCGTATACCTCGTTATCAACTGTGGAACTAGCAAACCAACGACCAAAGATTAAAAAAAGTTAAGAAAAGAATTAGGCAACCGTTTTTCATTGTGATATGTTGCTCTTATCCTGGTCGGGTATACCGTGTCTTGAAGGAGCTTGGAAGAGAAAATTAAAGCAAGTGCGCTTTGGAACATTATTAAGGAAGAAGGGTGACCATGTAAAGTGACTTTCTCGGTTTCTGATTTGCATAATGCTGCATCGTATCATATCATGTGTCAAATCTATCTATACGGCGGCTGATAATTTGGTCCACCTAAGATTTGCATCATTGAAAGGTCTGTTATCTAAGGCCGCTAGATGAGTTTGAAGGGTTTAAATCTAAAGATATAGTAATTATATAAAATTAAAAAATACAATAATAATTTTTAAAAGACAAAACTATCCCTTCAATAACAATCAAGTCTTCACCCCATGCACCACCACTATCACCACCTATTGTCCACAATCACCATTGCCTCTATCCACCATCTTCACCCTTCATCATGCTCCTTGTTGGTCAACTCAGACAGGACAAGGTCGTGACGACTATGAGCTCCGATGACTCCACTACTGGTCAGTCCTTGCCGCCTCTGCTCCTCTCAACCCTACCTCCTCTTGATATCCCAAATATGAAATTTAGTGATATATGAATTATCATTATTATTGGTATTATTATTATTATTATTATTTAATGCAAACCGTGTTAGTTAGTATATGCATTATAGTTAATAGTGCTAATGCATTATAGTTAGAATATGTATTTTGGTTAGTAGTGCTGCATGCATTATAGTTAGAATATATATATGCATGTAGCGATCACTGGAGGAAGAGTAGCTTCAGTGTAGTGCTAAGAGAAGAGGACGTGAAACGTGCCACGTGGGGTATTTTATACTCCTAATATATTTTAGGCACATCACAATATTTCCAAATATTTTTCTAAGATCCTTAGCCGCCAAAGGAATTTTCCCTGGAGAGATAAATGTGATTTCACTAAATTTTCTCCGATTAATATATTTGGTAAGTGATCTTCATGGAATTTAATCAGTTCCTTTCTCTTTTTATCCAGTCTGTGAATTTGAATTGCTAGCATAGTTTTTTCTCAACATTTTTCCTCCTACTATCCCAAACTCAGTTGGGTGATAAAGTCAAATTGTTTATATCTTCATTATATTGTTTAGCAGTTATCATGTCATTCTAGCTCTTCAAAGTCAAGTTGTTAGTGGAAGCGCACTTCTCTAATGGTTAGTGGTTTAAGCTCATGACCATTCTTTTGGTCATTATTATTATTTTCTCGTATTATATAATTATTTATGAAATTTTAGAATGATTTATGTCAAGAAACCATATTGTTATGAATTATACCAATTTTAGAAATATTATTATTTTTTTATATAGTTATCATGAAAATTAATTATTTTGAAAAACTCATGGGATCATAGTTGCGGTATGTATGATTTAGATTTATTTATTTTATTAGTCAGAAAATTTCATGAACCTCAGGATGGTATGAAACGTAAGAACAATGAATTTTATTGTAATTTATTTTGATAGTAATTAGTGATAAATAGATAGTGAGTTACCCTTAAGATTGATTATTAATCTTGGTATTAAGTGGTCCGTTAGAGGACTAGCTCACCTACAGGAAGGAATCCAGTGCGGTATCCATTTATGGGGCCTAGTTAGGTACCCATCAGATTAGCATTGGCTCAGATCAATTATCAGCTTAATTTATTTATGTACAGAACATTTGTTATTTCTCTACTAGTTATTGCCATGGATTTAGTTAAATTATTATTTTAAGTAGTTATATGAAATTATATAAAATGTTTTACATCAGTTATATGTATATGTTATGTATATTTATTGTTGTCCTATATGGGTTGTGAGTGGAGGCTCACTCATTTTTGATGAACTCACCCTTCTCTTTCCTCCCTTAAATATAGCTATAGATTCAATGGCACCGGATCCTACCCAGGAGTGCTACAGCTTCTTTGGTGAGCTTCACTTTAAAGTGGAGCTTACTATTGGTTATGTCAGTTAGTAGTGCTCCAATAATTGTGTAGGCAGGATCCTGACATGCATTATGTTGTTTTGACTACTTTCAGAATTTTGGACATTTATTTAATTATGTTTGGCTTTGGCCCAGGCCATGGATTTTACGTTTTATGTTCAGTATTTATGATTGGAAACCTTTTTAGAATTATGGAATTTAGTTAAGCCTAGATATTTTGAATATATTAGATTTATATATGCATATTAGTCAGTAATGTTATCAGACGCTTCCGTGGATCCAAATTCACGTGCCAATCACGTTCTCTAGGCGTGTCGTGACAAAGTGGTATCAGAGCAATGAGTTTCCCTACATATTATTGGAGCAAGTGTCCACAAATAACATGGCATCTATGAAAATGGAAGCGCGCCCATTTGCATTGATGTAGTGCTATTTGAGGCCCTTGGTCGTCATGTCGAGGTTTAGTACGAGTTTGTCTTTCCTTGGCACTCATGGTCTTATTATATGTCCTATTTTTCACAATGTGACCATGCTACCTGGACACTCTTCAGTCTTCACCGTTGCCATAGGAGCGACCTATCCGGTAACATGTTCGCCATAGAGCTTTTGAACAGATGATAGCAAACTTGACAAATGTAATGACCAAGTAGCTAGAGGCAACTACGCAGCCACATCCAGTTAAAGATACAGACGACTCATCCTTGGAGCATTTCAAGATGATGGACCCGTCTACCTTCAATGGGCGTTACCGAGATCCCCAGGAATTCCTCAGCAGGTGGAGAAAAATTGATGTCATCCATTGTTCTTCAGAGAACGGTGGAGTTGGCTGGCTTCCAGCTGGACGCTGAAGGAGTTATGGTCAGAGTTTCAAGAGGTATGGCACTACTAGTTCTCCCTCTTGGGGACAGTTCAAGGAAGCCTTCATGCGGAGATTCATATCAGAGCCAACAGGCAGGTGATCGAGGAGTTTGAAGCTTTTAACTCTTGGAATGATAGTTACTGAGTGCGATGAGCATTTCACTTATCTGGCACAAGCAGCCTCTAACATGATACCGAGAGAGCAGCTAAGGTGAAACGTTTTGTTCAAGGTCTCCCTAGAGATATGTTCCTCAGTTGCAGCCTCACATTGGGACCATGGACTATGCTCAGGTGGTAGACACAGCGATTGGTCTTGAGAGTGGTTTAGCATAGCGTAGGCGATGTCAGAGGCCAACAAGAAGGCCAGGGTTCATGTCTTTTTCTCGAGCGGAGAGGTTCAAGTAAGGGCCACCACCAACAAGGCTAGTAGGTTAGTCCGATAAGGCAACCTTCTAGAGCCTATCTTAGTATGCCCAGTTGTATCAAAAACTCTGAGTAAATGGGCAGTCGGCATAGTGGACAGAGTTTATGGCAGTCATATCCAGGATGTGCTCTTAGGAAGAGACATCAAGGTCAGTGTTTAGTTGGTTCCTCAATATGTTACGGGTGTAGCCAGCCAGGCCACATGCGTAGAGAGTGCCCAATGTTTTAGGGAGCTCGAAGTCAAGGGTCAGCTAATCCCTCCATGTCTAGCCTCTAATCAACGCCCAGGGTGGCTTCATCGCTCCAGGAGGATGTAGAACCAGGGAAGAGCCCTTGGTGATAGGGGTGTAGGAGGTAGGAGGAGGTGGAAGAGGCTAGGGTAATGTGGGAGCCTCGTTTGTTCGTATGACCCGGAGGATGCACAAGCTTCAAATGAAGTGATAACAGGTATGACAATAGTATGTTCCTTCAATGCAATGACGTTGTTTGACAGGGTCCAACTATTCTTATGTGTCCCCATTTTTTGCCTTACGGTTCGAAAGGTCCCTTGAGGATCTTGAGAATCCATTTTTAGTTGGGGTACCTTCGAGAAAGCTCATCCTTGTTCAGAGTGTATAAATTGAGAGTCAAAGCTAGTGACATGGAAGCACTAGCAGATTTGATAGTGTTGGATATGTCTGACTTTGACGTTATTCTAGGTATGGATTGGTTAGCCCTATGCCATGCCTTGGTAGATTGTTATAGTAAGGTGGTTAGATTCGAGGTCCCAGGTGATGAGCCAAGAGAGTTTCTAGGTACAAGGTGTTCGACATCAACGAGCTTGATATCAACTATGGGTGCACTACGGTTGATGGATAGAGGTAGTTATGGGTTTTTAGCTCCAGTTAGGGATGTAGAGGAGAGACACCTAGTTTGGGCACCTTCAAGTGGCTAATAAGTTTCCAGGTGTGTTTCCAAATGATTTGCCAGGTATGCCACTAGAGAGAAATAGAGTTTGGGATAAAGCTTAAGCCAGGAGTTAGACCTATCTCTATACCCCCGTATCACATGGCTTCAGGAGAGTTAAAAGAATTGAAAGAGCAATTGCAAGAATTGTTAGACAAAGGGTTTATACCTTTCCATGGGGTGCTCCAATGTTGTTCGTTAAGAAGAAAGATGATTCAATGAGGATGTGTATAGATTACAGGCAATGAACAAGGTGACAATCAAGAATCGATATCCCTTACCTCGCATTGATGATCTTTTGACCAGCTTCAAGGGGCAACATGTTTTTCCAAGATTGACCTTTGATCTGGTTACCATCAGTTGAAGATTAAGGATGAAGATATACCTAAGACGGCCTTCAGGACTCGCTATGGACATTATGAGTTCTTAGTGATGTCCTTTGGGTTGACTAATTGCCAAGCAGCCTCATGTATTTGATGAATAGGGTGTTTAAGTTTTTGGATCACTTTGTGATTGTTTTCATTGATGACATCTTAGTGTATTCCAGGAGTAAAGAGGAACATGAGCAACATCTAGAATAGTTTTACATACTTTGAGGAAGAATCAGTTATAGTTCTCAAAGTGTGAGTTCTAACTAGATCAAGTGGCATTCCTTGGACACATAGTGTCGAATGATGGTATTCCTGGTAGATCTAAAGAAGGTGCAGGACCAGCAAAGGCCTAAACCTACAACAGTTTCAGAAGTTTGTAGTTGCTTAGGCTTAGCAGGATACTACAAACGGTTTGGATTTTAGAATCGCCGCACCATGACCAAGCTAACACAGAAGAATGTCAAATTTTAGTGGACAAAAGAATGTGAAGAAAGTTTTAGAGGCTCAAGGCATGCCTACCACGGCCGGTTTTGGTATTACTTTCAGGGACAAGTGGCTTTTCAATATTCTATGACGCTTCTAGAGTTGGACTTGGTTGTGTCTTGATGCAGCATGGTCAAGTTGTAGCATACGCCTCGTGGCAACTCAAGAAGCATGAGCAAATTACCTACGCATGACTTGGAAATGGAAGTGGTTTTTGCCTTGAAGATTTGGAGGCATTACCTATACGGAAAGATTTGTGACATTTTCATAGACTACAAGAGTTTGAAATACATCTTTCAACAGAAGGATTCTGAACTTAAAACAGCGTAGATGGCTTAAGTTTTCAAAGGATTATGACTGTATGATCCGTACCACCCTGGGAAAGCGAATATAGTGGCAGATGCTTTGAGCAGGAAGTCAGGTAGTTTGACCCATATAGCACTAGTGAGGCAGCCATTTGTGGAGGATATCCACAAGTTAGAAGCTGAGGGAGTTCATTTTGGCCTTAGTGATACAGGGGTTGTTCTAGCTCACATAAGGGATCTGTCAAACTTGGTGGACAGATCAAGGCTCGAAAATGAAGATCCAAAGCTAGCTAAGTTGGTTGAGGATGTTCGTAAGGGTGAGAATAGAGTTCACAGTAATATTGAGGATGTATTGTATTTTGGGAACCATTTATGTGTGCCCGCATAGGTGAGCTGAGGAGAAAAGTAATGGAAAAAGCCTATAGTGCAGCAAACCAGAAATCCAGGGTCAGTTAAGATGTATCGGATTTAAATAGATGTTCTGGTAGGATGGTATGAAGAGAGATATCGTGACTTTTGGCTAGGTGCTTGGTGTGCCAGCAAGTCAAATGAGTACTAGGAGGGTTACTTCAGGATAGAAATTCTAGAATGGAAGTGGGAGAGGATAACCATGGATTTCGTAGTTGGGTTACCTCGAACCACCAAGGGGTTCGACTCCATATGGGTAATAGTAGATAGGATGACCAAGTCAGCACACTTTTTACCAAAAGACTCCTTTTAGTGCAACAATATGAGTTATACATCAATGAATGGTCAACTTCACGATGTCCTATTATCTATCATATTTGATAGAGGGTCCCAGTTCACTTCATGGTTCTGAAGGGCGTTTCAAGAGACCCTTGGGACACATGTGGATTTGACCACAGCTTTCCATCCTGAGACGACGGTCAGTCAAAAGGACAATACAAACCTTAGAAGATATGCTCAGAACAAGTGTGCTAGGTTTCGGAGGAAGCTGGTATGACCACCTACCCTTGATTGAATTCTCATACAATAACAGTTACCAGGCAAGTATCCAAATGGCACCGTTCGAAGCCTTGTATGGGAGGCATTAGGTTCTCCCATCGAGTGGTTTGAGCTTGGGGAAGCTAAGTCCCTAGGCCTAGATCTAGTTCAGGAAACCTTAGAGAAGGTTCAGTTAATTAGAGAGCACCTTTTAGCGGCGTCAGGCAGAAGTCTTATGCAAATAACCGTCTGTCAACTTGAGTTTGGAGTTGGGGACCACGTATTCTAAGGGTATCCCCTGAAAGGGATAGTAAGGTCCGGTAAGCGAGGAAAGTTAAATCCTCGTTTTATCTGGTTTTGAAATCTTAGAAAGAGTTAGAGTGATGACCTATAGGTTGGCACTTCCTCCTAGTTTATTAGCCATACATCCAGTGTTTCATGTCAGGATGCTTAGGAAATATATGCTTGACCAGTCTAACGTGCTTAGTCCTCAAACGGTCCAAGTTAATGAAAGTTTGTCCTATGAAGAGCCAGTTGTCATCGTAGATAAGCAAATTAAGAAGCTTCGTTCAAAAGAGGTAGCCTCAATTAAAGTTATTGAGAAACCATTCTGGCGACGAAGCAACTTGGGAAGCTGAAAAAGCTATGAAAAATCAAATATCCCTATCTTTTTCCACCTCAAGGTACATTGTTTAGATTTAGGGACCAAATCTATTTTAAAGAAGGTAGTATGTGATATCCTAAATATGAAATTTAGTGGTATATGAGCTATCATTATTATTATTATTATTATTATTATTATTATTATTTAATGCAAACCGTGTTAGTTAGTATATGCATTATAGTTAGAATATGTATTTTAGTTAGTATATGCATTATAGTTAGTAGTGCTAATGCATTATAGTTAGTAGAGTTGCATGCATTAGTTAATATATTATTATTACCATTGTAAGACATGGAATAGGTTTTATGCGTGTATATATATAGCGTATGTGGGAGGAGAGTAGCTTCAGATATGCGCTAAGAGAAGCAAACGTGGAACAGTGCCACGTAGGGTATTTTATACTCCTAGTATATTTTAGGCAGATCATAATATTCACAAATATTTTTCTAAGATCCCTAGGTCGAAGTAATTTTCCTGAGAGATAAATGTAATTTAACTAAATTTTCTCCGATTAATATATATCAATAAGTGATCTTCATGGAATTTAGTAAGTTCCTTTCTCTTTTTATCTAGTCTGTAATTAAATGGTTGGCATAGTTTTCTCTCAACATTTTTCCTCCTTACTATCCCAAACAGTTTGGTGATAAAGTCAAATTGTTTATATCTTCATTATATTGTTTGGTAGTTATCATGTCATTCTAGTTCCTCAAAGTCAAGTTGTTAGTGGAAGCGCACTCTTGCTACCAATGGTCAGTGAATTTAAGCTCATGACCATATTTTTTACCATTATTATTATTTCTCGTATTCTATAATTATTTATGAAATTTTAGAATGAGTTATGCCAAGAAACCATATTGTTATGAATTATGTCAAATTTAGAAATATTATTACTTTTTTATATAGTTATCATGAAAATTAATTATTTTGAAAAACTCATGGAACCATAGTTGCGGTATGTATGATTTAGATTTATTTATTTTATTAGTCAGAAAATTTCATGAACCCGTATGGTATGAATAGTAAGAACAATGAATTTTATTGCAAGTTATTTTGATAGTAATTAGTGAGAAACAGATCAACGAGTTAACGCATGATTGATCATTAACTTTGGTCCAAGTGGTTCATTAGAGGACTAGCTCACCCAAGGAAGGAACCTAGTGCGGTGCCCATTTATGGGACCTAGTTAGGTGCCCATCAGATTAGTCTTTGGCTATTCAGCTATGGCTAAGTATTTATGTACAGAACATCTATTGTTTCTCTATTAGTTATTGTCATAGATTTAGTTAAATTATTATTTTCAAATACAGTTACATGAAATTATATAAAGTGTTTTACATCAGTTGTATATATATGTTATGTATATTTATTGTTGTCCCATGTGTGTTATGAATGGAGGCTCACTCATCAGTTTTGATGAACTCACCCTCTCTTTCCTCCCTTTAGGATATAGCTATAGATTCAGTGGCACTAGAGGATCCTACCAGGTAGTGCTCCACTTCTTTGATGAGCCTCACTTTGGAGTGGAGCTTACTATTGGTTATGTCAGTTTAGTCTCCAGGAATGCTGTAAGGATCTTAAACATGCATTCTGTTGTTTTGACTACTTTCAGAATTTCAGACATTTATTTCATTATGTTTGGCTTTGGTCCAGGTCATGGATTTTACGTAGTTTTATATTCAGTATTTATGATTAGAAACCTTTTAGAATTATAGAATTTAGTTAAGCCTGAGATATTTTGAATATATTAGATTTATATATGCATATTAGCCAGTCATGTTATTAGATTCCGTGTGATCCAAATTCTCACATGCCGTCACATTCTCAGGCAAATTGTGACACTCTCTACCACTCACACCCTTTTCTCATTAATTTCCTGCAAACTCAAAAATGCCATGACGTTAGATCTCTCAACCCATGCCCTTAGAAGTTCCTTGTGCGCATAATGCTCTCTTCAAAACCCAAACCCATCCCCAACCCCTCTTATCCCTTGGATGTTTAATGTTTTCAACTGCCTGTGCATTAGACCCGTGACAATGGCTTCCCCACCAATCATTAACAACGTTTCCAATATTTTGTTACTTGGATGTTTCTTGTTTCAACTTGATACTTTGCTTCCCTTCCAAATCTCTTATTTCTTCTTTCAAAGTTTAGGTGTGCTGTTGTAGGGGTATTGCACATTCCCATCAATCGTGAAATTCAATCAATCTATGGGATTTTATGCAATTTCTTTTTCTCTTGTGGAATTATCTCTAAATTTTGTAGAACAATGGTTATTTTTAATACTTAATATTGGGGTCAACAAATGCTAGTTAAAGAAGGAGCAAGAGCACAGTGGCGTCAATGGTGGGCTTATTGCCTAGGAAAAGTTGGATAAAGTGGAAGACGAAGGGATAAAGCAGAAATTAAAATGTTAAACAAGGCTAATTGTGTAATTTTAACTTGGAAAAACATGGATCATGTAAAGATCTAGAAGAGAGGAGGACCAAATTATCCCCCACCATTATTAATAACTCAGACTCATTTCAAAGAAAATTTTGTCACATTACTTTTAAAGTAATTTAGGACCCATATTTTTCATAATTTTAACAATTAATAATTTTAAAAAAATTATAACAATAATTATTATATATCCTTAAAATATGACCAAAACTTATTAGTATTTAATAGTAGAATTGCACTAACAATTAAAGAATGAATTTTAGATATTTTCCTGCAATTCAAACTTTAAAATTCCATATTTGCTTAATTTAATGATTGAAACTAGCTTCATATGTGCTAAATTAGGGTAATAATTTGATCTAAATGTACACTAAAAAATGTAATTTCTATATTTGTTATCAAATATTAAATTCTAATTCTAATTACATAATAATATTGGACTATTTTAATGTGAGATATGATCTGCATTGTTGCGAATTATGATTAGAACATTTTAATCAATATATATTTATTTTTCCCTTTTAAATCTCAAATCTATATATTCTCATATTCACTCCATTTGTCTCTCTCTATTTTTTTTGGCAATTTTTATGCCCTCCTTCTTTTACCATTATCCTCTTCATTCTTCTCACTCTTCTTCTTCATCTCTTTTGCATTATTCTTCTGTTGTCTACGTTCTTCTTTTGCATTCATATATGTAATGTATTTTTTTATTGCAATTATTTTAGTTCAATTTTACTTTTTATTTAACAAATATCTGTTTTAGGTACAATTAAATATTTTCACATCTTTGTATCTCTTTTAGGTTTTGCTTTTGCCTTAATTGTTGTGAATGGTTGCTATTTTAAAATGCTTTGTTATGGCCATATACACTGAGTTATAAGATGACTATAATCATTTTTTGAATTGTTGTGATTATTTTAAATGACATGTCAACTTTTACCAATGTGAGAACATTATCTATTTTTTTCATCAAAAGAGGGAGTCATTTGACTAAAAGCATCATGTGGAAGACGGTGCTTTCATAGAAAAATAAGCATCATGGTCTATCTCTTACTATGTTTACTTTTTCTATCATCATGTTTTTGCTTCTCTATTTTTATAGCTTCTTCCTCTTGCAGTTTCTTTTTTATTCTTCGTGAAATATGATATTATTTTTGATTTTACAGTAATAAGCTTTGAATCATAGTGTTTCTATTATACAATTCATAATATTATTTGGTTTTGTTTTTTATGTTTTTTATTGTCAATTAAATTGATATTCCCATTTCTAAAATGAAAATCTTTTTGGTTTTTACCATTTTTTAACATTGATCATTTTGTACTTATTATTCTTATGTCTATAATTTTAACTTTTTAAAATAGGACTTCTTTTACCATTCAAATTAAATATGATTACTATTAAACATATATTTATAATTTTAAAAGTTGTTTTTGTGATGATAATTCATATTTGATTCTTATTACATTTTATAAGTTTTAAACGGAACATCAAATTAATGTTAAAGAATATTTTTTAGAAATTTCATTTTTTTAATATTTCAGGCAACATGATTAATTCTTTTATATCTTGAATTATGTAATAATTCTATTTTAATCTTGCATAATATCAGACTCATTCATTCATATTCATTTATAATATTACATATATGAATAAAATGTTTTCACGTAAAAATTTAAAAAGGAACAAATTGATAATGCTCTATAATATAATGGGAAATAGATTATATTATGAAAATTGAATAATACATATTTTCCTAAAAATTTGACTTAATTTAATTTAGAAAAACATTTTTACAATTTACACAAACATGTATTCTTTGTTTTATTATGTTTTAATACATTTTATGCAATGAACTTGATAAAAAAATTAAATTGCCCTAACAATTTTTACAAAATATTAGTGAAATATGAAATTCAAAATTAACAATAAATAAATTAAATGAACAACAGATATTTCATAGAAAAAATCAGACTTCCAATAAAATAAAATAATAAAAAAATCTAATTGACTAATACACAAATTTTGCAAATGATATCAATTGGTTTATCATTCTTATTTTATATCAATCATTGATGTTATCATTAATTGATATCATATTAATCGGATATTAGTTGTTATTTTATATCCTAAAGATTTAGTTTATCATTATTATTATATTGGAATTAGTTTTTTATTTGAAATTTAATCTGATATTGGTTCAAAAGTTTCCTAATTAATATCAATTAAGTAACATTTTTAAATTAATATGATAATAACTTTAATTACGATATCACATTTAAATCAATTTTTATATAACAAATCATATATCACGTTTAATACCACATGATATCCCAAATCAATTTTAAAATCAATTTAAATATATATGATATATATTATTTAATACCACATTTCTCAATTTCTATATTCTATTTTTGTTATTCACTTTAATTTAGTCTGCTAATTTTAGCAATAATTATTACTAATCTATACTATTAATAATTTAGATTTATTTCAATGAAAGTTTTGTCAAGTGTGATTCATTGAAAAATTTTTGCCCCACCATTTTCTAGACATTTCTATTTAAAGTAAATTTTTCAAATTTTTATTTGTATTGAAATTATTAGTTATTTTTTCTAATTATATGTTCATATTTCTCTTATATTACCACATACCCTACATTGAATATGATGTCAATTATCAGTACCACAATTTTTAAAAACATATTACAAGCCATAAAATATTATAATTGAAATTTTTTATAACTTATATTTGACACTACAATGAAAGTTATTATAACATTTAATATTATTAATAAAAAGGAAAAAATAAATACATTTGTATATTTGAAGAAAACATGTAACCTTTGCGCAAATATAATTTTTGGAAACCACGATAAAAGTAATAAATCAAATGAAATATTTAAAATTCATTCCTCAACTTAAATGGTCGAAAATATTTCTTCATTCATTTTGCATAGCTAATTTTTACATGCATATTCTTTCACAAATCAATGTATACTTTCTTCTAAATCTATCTATTTCTAAAACAATTATATCAACAATCTATTTTTCAATTCTTCCTTTTTTCCAAAAAGTTTATAACTTCAAAGCAAGAGCTTTTGAAAGTTTTTTTTTAAAAAAATTACCTATCTACCTGTTTCACTACATCATATTTTATTTTTTGCAACTTAAACATTTCAACTTATCAATTTCAGAATTTTTTCATATTAATTTTTTTGAAAAGGAAGACTTCAATTTTTCAACATTAAAATATCTAAAAAATACCATTTCCACAGTTTAC
Organism: Dalbergia oliveri; assembly: GCA_030441495.1. Lineage (NCBI taxonomy): Eukaryota > Viridiplantae > Streptophyta > Magnoliopsida > Fabales > Fabaceae > Dalbergia > Dalbergia oliveri. The sequence goes on from JAMLFY010000001.1 coordinate 13,165,873, forward strand.
ACTTCTTTAATAATAATACTAATTATTTATTATTTTCTACTAATTGTAACACATTAATATATATATATATATATATATATATATTATAATTGATATTTTAATTTACTAAAGTAATGTACAAGGAAAGGAGGTGTAATTTAACTCACATAAATTAACTTTATTCATTATTCTTTATTAATTAGAAAATATATTTTATATTTTTATAAATTAAATATTTTAATTTACTAAAAAAATGTAAATATTATGGATTACAAAAAAACTAGCTGAAGTGGGTATCATATAACATTATTGCAATGGGAATAGGGAAGTCCCTATATATATATAACCTCAGGACACCTTCATTTTTTAACTATCTTTATTGAATTTGCATTATGTATTTTTATTTTTATTTTAGATTACGTTATGTTAGTAATACTTATTTTTATGGATATTTAAGTTTTGAATTTCAAAACATTTTAAAAATTTTCTCTTTTTAGAATTCTTTTAATAAACCTCGAATACCCATAGGAATTCAAATCCCTTGGGAAATGAGGATTGATGATAGGGATAAGGATGAGGATGAAGACAAAATTCTAACTGAAATAGGGGAAGAGGACATATCCTCTCTCTCATGAATATTCATTGTCATCCCTATAAATGGCTCGTGATATAGTAAAATTATTTATTTATTCTCTTTCATTATTCAACAATTTCAACTTTTAAAACGTGTAAATTTTTCATAAAATAGACTCTATAATTTTTTAAAGGTCATCTAATGAGATTTTTTCAACTTTATAATCATGATATTTAAAATAAGATATAAAATAGAATGTCACATTCATATTTTTTTATTTATTTAATTATTTAACTATTAACTTATTTTCAAAATAAGTTTATATACTCAATTTTCTATAAGATATATTTAAATAAATTATTATTTATTTCAATAATAATTAATAAATTATTTTTTATTATTACCCATGCATCTCATGGGTCAAATGACTAGTTACTTCAATCCTTTATGCTCATTGCGATACTCAGACATGTTGTTGGACATACCTATTAAACATAGTGATAGACATCACTCCCTCCATTCCACTCTAACTGTCCACATTTATTTTATTTTATTTTTCACTCCATTTATCCATTTATCATATAAAGGATGCATTAATCTTTTTTACCAATTATACCCTTAATGTGATTCACAATTTTACACTGGAATCAAAGAGGTATTAATTTTTTTACCAATTAAATAGGGACAATCTTGTTTATCAACACAAGTTTACACTATTATCAATATCCATTAATTATTTTCTTAATATATATATATATATATATTTACAATTAAAGTGGAACAACAAGAGTATTTAAGATATAAGAAAAATATGAGTTTAATTTTAATACATTGACAATATAATAATTTCACATGTCAATCAATCACCTGCTTTATTTGTAAGACTAGCTAGTGGATGGTTGAGTCAATTTTTATTAACGTAGCACCACATAGTTAGATATTTGTGTAAAATAAACTCAAAAAACATTCATATAATAATCTTTTAAGAGATTTTTCTCCTAAAGTTTTTTGGTTTTCACCCCAATTCATAAGATGTCCAAGAAAATATTTAAAGATAATGTACAAAAGTCGGTTACTCATGGCATAAAAAGTTCTAGAAAGGATGAAAAGAAAAGGAGAAATAAAGTGATTTTATCCACATTCTGTCCCTTAGAGAAATATACATTCTCTTGCAGCCATAATTATTACAGGTTATTTACAAGGAGAGTTTAAATCGCCCGGTCAGACATATGTACAGTTGGAGTATTCTGGCACGACTCTTCTACATCGTCTTCAATACCATAGGTAAAAATAAAATACAAAGCAAGGAATTAAGCTAAGCATATCCTGCTAAAACAAAAGAAGACAACATTAGTTGAAGATTCGATCCTGGAAACGAGTAGGTACCCAAATACACCTATTCCTTCACCACATTGCATCGCAAAATTATCTAATATTCCCTTCACATTTTTGTCTTATTTCCCGGTCAACACTTGATCTAGACCATGACATATATAAAGAAATTAAAAAATAAGATAAAATAAACGACAAAGTTGCCGGCACCGTCCGTGAAAGATATCTTGGGGACAAATTGGTCCCGGGGATTTGAAAATTCCTAAACTGCTATTATTTTTTTGTCGATAAAAATAGGTGTATTATCTCCCTTAAAATTTAAGTTAGGTACAATTTGACATCTAAACTAATAGATAATGTATACTTTGATATCCAGAACTTTTTTAAATATATGTTATTTTTATCAATAACAGATTAAAAAAAATCCATAGAAGGGCCAATTTACATATTAAGAAATTGTTAGGGATGATTTTCACACTTCAAGGGTAAAATGTTATTTTCCCAAAACACTATACTGACTTATATGAAGGGATTAATTTATTTAATTTTTTTAAAATGCTAAGAGGTCAATAGGGGATTTTCAACTCTAGAGAACCAGTTTGTCCCCAAGATATTTGTCAAGGACCAAAATGGTTACTTAGCCAAAATTAAATTAAAGATGCTCAAGTTTTTATAGTCAAAAACTCGTTTTGGGTTTATTAGGGAAGCAGCCAACTGATCTTAGAATATGAAGAAAGAGGGGAAAGTAAGAATACAGACGCGGATACAGTTGTTACATTCTTTCAACTGTGATCCCGTAAAGGAGTGGTGAATAAACAAGTCAAAAAGTAATTCTGTCCTTAACTTGTGTTAAATAACCAAGTAAACTTTTTTCCTATACAACAACGTGAAAAAGGGAAAATATCAATTAATCAAAGGAATTGCTTTTAAGATTTTGAGAGATTAAGCATCTATCAAAGCAAGGATATGATATGGTTGGCTTGTGTACCCTTTTCTCTATTGGACAACAATTTGGTAAGAAATTAAGTCAATAATTTAAAGAAGTCAACTGAGCAGGTGAGTCCACGTTAACTTTAGTGGACTCAATCTAATGAGACACAGAACAAAAGCCTGCAGATTGACCGCGCTGATATTTGATATTGTCATAGTTTTCTGGAAGCACTATTGTCAATAATTGAAAAGCGAAGTGCAATTCTAATTAACAATGTACAAAAACAGAAGTACCTGTACTAAATACAATTAGATTTAAACTTTTGTTGTGTCTAATGAAAGCAAAAGATCGAGTATAAGAAATAACAAAGATGGGAATTGACACGGGCCGGGCCTTGAAATGAGATACGGATACCTATGTAATTTTCACTCATGTATATAACTTTAACTGCAAGAATGCGACGATATGATGCTGAAGGAACCGGGTCCAATACATGTTATGCAAGAAATATTTATTTATATTCACTTTATGGTGAAATTCAATCTAGCATTAGCAATGATTCACTTGAATAGCTTTAACTATGTCAGATATCAAACATATAACATAAACTCTTACTTCATGGTAAACTAAAAGCAGCTGTTCTATTAGCTTTAACTTTGAACTTCAAACTATTAGCTTACACTGTAGGTTAGCTGATTAAACACGTCAAGGAAAATTTTTTATCCCATCACATATCAATACTACACTAATCAATTAACAATATATCTAATACATAGCAAAAAAATAAGATGACGGAACCCATGTTATCAACTCAAATTTATAATATACAACAACAGTGTTTTATGTGGAGTCGGATACATGGCTCACACATGCCATATGGTGTCTTATTGTAAATCATGCCAAGTATTAAACCATTAAAATTTCAATCATTTTTAATAATTTGGTCTATAGCCTTGTTCTGATCTCCCTCTATATCTAATTATAGGGTTGCTTTTTATTTGATATACTCTACTTGCAGCTTCTATCAACTTCAATCTATAATTTACTATAATAAATTTTGATAATATCTAAAATTATTGAATAAAACACATACCACAAATACTAGTTACAATTTTTGTACTTAAATCTATCAACCAGCGTTATGTATATAGTTTGATTAAATTAGAATGTCAGCCTAAATCCTGAACCTTGCGAAGGCAGGATAATGGTGCCCAACATACATATTTAGGAGTATATTAACCTTATAATAGGTAAGCATTTTTATAAGAAAAGCTATTACGCACTCTATTCTCCTCCCTCTCCTTTTTTTTTTTATTGATTTGAGAATTAGTTTGCTACCAACTCCTAACAACTTTTTCTCTTTCCTTTTTCCCTGCTCTTACTCAGTCATGCCATAATTTTCTGCTGAAGTTCTTCTCTATAAATACCGATTCCCCATCACAGTGCTCATGCAATCAACTTTGGAAACACCTCTTCAACTACACCTCTATAATTCTTGTTCTTTGAAGTGACATTGAAGGAAAAACAACAATGGCCAAATATTCCATGAGCCTTCTCCTGCTTCTTTCTTTACTGGCCTTTGCCCCATGCTGCCTCTGCAGCAAGAAAATCGGTGGTTACCTCTACCCACAATTTTACGACTATTCATGCCCGAGAGCTCAAGAGATTGTCAGGTCCATCCTTGCCAGGGCTTTCAAAAGGAACCTCGAATAGCTGCTTCCCTTCTCAGACTTCATTTCCATGACTGCTTCGTCAAGGTATCTCAATGTGACATCCAACGAGTAAAGATTCATTTTGCTGCTTGAAATTATATATGTGTTTTATTTTAGTTCTTGAAATTAAGAAATTACCAATGTTGTCCTTAAAATTACAAAAAGTGATCGAAGTTAGTTCCTAGGATAGGATACAGCTAACTTGAATCATCAAAATGACTAATTTAAATCAATTTTTTTTTCACAATTTTAGGTACTAAATTGTTAATTTCTCGGTTACTAAGACTAAAGTAAAGTATTCACACAATTTCAAAGATTTAAATGAACTTTTACCCGACATCCAACAAGCCCATCAACTTAGTGATTTAATGAACAAAAAGAACAAATTATTAGTATTCTTATGACATTAGTCTTCCTAAACATAGCTATATTATGTCGAATTTGTTGTTCAAATGCATGATTCCAAGTTGATTTTATACAGGGCTGTGATGCTTCATTGTTGTTAGACAGCAGTGGATCCATTATCAGTGAGAAAGGGTCAAATCCTAACCGTAATTCAGCTCGAGGGTTTGAAGTCATTGATGAGATTAAATCAGCACTAGAGGAAGAATGCCCTCATACAGTTTCTTGTGCTGACATATTGGCTATAGCTGCAAGAGATTCAACAGTTATTGTAAGTGTTTCCTTTGCTTTTTATTGCACTCCAGTAATTTCAATCTCTCACATTCATGACTCACATTATCAAGATTCAAGCCTGATTTTCCAATCCCTTTCATGTACACAGACCGGTGGACCAAGCTGGGAAGTGCCATTAGGCAGAAGGGACTCTCTAGGTGCAAGTTTAAGTGGCTCCAACACCAACATTCCTGCCCCAAACAACACATTCCAGACCATACTAACCAAATTCAAGCTTCAGGGGCTTGACATTGTTGATCTGGTTGCTCTATCTGGTACAATCATCCTTGAACTTCTCTGTATTTAGTCACTTGTGTTCAGACTTGAGAAACATGATTGATTTATGCTATTAACTTTCTTCAAGGAAACTGCATATTATTGGCAAATTTTGATTGGCATGTTGATCCAATTATATACTATGCTCATGCTGTCATGTACCAACCAGAGTCAAATTCATCCTATAATTATTCACGAATACTTTGAAATTCCTGACGTACCGTGTTGGATTCCTATCCGATATCAATACTAATATAATATTTCTGTATTCGTATTATTGGCATATCTCTGTAAAATTTCTGTTTGCTATATGTCTTTGTATTTAAAGTTATTTTAAAAAATAATAAAAATTTAATTTTATTTTCATTTTTTTTTCTTTTAATTATATTATCATTTTAAGTAAAAAACTTAGCAATCTTTATTCTTATTATATATTATAATATGAAAAAACACTTGATATCCAGAAAAATCCGCCTTAATTCTATTGGCAGTCCTATATGTCAAACTGTAGAATGTCCATTTTAAAATTTTCAACCACCTAAAATTTCTGTCCAACCACTCAAATTATGCCACTCGAGTTCCAATTGTTTTTGGCATCAATTTTGGGCAATAATATCGGGCCTATAGCATCGCTCTTATAATATTTTACTTAATATCTGTTACCATACAAGTGTCTTATTTTTTTCATAAAATTATTGTATTTGTATATGTGGTAACGTATTGTATACAACATAATAATCTATTTTTCAAAAAAAAAAAAAAATTTATGAATTTGAGCATGACTTGCACTTTCTCAACTGGAAGCATTTCATAAAGAAAAATGTTATCTTGACTCACAATTTGTGAAATACCAGTGTTGACATATTCACATCCACTATTAGATGGGCTCACATATCTTCAAAAATATGACTTAAATAATATTAATCTTTCATAGATGCATGTGGATTTTGGAAATAAACAATTTTTATGCAATTGGTGCAGGAAGTCACACAATTGGAGATTCCCGTGCACCAGCTTCAGGCAAAGACTCTACAACCAAACAGGCAATGGCTTAGCAGACTTCACTCTTGACCAATACTATGCTGCGGAATTGCGCACTCGCTGTCCAAGATCTGGTGGTGATCAGAATCTGTTCTTCCTTGACTTTGTCACCCCAACAACATTTGACAACAGCTACTTCAAGAACTTGTTGGCTTACAAGGGTCTGTTAAACTCTGATGAAGTTCTCTTCACAAAGAATCAAGAATCCGCAGAGTTAGTGAAGGAGTATGCTGAAGACAACGACCTTTTCTTTGAACAATTCGCCAAGTCCATGATCAAGATGGGAAACATTTCTCCCTTGACAGGTTCAAGGGGACAGATCAGAACCAACTGCCGGAGCATTAACGCCTAATAAAATAGCATTGCCATTATCAATTGCCACGTGTGAACATTGCACGCGCTTTTTACCTATTTCCGTTTATTTTTATTTACGTTTCTATTGTTTATCCAAAATGGAAAGGAAAAACAAAATGAAAAGCTGCTCTTCTCCATGATGAATTGATAAAGCTATTGAGATTACAATCTTGTGTGTGATTTATGGAATTATATAAAGAAGTAATTAAATTGGACTTCCATGGCCCAAAGTTTGAGTAAGTAACATTTTGTGAAAAACAAATTTAAAAACTAAGTGTGTTGGCCGGTAAGCGCAAGAAATTAAATAACAAGCTCTTACACTAGAGGGAACTATACATGAAGAAAATACAACATAGATGAAACAATGTATTAACAATTTTACAAGATTTGATTCCTTCAATTATATTTATGACTGTTATAAGAAATTTCAAAATCTTTCACTAACCATAAGTTTTGTTTGGATAAAGTTGTAAATCATCATTACAAAATACATTTAACCCTCTTGAGATATCATCATGGCATGACATTTCACCACATGAATTTTCAAAATCCACATTGCACCTAATTATCCTAACTGCTTTGACATTCGTTTGAATATTCGATAAGGATATGTTTTAACCAAGGTGATTATATGTGCTATTCTTCTAGCTTGAGACCCGATATGATAAACAATATATATTTAAATTCATTTATGAATATTGTGAAACTCTAAGCTAAGTTTTCTCAAAAGGATTTGTGAAAGGATTGTGGGCCAGGTCTTTGAAAAAGTTTTGTGAAAATGCACTGATTTTCATGTTTTGAAAAGATTTTTATACTTTATTTGAAAACTGGACGAGCTACAGAAACCATGTTTTCAATTTTGTCTATACGGACCATGGAACCTGCGAGTGCATATTTTTTAATGGTTTTACCAAAAACACTAGAAGATTGGATTAAGAAAAGATTGTGATTAATATAGTTGAAGAGGACTATGGAATATGATTTCAGAATAAAGAAAGGTTTTAGAGGCAGGAGTCGTAAACTGAAATTGTAAAAGTTAACGGCAATATTACGTTATCCCTAGTATACTATGCAAAACCAAGCTAGAAGAGTGGTGTTAACCTGGCGTGTACACCAACGTGCTTATGTGATGATTGGAAAATTGTTTTACAAATAGGTGTACCAATATGTATAAAATGTCCTGGTTTAAATGGTTTGACAGTTTTCCATCCACTTATGTTTACTTATGACATATGTTTTGTGTATAATCTATATTTATTTCAGATACTCATTACTATATGAGATATACGCTTTCTTATACTCAAGTAATGTTTGTGTTACAAAATTACATGATGGACATATTTTTCCTCACTGATTTCTGTAAACTCATCATGTGGCTCTCCTTCTCTTTTCTAATACAGGTGTTAAGGCCGGTCTTGATACTTTTGTTTCCATAGGACTCCTATGGTTTCTTCTTTGATTAGCCACATGTTGATGGTCTAATTTTAATTCTACTGTCAAGTCGGCTGAAGCTGAATCCTGTAGTAGTACTCCATGTAACACAAACAGTAATTATAATAAGTTTGTTGGGTAATAAGTGTGTCGGCTCCCACAAATAATGAGTATTGTATAATAGATATTTCACAGGAATTGTTTGTGGGAATGTCCTAGTTTTTGGGGACAAACTGTCTATTTTGTTGTAACAAAGTCAGGTAGGCTTGCTAGGGGATAGGGGTTCTTTAAGCGCTGGTCACAGCTAGAGGTGGATTGTGACAGAGGCAGTAACCACCACCCACACCACAAAAAGTAAAAAGAAGAGAAGGAGGAGGAGGAGAGGAGGAAAGAAGGCACAAGCATCCAATCAACAAAGACATGCAAAGCATTAACGGAATGGTGAAAATAAAAAGGATGAAATACTTACAAAGTAAAGAAGGCCTGAAGCAGAAAGGGAAAATGAGCAATCCCCTACCAGTCTCGCTTGAAGAAAAAGAAGGGTGCAAAGAGAAATGCTTGAGAATACTTTCTCGTTATGGAAGTTAAAAATGCTTTCATTAAAAAAAAAAAATGTCCTCTATACTGATCAAGTCTAGAAAATGAGAACATTAATTTTTTGTATTTATATTACTGACTAAAAAATCTATCGCTAATATTTTTTCTACATAAATATACTGTAATTTGTGTGTTACCTTATTATTTAAAAGCTTATTTAATAATGAATATATATTTAATAATGAAAAATTACAAAGAAATTCCTAATATATAATAAACGCAATGAATTTAAATTCAAAATGTAAAATAGATTAAAATGTCAAAAAGTCTACAAACATAAATATAAAAAATTCAACATATATAAAAAAAATATAATAATAACTCAAATCAAGAGAAGTCAATATCATCATCAGCATCACCATAGCAGTTCTCATCATTATTATCATCATCATCATCATCATCATCATCATTATCATCATCATTATCAGTGTTTGGTGATACGGAAAGCCTACCCTTGCCTTCTTCCATAAAGACACCATCTCCTTTTTCTTTGTCTCCATGGCCTTTTCCTTATCCTTAATCTTTTTTTGCATCTCCTGCAACTAGCGATGTTGGAAGTTAGGTCAAATGGTTACTAGATAGTTAGGTCACATACAAAGGATCTGAACCATGCTGGAAATTGTTCAAGGGTGTGTCGCTCATCAACTTGTTCAAAATACTTGTAAATTAAACATTACAGGTAAAATAAGATTTGATTGATGTCAATGCATAAACAATTGAAAGTGATACATTGATATCACTGACATCTTAAATGGTTGCACTTCTTCACAATTGATTAAGATATGTAAATGTGCAGCATGTCTCTCTCTCTCTCTCTCTCTCTCTCTCTCTCTCTCTCTCTCTTCTTAATCATTTTTGAATGTGTAATTTAACCTAAAAAATTCATTTAAAGTTTCATAAATTAACAGTTTTAATTATAAATATCTTTCAACAGACCATCTTCTAAAGTAAAAGTCTTTTAAGTAAGTAGATTGAGCTCTTTAACTTAACAAAATTTCAACAAAACCTCCCTTAAATTAAGATTCAACTCTTTAATTTTTTTTAAAAAAATTAGCAGAACCTCCCTTTAAACTAAGACATCCCAAGAAATTGATTTCAATACATACATAATTCAATTTAGTCAAATAAAATTCACAATTCAATCAAATAAACATTTAAAGATCCAAAAATTGTTCTAGAGCACATCCTCTTATAACATCACAACATGTATATCCTGAATTTTTGCATACACAATTAATCTCTACATCAAACAATGCAAACAAGTTGGGAAGTACCTATATGCCCTTCTCCCACTTCAATCCCAACTTCCTACTCTCTCTAGAAATCATAAGTCTTTATCCTAACAAAAAATGTAATTAAATAAGGAGAAACAATTACTTACCTTAAAAGAGACAAGAGAATTATGTGCTCCTCCATAGAAATGTTCCAAGAGATTTTAATAACAAAATCATATCCTGAAAGATGGAAAATAATGATGAGAATGCGAGCCAAACTAGTTAAAACAAATCAATAGCTTCATGATTCACATTTGAATTAATACCAAATGCACTAAGCCAAACTCGTTGTTCTAAAAATAATTCCATATCAAAAGCTTTGAAATGACACAGAAACATAATACATATCCATTTTAAAGAAGAATTTAAGCATGAAAGGAACATGAACATGGTTCAAAAGGTATGCATTCACTAATTCAAAGTGATCACAGCCAAGCACTATTATCTTCTACCTCCCCTTAATGAGGTTGAAAAAGTTAAATGGGGAAAGCATTTTAACAAGAAAAAATCAAAGCAAACCAAATATCTTGCAATCCAGAATTAACAAGAAAAACTCAAACCAAATTAACAATAACCAAATATCAACAAATAAACAATCCAAATTGCTTGTAATCAAAATTAACAAGAAAAAACCAAACTAAACCAAATATCAATAAGTAAGACAACCCAAGTACACTCCCAAAAAAAAAAAAAGAAATACAAATAGTGTAAGCGGAGAGACTAGCGGAGGGAAAGGAGCTTACCTTCTTTGGTGTGATTGACCATAAGAGGCGGAGCTTTCTTGACATGAGTGCGGTGCTATGGTACGCGGCATGATGGCTTGGACTCGCGGCTAAAGTGGTGAAATGGCCGACGACTCGCAGAGGTGTGGTGCGAGCAGCGCGGAAGCCAGCCGGGGGATTCACGGATTGCCGGTGGCTTGGGGCTTTGCCTGGGGAGAGAGGGGGCCTCGTGGCTAGAGGATTTGCGAGGGGGCTTCATCACTAGGCTTGGGCTTCGCAAAGGCAAGGCGAGAGAGAGAGAGAGAGAGAGAGAGAGAGAGAGAGAGAGAGAGAGGGGGGTCATGCATAGAGTTTATGTTCAAGAGTTTCCGATGGAAATTTGAAAATACCAACGAAAAGCCGTTAGAAATATATGGGCATGGGCATGTGAAACTATCAACATTACTGACAGAATATATATCCTTACCAATGGACTTTTGCATCAGAACTTAATAATTTTTAAAATTTTCGATGGGAATTTATGCCATGACATTATTTTGAAAAAAATATTTTAAAATAAATTACCAACTGGAAAATCCATCGGTAAAGCTAATGAATTTATTTTTTTTAATTTTCGTGGAAATTTTTGCCGATGACATTATTTTTTTAACCATTTATTTTACAAATCAATTACTGATAGAAAAATCGGTCGATAAAATTAATTTTTACAAAAAAAAATTCATAATGAGTTATCAACAAAAAATCGTTGGTAATTATCATGCCCTATATGGCACCATTTGGTGTGAACTTTATTGATGGATTTTTCATTGGTAATGATGAAACAAAAAAAAATTCTCGAATTTCTCGTTTTCCATCGATAAATCCGTCGGTAACTCATGTTTCTTGCAGTGACTTCCATTACCTCTTTTTCTTCCTTGTTGACATCATCTTCTTCTCTTCGTCGTTGATTCCTTCTCTTCACCCTCATCTTTATCCTTACTCAATTATTCTCAACCGTGGGATTCATGGTTCGACATGCATAGCTACATCCACTTGAGTGAAAGTTGTGAATTTTCGTTATTACGCATGCCTTATTTGTGAACTTATTTGATGCATTGCTTGAACTACCACATTTGTTTGAGTTGTATTTTTCTATTTCACATAAACCCAAATCCTTTTAAGTTATATTTGATAAATAAAATGTTAAATTATGGAAAATGATGTTAGTGATGATAATGTGTATGTGCTACTTCCATGCCATGTTTCCTCTTTTTTGTTTTATCCTCTTTAGCAAGGTTTTCAAATATTTTGCATTTGATTTACAAGTATTAAGCATGGGTTTAAGTTTTTTGTTTGTGGTTTACAAGTTTTTACACTTGGTTTAGTTTAAGCAGGTTTACAAGCCTTAAGCACTATTTTATAAGCTTTTTGCACTTAGTTGGATGTGGTTGCTTTATTGTGAAAGTATTGATTGGTATATGGTTGTGAAATCATTTATGAGGAATGGTAGCTTTCAAGTTTGTTAGGGGATTTTATTGAAATTTTGGTGTGTAATATCCTTATTTAAAATAAAAGGGTTAGAAATTTTTTTTTAAATCAGGAAATGCCAATTATCCTTATCTGTCATCCTGGGTCTTAATTTCACTAAGTGTGGATCCTATACATCCTTGGAGGGCTATATAATAGAACCACTTTCTTAAGACCAAAAGTCCTGAATAATTCTCAAGAGGAAAACAAGTTAAAGAACGATTTTCAATGAATTTTATGAAGCTTTTAAACGTTTCATTTTAGTCCATAAGTTTGTAAAATAGTAAAATTCTAATTTGAATTAAAACTCAAAATTTGGATTTTGATTTGTTGGGATTTTGATTTTTATGATATTTTATTTGAATCCAAATGGAGGATATCTCCTTATTTACATTTATGTTTTAAAGTTAATGGAGCATTAACTTAAAAGTAAGAAATGTAAATAAGTATTGAGACAACCCAGACCAAAAATAAAAAATGCAGAAGTTGAACTGCACTGATAGCGGTCGTAAGTGATCAGCATGGGGGCGTGATCATGCCTTGACTGCTAAAGGTCCCCTAGAGCATGAATAATGTGAAATGACGTCGTTCTACTTCCTGGAACCCCCAACCCTATAAAACCTTCTCTTCGGATTTTCTACCTAAAATCCTGATTTCTTTCACTCTCAAAGCCTCTTCCCACCTTTTTTCTCAATCCCTTTCAAATCCAACTCCTCCAATAATCAAAGTATGTGTTTCTTAATAAATTTTGTATCTTTTCTTCCCATTCTTTCTTGTTCTTAGTATGAGTCATTATCTTCTCTCATTGTTGTCAAGTAGGGCTGCTCCCCAATATTGTTAGAGTTATATTAGAGCTATCTAGTAGTTGTTAGAGATTAATCTAGAGTTTATGGTTGCTCTATGGCTGTTGTTAGTGCCATCCCCGCTCACAGAGCTCCTTGGGTGTTGCCATCTCTGTCTTCCCCTCCAAGTGAGTGGGTTTGATCTCATAGTCTCAAATTTATCACTATGAATATGTTTCTTGCATGATAGTTGTTAAATATGATATTAGAGATGAAAGTATGAATATATATATGATTTTGCAAGCTATGGCAAAGATAAAGATTTTGAATATAGCTTGAAAATGTAATTTAGAAAACCATAGAACCATGATTGATATATTGTATGTTATGAAAATGTTTTATTGCAACTCTAAGAGATTTATTGCAAGAATATATGATTTAATAAGTTATTATTTTATTAAACATGTTTTAAGAGTTTATGATATCTTTATGTTTCAAGAATTGAGATTTTCAAAATGTGATTTTAAAGTATCAGTTAAGATGTTTTGACAAGAATGTCAAAAGAGATGTTATTATAATGTTAGAGATTTTATGATTATGATCCTTTCCATTTCAAAGTATAATATTAGAGTTGTAAAGTTATGAAAGATGTTAGCTTGATAAATGAGATTTTAGAAATTCAATTTTTATGATACTTTGAAGTATGGAATTCAATATGATTCGTACGACTACTAGATATATATTCTAGGCTTGAAATTAGAATGCCTATAAACGGGTGATCCCTTGGGCATGATTTCAAGTCTTAGATGCTAAAGTTAGATTGCTAGAGTTATATGACTCCAGAGCTTTAAAGTTTTAGAAGTTTTCATATTTAAATGGTTTTTATAAGGAACTAGAGCATGATTATGATTTTATATATATCCAGAGATATTATGATTTCAAGAGTAGAGTAATTATATGATAGAGTTTTAAACCTAAAGAAAAGCCTAGAACAAAGTTTTAGAGAAATAATTAGTTTATGATTTAGAGATGAGATGGTAGCTATAGAGAAACAAACAATGAGTTAATGTAACATTCCCAAATTCATAACTAGATTAAATTAATTATTAAGATGAAAAAGAGGAAAATCGATAGAAATTGAACAAGTGTCATGAAATATAACAAATAATATTAGAATAATAAAGTGTGTCTAGAAAAAAATAAATAAATACAAAGAATTATAAAAATGTCATTACTTAGTGGAAATTATGAAAATACATTTATTGTGTAGGAAAAAAATTATAAATAACTCTTGTCTTATTAATAAATGATAAAGATAACTATCATTTTATAAATGGAATTAGAAGAATTCCACTATCATTGTCTAATTATTAAAATATCATTATCTTAAAACAAGAATGAATCTAAGCCATTGAATTAAGAGTAAAAAAAAATAAAATGGGTCAATTAACTAAAAGTTACAAATCTCTAGTATAGACTATGGAGTTAGTGGATAATTATGTTAAAATAATTAACATGGGATTCCAATTATAAGAATAGAATAGAATAGATTGGCCATGATATCTTATAATATCATTTATTTAAAAAAATTATGATAAAACAAAATGCAACACACATACATATCATATCATGCATGACAAAGTATATGAAACAAGGTAAGACTCCATGAAATTCCATATTACAATCCCTTCATGTATGTATGAGCCAAAAATTACCATTATCATGATAGGAAACAAATTGATTTGATGAATAAATTTGTGTCATAAAGAGCTCTTGATTTCCACTAAAATTAGCACTACACTAACCATTAATTCTAACATGATGATTATGTTTAGCACTTAGTAATCTAAAATGATTATTACTCCACTTACAAGAGCATCCAAGAATAACAAATTGAAGCACTAAAACCGCTCCATTACACCCTCAAGTCATGGCCTCTTGGCCTATAAAAGTGAGGGAGGTGCGTGAACTCATTGCTCATAACATCTCTTACTAGTCTTCAAGCTTTAGAAGTTCCTAAGTGTTCTTTCTCTCTTATTCTTTCTCTATCATTTCTTTTTATGTTCTTCTCTTCAAAGAGTTCTCTTCACCCTTTAAACCTCATCTAAACACTTAAATCCTAAATCCAAACCTTCACTAGCCCTCACAAGAGTTACAATCTTTAACTCTAGTGAGAAATATTTTCTTAAGCATTCAAGTTCTAGAGCCAAGATTCAAGGAGGGTCATCTACTCCAAGGACTCTTGCTCAAGCTCAAGGAAGAAGAGAAGGATTTTTTTAGACCCTACATAAGAGGTAGGAGCTTCATCTTTAATTGTTCAAGCATTGTTGGCTTCTAACCTTGCCCATAGATAGAATGCCTCAAGCTTGAATTATTGTCAAAAGTTTTGAATGATTATTGTAAAATATATTTTTAGATAGCACAATATGTTCTATTATATTCTGAGTACTTTTATGATGTTATCATACTCAAATATAGCTTAAAAGGATGGTATGTGAAGCTTGATTTAATAAAGGTAACTTAAGACATGAAAACGGTAGGTGCTGGAATTTCTGGCTATTCCTGGCAGTAGGCACTTCGAAAAGAAATATTCATAAAATATGAAGTATCTTGAAATGAAAATATTTTTATCATAAACTAGACATATTATAGAACACTCTCTAAAAGAATCACCTGAAACAAAGTTCTCTAGCTCAAGATATAAATTTTCAAAGTTAAGCCAAAGACTGAAACTTTGAATCCAACCTTTTAGCAGTAAAATAGGTGTAACTCACTTTAGAAAAATGAAAATAGCCTGATTTCAACTTTCTTGGAAAGCTAATACAAAGAGGAACACATCCATGTATGCCATGCATAAATCTTTACACCATGGAAATACAGAATAAGAAATAAATTTGTGGGATAGTGTGCTGAGAGGTTTTAGAAAGGGGTAACTTTTCAAGGGTACTATGACATAATCATAAATGTGTTGTTAATGAAATTACCCTTAATGGAAAGCTTGATGAGTTACAAATCTGGAATTACTTTTAGGAGGCTAAGATAATAAGTATACAGAAAGTTACAAATTTTCTTGTGAAATATGTCAAAACTGTAAATAGAAGATTCAAGTCTTGTAAAAACAAAGATTTTTAAGGATTTAAGTTGCAATAAAACTTAAGAGGAAAAATATATATACGACACTCATGAGGGAGCTTGAAAATATATAAAGAACCTCTAAATACCCAAGGATAATATTTTAAATTGCATTAATGTATTAATGAAATGCTAAGAGTACAAAGATAACTAAGAGAAAAAGATTTGGTTAGAATTTGTAAGAATGGAAAGAAATACTCCATAATATGTAAACAATGATGACACTTTTAGTACAAAGTAGAAACTCCTACTGAATATCTTGTATTTCTCACTCATATATTTCTTTTTCATTGCCGTTACCGAAGGTAGACGAGTTCACTTAAAGTAACGGAGCTATAGTTAGGGAAGGAGGCAACACGTGAGATTTTAGACTTTTCAAGAATTAGCACTCCAATTTTTAGTTATGAGGAATAGACCTAATAGTAGAATTTATATTGTTATTTGTAATAAATTTTTACTATGGTATTAAGTAGTATATTCTAGTGTATATGATGATATATATACTTTTAGTCCCTTATTCCACTTGTTTAAATTAAGTGAAAGAGTAACTTTGATTACCATCTACGTAAACGCTATGTATTTCACTTCTCGTTAGGCTTAAGCTTTCAAAGAGTAATTTATAAGGAAAAAAAATTATCCACTATTTTCCTAAGTTAATTTCAAAATAAAATGAATGCAAGACACAAGTAACAACTAATAGAATCCAAATGTGAACTTAAGCGTAATTAGGTTTTACTAGGTGTTAAATTAACCGGAAAAAAATAGTCGTTAACCTTGGTACCAAGTTGTCCTTATGGGCAATCTCATAGAGTAGAGATAGAACCTAGTTAGGTGTCCAATTTAGATCCTTGAAGGATCACAGAGCGAGAATTTGTTATGCTACGGTTGACATGTGTAACCGATATATATATTATCATACAATTCGTAACCAAATATCCATGTTTCTCTATTAAAATACTGTTATTTATGTTTTCAGAGATTATTAATGCTTTCAGAGCTATTATGTATAATATGTATGTAGAATGATTTCGTAATTGATTATGAGTTTAGAAATGCTCGTTTATAAATTTATGGAATGAAAAGCGTTTTCCTATATAGCTATGTACGTAAATATATCAAATGCTTTATGATTGTTGCATGTGGATTACATTATGTACATTCTTTGGCTATCCCATGTATGTGATGGGTGAGAATTCACTCACTGACTCCGTTGACTTACCTCTCTCCCTTTCCTCTCATAGTTGCATGTACAAATATCGTTTCGTCACCGCTTCATTGATACAGTTGTTCTCAATGGTGAGTCTTACTTTGGAATAAGGCTTAGTTTAGGTCATGTTAGAGTAGAGTATTCCAGTAGATGTATAGGCAACATCCAAGCTAAGCATTATTTTCATATTATGTATTTGATTTCATGTTAGACAAGTTATGTATATGTTTTCAGTTTACAAGTATGGATTTGAAATTGTAGAGTATGATTAAAATTATGTATAAGCTAGAGATGAATTTACAATTCATTCAAGTGTTAAATTTATTTTTAGAGTATGATGGATATGTTTTCAGAGCTTTATATATCTAGTATTTTAGTTTATGATTCCACATATTATGTTTTGAATAAGGATTAGGATAAAGAGTTAGATGAAGCTATATTTTTAGAATGAAAAGTATGTTATTTTATGCATATGAGACTCAAGTGTCATGAGGCTTACGGGAATGAGACTCTTCACGTGCCGGTCACGTTCCCAGGTTGGGTCATGACATGGTGTCACATTCAAAATATTAACTTTTAAAGTTGGATTTGGATGCATGGATTATGTACCTAGCATCTTATATATGAGTTCTTCACTTATTTTATTGCTTAAAGAGATGAAATAAAGTAAAAACTTCATTGACCACAGTTTTGTTTTCTTTATTTCTCTCTTTCAAGTTTGGTCATTTTTGGGAATAGTGATTATGGGCTTCATGAACATAAAGGAATGGTTATGTATATATATTTTGTTGTGGAAAAAAAAGACAATTTGTGTAGTTTCAATGACATCAAAGCAACCTATAAATTCTTTTTATATTGTTCTACATAGAGTGAATTTCAAAATCCACACTTTGTATATAAAGTGCACATAGCACTTACATTGATATATACACACACACACACACACACACACATACAAAAAGGGTTGTAAATCTATGGTAGAAAGTTCTAAACCTTAAAGAAAAAAATTATAAAATCAGTGCAAAAAACTTGTAAACCAAGTGGTAAAAATTTGCAAACTTGTGCTTACAACATGTAAACCCTTCTTAAAACTATTAGCCTGGGAACCTTTTAATGATAACAAATATAATAATGTTAGATGTTTTAATATGTTCGTTAGTGTTTCAGAAATTTATAGCAAACAAATGTCTCATAATTGAAGACGATGTCCTGGATCTGGTTCAAAATGTCATCTACATCATGTAAGCTAAGATAACATACATGAAGTTGACAAAAGGACAGAGAGCAATGCTACACAAGTAAAAGGTACACTTTATGAAGGTTGTGGGACCTATGAAGTAAGAAAGGTCCACATCTCAAAGAACAAAAAGGAGAGAGGAAGAGTATTCAACAAGATAAAATACAAGGGAAGAAGTGGGACAATAGTTGAAAGACAAAAGCCCATCCCTGCTATGTGTTAGCTCACAGCAAAAAGGGACAACAACAAAAGCATAGCAGGTGGCTTTATGAAATGGTCAAAAACTTACTCTAATTTCGTACCCACTTTGCTGAAAGTTTTTTGCATAAAAGAAGGATCCTTATTGACTATCATCGCAAAAGGAAATGTTTGTCTTCCTCTTCCTCCAAGCTTCTTTCTTTGCCAAACCAATGCTTCCTTATTTCAAACTCTTTGTTTTCTATTTCTTTGCACGATGAACGGTGAGGGGATCTCTATATATTGACTTGAAAAAGGCTAAAGCTACCATTGAATTTTTTGTTTGAAAAATCCATACTCTTGAGCCTTCCTTGAGTGATCATTCTTGTGAGAATCTCCTAAAAAGGAAGAGCTTGTCATCTTGTACTCTGTCTTAGTCCTCTGATTTAATTCTTGAGGTTGTATTTGTGAGTGAGTTATTTTTGGTTAGCTTATAAAGCTTTGTACTTATTGTTTGGGAGTCTGTACCTGAACTTGGAAACTAGTGGAACTCTCATTATTCCTAGTGAGGACTTGGAGTTGACTTCAATCAAAGTTGAACCAGTATAAATCTCTTGGTGCACTTTCCTAAGCTCTATCTAATTTCTTTTCTTTAAATTGCTTCTAACATATTTCTGTTCTTTATAACTGAAGCATATTTCAATAACTAAAACTATTGTATTAAAAGTTAAAACTCCTTGCTAAATATCACTTCTAGATGCTATGATTAAAAAACCATAAATTGTTTAACAAATATCTCCTAAATAATTAAGAGATATTTGGGTGAACATTCTGATTGTTTGCTAAGTGTGTAGAAAATTTTTAAAAATCACTTGATTCAAACCCCCTTTCTCAAGTGATCTGATACCATCAAAAACTTATACATCAAGTGCAAAAAACTTGTAAACCTCTTCTTAATATATCTAAATTTGTGCTTAAAACTTGTGAACAAAGTGCAAAAAACTTGTAAATACATGATGAAAACTTGTAAATCAAGTGAAAAACTTGTAAACCAAGTGTAAAGAACTTGTAAATCCATATTTAAAACTTGTAAAATAAGTGCAAAAAACTTGAAAAAAAATGCTGACCACGTGTAAACTAAGTGCAAAAAACTTGTAAACGGATGGCAAAAAACTTATAAATTCGTGCTTATGACTTACAAACCAAGTGCGATAAGCTTGTAAACCAAGTTTTTTCCACAAAGTAATGCTATAAAGTTCTAGAACTGGTTGTAAATACTTGGAATCTGATTCTATATGTGAAATTGGTGGTTAAAAAGTTGATACCATTGTAAAATACTTGCAAACTTGCTGTAAATTCTTGAAAATCGATTCAAACAACTTGTAAACCAAATTCTAAAAATTGTATAAGTAGTAGGTGCTTCTTTATTGAGGTTGGTTTTGTTGTAGGTTTTGTATCACAACTATACTACAGTTTTTTTAGGTTTCGTTTTGTTGTATGTTTTCTGTTTTGGTTTACAAATTTTTTGCACTTAGTTTATAAGTTTTAAGCATGAGTTTTCAAGTTTCTCCACTTGATTTACAAATTTTCAACACTGAGTTTATAATTTTTTTGCACTTGGTTTGTAAGTTTTTAGCATGGGTTTACAATTTTTTGTTTTTCATTTGGTTTACAAATTTTTAATATGGGTTTAGGGTTTTCTCTTGAAGTTTACAAGTTTTTACATGAGTTTACAAATTGAATTTTGGTTTAGCACGAGTTTGGTGGTAGATTACTTTGATTTTGATTACTTGAAATTGATTACACATTAAATTATTGATATTAATTGATGTAGATGATACATGACCTCATTTATGTCCTTTTTTGTACCAATTACATAACCAAATAACGCGTTCAAAAGCAAAGAACATAAAACAAATGAAAAAGGAGACAAACCCCTCCCCCCAAAAAAAAGGCAAGAAGAGGCATGAACATGATAGGATCAAGGTGGTTTTATCAATTAATGAAAATTATTTCAAAAGAATACATTAGTTGGTGATAATGGTGAATCAATAGATAAGAGTGTTTGTAGCATGAATTTATAAATAATGATAATGGAAAGATTGGTTTTTTATTGGTTGTAATAAACTTGAAATATAAGAACAAATTATTTTAGTTTTGTATGCATGACTTTCCTCCCATGAGTATGCAAGTATCATGTAATTGAGATGGTTCCAACCCCTTCCTTGAATTTCTGATTTTGAACTCAAAATCCTTGTTAATTACTTGAGTAATTTTTGTAGAATGATTTCACTTCTTCTTCTGACTAAATATCATCCTAATAGTAGGCATGGTCATAATCCCCACTCAGTTATAAATTGAACCTCAACATCAAAATTTGCATCAACATCATTGAATCCTCCATATTTTACATGTAGAGTACAATACAAAACCTATAACAAAAAGAAACCCAAATAAATTATAAGATAGTTATGATACAAAGCCTACATTGTGATATCCCAAATATGAAATTTGTTAGTATCTGAAGTATCATCATTATTACTTATTTTTACTACTATTGTTATTATTATTATTATTATTATTATTATTATTACAATGTATGTGCATTAGTGCATCAAGTAGTGTATTAGTGCATTAGTGCTATTATTATAATATATGTGCAGTAGTGCATCATGTAGTGTATTAGTGCATTAGATAGTGATATGAGTGCATGCATTAGGTGAGAGTTATTTAATATACATGTGTGAGTGTTAGGTGAACCTGGCTTAGTATATATATGTGTTAGATGTTAGGATGAAAGTGTGAAACCAAGTTATGCGGAGTGCTTTCTATTCGCATAGCTCGTCCTATTGTGTTCTTATTTTATACTCATAGTATATTTTACGCACATCTTAATATTCTCAAAATATCTTTCTAAGATCCCTAGCTTGAAGGAATTTTCCCTTGAGAGATAAGTGTGATTTTACTAAATTTTCTTCGATTAATATCTTTTGTTACCAGTGCCATTCTAGCTCCTTCCTCAGAGTCAAGTTGTTAGTGGAAGCACACTCCCGGCTACCAACGGTGAGTGTGTTTAAGCTCATGATCATACTTTTGGTCATTATTAATATCTTCTCGCATTCTATAATTATTTATAAAATTTTATAATGATTTATGCCAAGAAACTATACCGTTATGAATTATGCCAATTTTAGAAATATTATTATCATTCTTTTATAGTTATCATGAAAATTAATTATTTTGGAAAACTCATGGGACCATAGTTGCTGCATGTGTGATTTAGATTTATTTATTTTATTAGTTAGAAAATTTCATGAACCCAGTATGGTATGAATAGTAAGAGTAGTGAATTTTATTGCAAATTATTTTGATAGTAATTAGTGAGAAACAGATAGCGAGTTAACGGTTGTAGGATTGATCATTAACCTTGGTACCAAGTGGTTCATTAGAGGACTAGCTTAATCATAATAAGGAACCCAATGCAATGTCCATTTATGGGATCTAGTTAGGTGCCCATTAGATTAGCCATTGGCTCAGGTTCAGTTATTAGCTTAGATAATTATATGCAAAACATCTCTGTTTCTTTACTAGTTATTACTATAGATTTATTGAATTATTATTTTTAGTGCAAATATATGTAATTATATATGAAATGTTTTACATCAGTCACATGTATATGTTATGTATATTTGTTGTTGTCCCGTGTGGGTTATGAGTAGAGGCTCATTCATTGAGTTTTGATGAACTCACTCCTCTCCTTTTCTCCCGTCCAATACAGTTATAGACCAGTTGCACCATAAATCCTCCCTAGTAGTGCTACAGCTTCTTTGGTGAGCTTCACTTTGAAATGGAGCTTATTATTTGTTATGCCAGTTTAATAGTGCTCCAATAATTGTGTAGGCAGGATCCAGAGAATTTCGGTCATTTAATATGTTTGGCTTTGGCCCAGATTATGGATTGTATGCAGTTTTATGTTCACTATTTATGATTGAAAACATTTTCAGAATTATGGAATTTAGTTAAGCTTGAGATATTTTGAATATATTTATTTATGCATATTAGTCAATCATGAGGCTTTTGTAGGGATCCAAATTCTCACGTGCCGGTCACATTCTTAGGTGGGTCGTGACAAAAGTGGTATCAGAGCAATAAGTTTCCCTACATATTATTGGAGCAAGTGTCCACAAATAACATGTCATCTATGAAAATGGAAGCGCGCCCATTTGCGTTGATGTAGTGCTATTTGAGGCCTTTAGGAAAAGCCAATTATGTCTAAGTTTAGTAAGAGTTCGTCTTTTCTTGGCACTCATAGTCTTGTTATATGTTCTTCCTTTCATAGTGTAACCATGCTACTTGTACACCATTCACGTCTTTGTCGCCGGAGAAGCGATGCATCCAATGACAGTACTCGCCTTAGAGCTTTTGAACGGGTAGCAGACTTGACAGATGTGATGACCAGGACAGCTAGAGTGACTACGCAGCCGCCTCTAGTAAGAGATTCAACAACTCAGCCTTGGAGCGTTTCAAGAGGATGGACCCACCCACCTTCAACAGGTGTCTGACGAGGATCCCAGGAATTCCTCAGGCAAGTGGAGAAAATAGTTGATGTCATCCATTGTTCTCGAGAGAGCGGTGGAGTTGGCTGGCTTCTAGCTAGGAGGCCAAGCAAAGTTATGGTATTAGGAGTTCCATAGAGGTATAGGACTGTCAGTTCTCCCTCTTGGGACAGTTCAAGGAAGCCTTCATACGGAGATTCATATCAGAAAGCCAACAGGCATAGATGATCGAGGAGTTTTTGAAGCTTCGTCTAAATCCAGGCATGACAGTTAG
The DNA here is from genome assembly GCA_030441495.1 of Dalbergia oliveri. Classification (NCBI taxonomy): domain Eukaryota; kingdom Viridiplantae; phylum Streptophyta; class Magnoliopsida; order Fabales; family Fabaceae; genus Dalbergia; species Dalbergia oliveri. The sequence goes on from JAMLFY010000001.1 coordinate 13,189,642, forward strand.
AGTATGATGAGCCATTCACTTATCTGGCATAGGCAGCCTCCAGCATGATACCAACGAGATAGCTAGGGTGAGACGTTTTGTTCAATGTCTGCCCAGAGATATGCTCCTCAGTTTATAGCCATACATCGGGACTATGGATTATGCTCAGGTGGTAAACACGTGATTGGTCTTGAGAATGGTTTAGTAGAGCATAGGGCGATGTCAGAGGCCAACAAGAAGGCCAGGGTTCATGCCTCTTTCCCGAGCGGAGAGGTTTGAGCAAGGTTCACCATTAAGGGCCAGAGAAGAGGTCAACTAGGTAAGGCAACTTTCTTAGAACCCATTTCGGCAGTTTAGTAGAGAGGGGGTCAGCATAATGGACGAGGTTCATGGTCATATCCAGGATGCCCAACTTCGAGAAGAGACATCAGGGTTAATGTTTAGTTGGTTCCTCAGGTTACGGGTATGGCCAGCCAGGCCACATGCGTAGAGAGTGCCTAATGTTTCAAGGAGCTCGAAGTCAAGGGTCAGCTAACCCTTCCATGTTAGCTCAGCCTCCAATCAACAGCCCAAGGTGGCTTCATCGCTTCGATAGACGTGGAACCGGGAAGGGGCTTTGGTGGTAAAGGTTTAAGCGGAGAGGAGCTGGAAGAGGCCAGGATAATGGAGGACAACCTCATTTATATGCTATGACCCGACAGGTGTACAACAAAAGTATGTTCCTTCAATGCCATGACATTATTTGACTCAAGATCCCATTATTCTTATGTGTCCCCATTCTTTGCCTTACAGTTTGGAAGATCCCTGAGGATCTTAAGAAGCCATTTTTAGTTAGGGTACCTTCGGGAGAGCCCATCCTTGTTCAAACATGTACAAATCATGCGGAGTCAAAGTTGGTGACATGGAAGCACTAGCAGATTTGATAGTGTTAGACATGTCTGACTTTGACATTATTCTAGGTATGGATTGGTTAGCCCCATGCCATGCCTTGGTAGATTGTTATAGTAAGGTGGTGAGATTCAAGGTCCAGGTAATGAGCTAAGATTGTTTCGGGGTACAAGTGTGCAACACCAACAAACTTGATATCAGCTATGAGTGCACTACGATTGATGGATAGAGGTAGTTATGGGTTTTTAGCTGAGTCAGAGATGTAGAGGTAGAGACATCTAGTTTGGGCACGGTTCAAGTGGCTAAGGAATTTTTAGACATGTTTCCAGATGATTTGCTAGATATGCCATCGGAGAGGAATAGAGTTTAGTATAGAGCTTGAGCCAGGAGTTAGGCCTATCTCTATACCCCCGATACCGCATGTCTCCGGAGAGTTAAGAGAGTTGAAAGAACAATTACAATAGTTGTTGGACAAGGGGTTTATACGACCAAGTACCTCTCCATGGGGTGCTCCAGGATTGTTCGTTAAGAAGAAAAATGGTTCGATGAGGATGTGTGTAGATTACAGCAGCTAAACAAGGTGACGATCAAGAATCGATACCCCTTGCCTCGCATTGATGATCTTTTTGACCAGCTTCAAGGAGCAACATGTTTTTCCAAGATCGACCTTCGATCTGGTTACCATCAGCTGAAGATTAAGGATGAAGACATACCTAAAACGGCTTTCAGGACTCGCTATGGACATTATGAGTTCTTAGTGATGTCTTTTGGGTTGACCAATGCCCAGCAGCCTTCATGGATTTGATGAATAGGGTATTTAAGCCAATTTTGGATCACTTTGTGATTGTCTTCATTGATGAAATCTTAGTGTATTCCAAGAGTAAGGAGGAACATGAACAACATCTGAGAATAGTTTTATAGATTTTGAGGGAGAATCAGTTGTATGCCAAGTTCTCCAAATGTGAGTTCTGGCTAGATCAAATGGCGTTCCTTGGACACATAATGTCGAAGGATAGTATTCTAGTAGATCCAAAGAAGGTGGAAGTAGTGCAACAATGGCCTAGACCTACAACAGTTTCAGAAGTCCATAGTTTCTTAGGCTTAGCAGGATACTACAGGCCGTTTGTTTAGGATTTTCGAGGATCGTCGTACCCATGACCAAGCTAACACAAAAGAATGTCAAATTTCATGGACAGAAGAATGTGAAGAAAGTTTTCAGAGGCTCAAGACATGCTTGACCATAGTGCCAATCTTGGTATTACCTTTAGGGACAGGTGGCTTTTCAGGATTCTGTGATGCTTCTAGAGTTGGACTTGGTTATATCTTGATGTAGTATGGTCAAGTTGTAGCATACGCTTCACGTGAACTCAAGAAGCATGAAAGAATTACCCTACACATCAATTGGAAATGGCGAAGTGGTTTTTGCCTTGAAGATTTGGAGGCACTACCTACGAAGAAATTTGTGAGATTTTCACAGACCACAAGAGCTTGAAGTAGATCTTTCAACAAAAGGATATGAATCTAAGATAGCATAGATGGCTTGAGTTATTAAAGGATTATGACTTATGATCTTATACCACCTAGGGAAGGTGAATGTAGTGGCAGATGCTTTGAGTAGGAAGTCGTGGGCAGTTTGGCCCATATAGTGCTAGTTAGGCAGCTATTAGTAGAAGATATTCACAAGTTGGAAGCTGAGGAGTTCAATTCAGCCTTAGTTATACAGGGGCCTTTCTAGCTTGCATCAAGGCTCAGTCAACCTTGGTGGGACAAATCAAGGCACAGGGCGAAGATCCGAAGCTAGTTAAGTTGGTTAAGGATGTTTGTAAGGATGAGAATGCAGAGTTCTCAGTTGATATTGAGGGTGTGTTGTACTTTGGGAACCATTTATGCGTGCCAACAGGAGGTGAAATGAGGAGAAAAGTTATGGATGAAGCCCATAGTGCAGCATACTTAGTGCACCCAAGATCAACTAAGATGTATCAGGATCTAAAATAGTTGTTTTGGTAGGATGGTATGAAGAGAGATATCAGTGACTTTGTAGTTAGGTGCTTGGTGTGCCAATAAGTCAAGGCTGAGCACTAGAGACCAGCAGGGTTACTTCAACAGATAGATATTCCAGTGGAAGTAGGAAAGGATAACCATGGATTTCGTAGTCGGGTTACCTCAAATCACCAAGGGGTTCGACTCTATATAGGTAACAGGAGATAGGATGACCAAGTTAGCACACTTTTTACTAGTAAAGACTACCTTTAGTACAACAGTATGCTCGGATGTACATCAATGAAATAGTCAGACTTCATGGTGTCCATGTCCATCATATTTGAAAGAGGGTCCAAGTTCACCTCGCAATTCTGGAAGGCATTTCAAGAGGCCCTTAGGACGCATATAGATTTGACAACGGCTTTCCACCCCAAGTCTAATGGCTAGTCAGAAAGGTCGATACAAACCTTAGAAGATATGCTTAGAGCCTATGTGCTAGACTTTGGAGGGAGCTGGTATGATCACCTACCCTTGATTGAGTTCTCATATAACAACAGTTACCAGGCAAGTATCCAAATGGCACTGTTCGAAGCCTTGTATGGGAAGCATTACAGGTCTCCTATCGGGTGGTTCGAGCTTGGCGAAGCTAAGTCTCTAGGCCCAGACCTAGTTCAGGAAACCTTAGAGAAGGTTCAGTTAATTAGGGAGCGCATTTTAGCACGGTCCACGTAGAAGTCTTATGTAGATAGCTATAGGTGCGACTTGGAGTTTGAGGTTGGGGACCACTTGTTTCTGAGGGTATCTACTATGAAAGGGGTAGTGAGGTTTGATAAGCGGGAAAGTTAAGCCCTCGTTTTATCGGCGCATTTGAAATCTTAGAAGAGTTGGAGCAGTGGCCTATAGGTTGGCACTACCTCCCAGTTTATCAACCATACACCTAGTATTTCATGTCAGTATGCTTAGGAAATATATACCTGTTAGTCTCATGTGCTTACTCTACAAACGGTCCAAGGTGATGAAAGTTTGTCCTATGAAGAAGAACCAGTTGCCATCGTGGATAGGCAAATCAAGAAACTTCGCTCAAAAGAAATAGCCTTAGTGAAAATTATTTGGAGGGACCATTGCAAAGAAGCAACTTGGGAAGTTGAAGAAGCCATGAAAATCAAATATCCTCATCTTTTTCCACCTCAGGGTACATTGTTTAGATTTGGGGACCAAATCTCTTTTAAGGGTGGTAATATGTGATATCCCAAATATGAAATTTGTTAATATCTGAAATATTATCATTATAACTTATTTTTACTGCTATTGTTATTATTATTATTATTATATATGTGCATTAGTGCATCAGGTAGTGCATTAGTGCTATTATTATAATATATGTGCATTAGTGCATCATGTAGTCTATTAGTGCGTTAGTGCATTAGTGCATCAGATAGTGATAGGAGTGCGTGCATTAGGTGAGAGTTATTTAATATACATGTGTGAGTGTTAGGTGAACCTAACTTAGTACATATATGTGATAGATGTTAGGATGAAAGTGTGAAACCAAGTTATGTGGAGTGCTTTCCATTCACGTAACTCATCCCACTGTGTTCTTATTTTATACTCTTAGTATATTTTAGGTACATCCTAATATTCCCAAAATATCTTTCTAAGATCCCTAGCCCGAAGAAATTTTCCCTGGAGAGATAAATGTGATTTCACTAAATTTTCTCCGATTAATATATTTTGTTACCAGGATCATTCTAGTTCCTCAGAGTCAAGTTGTTAGTGGAAGAACACTCCCTACCAACGGTGAGTGAGTTTAAGTTCATGACCATACTTTTGGTCATTATTAATATCTTCTATTCTATAACTATTTATAAAATTTTAGAATCATTTAATGCAAGAAACCATACCGTTATGAATTATGCCAATTTTAGAAATATTATTATCATTCTTTTATAGTTATCATGAAAATTAATTATTTTGAAAAACTCATGGGACCATAGTTACTTATGTGTGATTTAGATTTATTTATTTTATTAGTTATAAAATTTCATGAACCCAGGATGGTATGAATAGTAAGAGTAGTTTATTGCAAATTATTTTGATAGTAATTAGTGAGAAACAAATTAGCAAGTTAACGGCTAGATTGATCGTTAACCTTGGTACCAAGTGGTCCATTAGAGGACTAACTCAACCACAATAAGGAACCCAATGCGGTGTCCATTTATAGGACCTAGTTAGGTGCCCATCAAATTAGCCATTGGCTCAGGTTCAGTTATTCAACTAGATAATTATATGCAAAACATCTCCTGTTTCTTTACTAATTATTACCATAGATTTATTGAATTATTATTTTCAGGACAAATATATGTAATTATACATGAAATGTTTTACATTAGTCGCATATATATGTTATGTATATTTGTTGTTGTCCCGTGTGGGTTATGAGTGGAGGCTCACTCATTGAGTTTTGATGAACTCACACCCTCTTTTCTCTCCCATACAGAGATTACAGTTAGTTGCACCATAGGATCCTCCCTAGTAGTGCTACAGTTTTTTGGTGAGCTTCGCTTTGGAGTGGAGCTTACTATTAGTTATGCAGTTTAGTAGTGCTCTAATAATTATGTAGGCAATCCGAACATGCATTATATTTTTTTGACTATTTTCAGAATTTTGGTCATTTAATATGTTTGGCTTTGGCCCAGATTATGGATTGTACGCAATTTTATGTTCAATATTTATGATTGAAAACATTTTTAGAATTATGGAATTTAGTTAAGTTTGAGATATTTTGAATATATTTATTTATACATATTAGCCAATCATGAGGCTTTCATGGGGATCCAAATTCTCACTTGCTGGTCACGTTTTCTAGGCGGGTTGTGATATACATATACTATATTTACTACTTGGTTTATAAGGTTTTAAACAATGCTTAGTTTTATAAGTTTTTCACTTGTTTTATAAAACTTATAAACTTGTGCTTAAAACTTGTAAACATAGCGCAAAAAACTTGTAAATCAATGACAAAAAACTTCTAACTGGTTTTTAGCATTATTTTACAAGTTTTAAAGTCTTTACAAGTTTATTAAATCATTCATTTTCAGTTTAATAATTAGATTTAGCTCAAAGTATACACCCACCAAAAGATAAGTGCAAATGAGGAACCCATCAAAAGAAATATCAGAGACTATCAAAAGAGAAGTGCCAACATACCTTATAAAGAAGATTGTTGTAGAAAGTGAAAGAAATGCATGTTTGTTGTTACTATTCTTTGTGGGTAATAATACACTCTTCCTCAAGAGTTGTTGTTCTTTTTATAAGATGATCAAATAGCTACAGTTGATGATGGCGAACATGGTCGACTTTGGTGATCTCTTGCGCATGAGAGAAGAGAGTTGCAGAAGTTGAGAGAAAAAGAGAGCGGGAAGAAAGAGAAAGAAAGAAAGAAATGTGAGTTTTTTTTTTTTTTACATAAATGTTTTATTAATTGTCCACATGTATCTATACTTCCATTTTGTCGTCTTCCTCCACCAACCGTAGGTGTATACTATTTTGGTGTGCACATAACATTATTGATATTAGGGACAAAAGATGCCTATTAGGTGTAAATGCAAGGAGACACCGAGGACAAATCGTGTCTTTCAGCCTCAAACCATGCATGAGGGAAAATTGTAAAATGTCACCACGATTGGAAATTATTGGATTGGCATACAACACCTTAGTGAAGACACGTGTCTAAATGAGAATGGCTAGGATAAAAATTAATCAAGTTGGTGAAATTTTGATAGTTTTGATGTTGTTAAAAAACTTGTTATTTGACAGTATTTTGATAATTAATCTTGTGAATTTTAGTAGTTTTGAGATTATTTTAGAATTTTGGTAATTTAAATTTTGTGTTGTTTCATTTTTAGGATTTTGATGTATTTTAAGGCATTCTGGAGGTCTTTTGCCTAATCGGCCAAAACCTACCACTCAAATGGTGAAAGTCGCTCACAAAGGTTACATTCAAGTGTTGCAATGCTTAGGCAGCCAAAAGCTCCTGCTTAAGTGCCTATTGGGAAGAGAAAATTGGTATTCTGACTTAGGCAGCCTTATCGAGAAATAAAATACCACAATTTGTTGTCAACTAGGCGGTGAAAAGTTGCCACCTAGGTGGTGGTGATTAAAATTAAATGTTTGCACCTATGGTGTTTTAAATAAATAAAAAGGGGATTTTGGAAAATTGGACAATGAGAAACATGACAAAGAGATACGCAAAGACATATGCGACTAAGTAGACATAAGAAGGAAGGAAGAGAGGGGGATTGAGGAACCAGCCACTCCAAATCTTGGATTCCAATAAGTTTTTTAATTTCCCTTTCTTAGTCTTGTTTTTGCTGGAACAAGAATAGCTAGACTCTTACCTAGAGGTTGGGGTTTTTAATCTGATATGGGTATTTGTGAATGAATTTTTGAACCTTGGTGTTGGAATTGTTAGATTGATAGCTGTTCCTTATTTCAATGCAAGTTATAAGTTGTTTTCTCATGATTTGGTCTTAGATTCTTATTTGAATTGGGAGATTTGGTTATGAACTAACTCTAGGGTTCAACCTCAGTTTTCAGAATTTAGGAATATTTTGGGGATTGTGGACTTTGTGATTGGACATTTGCTCTTAATTATTCTCTTTGTTAAAACTAAGTCAAAGAGTTGATTAGTTTTGAGAGCAAGATGAGAGTTAATTATACCAAGGAATTGATATTTAGCGAATTGACATTCAATCTCAATCTTGGCTTGTCCAACACAAGGTTTTAAGAGTTCGTGTTGGAAAAAAATCAGATTTTTCCCATACCTTTGGTGTTATTGAAAATTGTTCTTGATTTAATTATGTCTATTGCAATTGTTAATTTTTCTGTTGGTTATTTGAAATTTTATTTTTAGTTTATAGCTACCTTCAATTCAAAGAACATAGTGTATCTAAATAGAAATTAAACTAGTGAATTGTTGTTTGGAAAAACTAGTCCTTGTGGGACAATATTCACTCATTGTGATTACTACTTGAGCGATTTGATATACTTGTCGATTGGTTATCAAGTTTTTGATGCCGTTATCGAGGATTGAGTGTTTTATCAATATCATTAATAACTATTAGATTTTAAATTTAGATTTTTTTAAACTCATCTTTTGTTTGTTCACTTTTCAGAGAAAAAAGTTAAATAAAAATTGTCATTTGTATTTCTTTTTTGTTTACTAATTTTATTTGTTTGGTTTTTGCTTAAATAAAAAATTAAAAAATTTACTTTTTCACTTTTATTTTCTTTTTATTTACTTCTTATATGGATAACACTTACTATGAAATTTGTGGGAGTTTCACACATTCAGCAACCTAATACCTAATTCTTTTTCCATGTTGTGATACTTCTTCAAGTATTTAGCATATGAAATGCTTGTGTTCAATGCCAAATGTCAAGGAAGGAGATAACGAATACCACTGAAATTATAAAGATCGATGTCAAAGAAAAGTTAGTCAACAAAGCAGGTAAAGATTGACAGATTAAACAACGTTGAAGCATAGAAGAGCAAACCAATTTGCCCAAGTAGTCAAAGCTATTGAAATGGGCAAAGTCAAATGGGCAGGCCTGAATAGCCCAAAAAATGTGGGTTAGGATAAAAAATAGTAGAAAAAAAAAAAAAGATAGCCCAATTCAATCTTGAATTGGCTCAACTGAATTGGCCCAGCTTGCTTTAGGCTAGGCTAGCCCGATTACTTGAATATATTTTTTATAATTTTTTGTCATAATGTTTTTAATAACTAATTGCAAATTTGTAATCCATATGCTGTTGTAGCAATTTTTGGCCCATTTATACTCTTTCCTACAAATAAAGTGGCCACCAGTTGCCTCCAAAAAACCCAAATTTTTCATTTTTGAAAAAAACTAATATTTACTCACAACACAATAAAGATGGCACTTGTTTTTTATTTTTGGCGTGAATTACAAGGTGGCAAAAAGAAAAGCCTAACACGTTTTGAACATCATAGTACGTGACTTTTTTGAATGCACAATACTTATAATTTTAACCACATGGAATAGTGGGCTAGCTTTGACAATAACTTGCTTCTATGCACATGTTACCCACTTTTTGAAATAAGACAGTGTTTTGTGTTTTTAGTTTCTTAAAATTGTTTTAAAAACTAAATTAAAATTAGTTTAAAAAATAAAAAGAAAAAAAATGTTTGACAAACTATTTCTCAAAACAAATTTATAATGATAAAAAACAAAAAAATCTATTTGGATATTTTTTAATAATCAATTTTTTTGAATGAAAAAAATGTGTACCAAACATCATACATTCATCAAACTAACTTTATCCCAATGTTGCTTGATAACCCACTTTCATGAGACCCCAAAATTTAGCTAAAATCAGCAAGATATTCTTTTTATATAAATTGAACAACGTGCGGCCTTCCTATCAAACCTCTCTAATTTTGCAATTTGCCCATACCAACCCCATGAATGTATATATGCTTCCATTTACATGCTTCTTGCTCTCTTTGTGCTTCACTATTGGGTGCCTCTCTTTCCTTTGATTGATTTGCATAGCAGTGCAACTGAGGTAGCAAGCACCATGACTGGTGGGATAGAAGGTTTGCGGGTTCAATGGTGGCTGGCATGGAAGGGCTTGGGTATTGGTTGTTAGGCACATGAGGAAGATTCATAGAGCTTTTGTGAATAGGTAGCCATGAACCTACAATGGTTGAAGGTGGTGTTGGTATGGGTCGATGACATGGTGCAACTTGTGGTGGTGAGTGGTTGAAGGCAATGGAGGTGGTTGAACACACTGAGGTCTTGTTGTGAGTCATAGAGGTAAAAGATGAAGGAAATTGTGTGGTTGCTTCCTTATCATGAGATTCGAAGAGGTCTCACCAATAAATTCACAAAATTGCCACCGTATCTTTCTTTTGATATTTGGAACAAAAGCTAAAAAACATCTTACAATTGTTTTCTAGTTTTAGTTTTTAAAACTCATAATGTGTTCTTTAGTTTTTAAAATCAATGTTGAAAACACATCTTTCCAAACGAGTTCTTTTGTATTTTGAATTTTCAAAATCCAAAATTGTTTTTAAACTGTTATCAAATAGGCCCAAAAATTTTGACAACATTAGCTCTATATCTAGCTCATGGCCCGCAAAGGATTGGGCTGGTCTAGCAAAATGCTAGCCCGAAGCTAACATAACCCTATCAAGCCTGAATCAAAAGTGGCTTGGCTTGAAGCGACCCGATTTTGGCAGATCTACAAGTACTATCAAAGCTCTGGCAAGGAAGGGTAGTTAAGAAAGTAAGCCAAGCACAGTGATTTGTCATCAACAACATTCAACAAATTAATGATAGCCAAAAGCTACCGTGGACTTGAAATCACTCTAAAGCGTTGAAGAAAAGGTGGGCGGTTACTCGAAGATCCCTAGATTTTAGGAGTTGCATCAAATGTGGGACATGTTTCAAAAGCTCAAACGAACTAACAAGAAAGTGGAATCATAAGTAGTGGGTTTAAGAAGTAGGACACGTGTCAAATGTGAACGCACATAACTTGTCTATAAATAAGAGTAGCAGGAAGGACCTAGAATCCTAGAGAGTGTTTCACAAAGTGAGAGAAAAGGAGTTTGATTTGTAATCACCTACTTGACCTTCAACACTCAACATAAGTCACTTCTTGCTCAAGAGTCTTGAAGTGTTTAAGTAACGTTTCTTATCATAACTTCTTTCATTTCACATTGTTGTTTGTTCTCTTTAATTCATATTTCACTTTATTTATGCATATCTTTGAACCTTTGCTTAAAATACGCAAGGACTCATGTTAGAGAAACCATTTCCATTCCCTGAATAAGATCATGAAGTAAAACTTGGTTAGTGAGTAATTATTTGTTTATTCATTAATAGAAAAACCAAGTGAAACAAGCGTCTTCAAAGATAAAGGAGTTGCATCTATTTTCAGGAGAGCAATGCTACCAACCGAACTTGGATGCTCAACATTCTTATGCTCGAACGTGTTGTCTAGAATTTATTAGAGAAGAGAAAAAAAAAAAAACCAAGCATAAAATGGATGGAAAAAAATTGAACACAAACAACAAACTGTCACTCGGTTCGTGATAAAAGTCAGCCGAGAAGTGTTTTCCGTTTTAGTATACTTGTTTAGGACTAAGAGTGTTTTGTTTCTGATTTTTAAAAAAGTAATTATGGAAATTGAATTTTAAATATAGCTTGAAAAAAGCTAAAAACTGATATTTTTAAATTCTGACTATTTTTTTAAAAAATCCAAATATATAAAATATAAATTTTTTTTGGTGAAAAAAGTAATTTTGGAGCACCAAAATCCTATACAAACACATTCTAAAAACTTAATTTTTAAGTCTAATCAAAATAATTTACGCATAAAATTAACTAGGCATGTTGTCATTCAAAATTAAAAAAATACCAGGAACTTCTAATTATGAAATTATTTGTGAATAAAAATAAGTAGTAAATCCCCAAGTTAGTCATTGACAATTTCAACGTTTAGAGTTATCCTAATAATTAAAAATTACTTACTTCCTTACAATATCAATTATTGAACACCAAGTGGTCCCTTACGTTAAGTCTAATAGACTAATGATGTGGCATGCTATTAAATGCCAAAAATCCCCAACATTAGTCGCTATCCCGCCCACCCCACCATACTCCTTTATCTCGACTACATTCACTCCTAACCTCACTACCCACACCCCCATTTGCTCCACCTCCATCGCCACCACCATTGCCTTTACCCCCACCTTGCCATTACACCATCCTAAAACCTCCGCTACCAAACACTACTCTTCTCTCCCTTGTACAAAATTCAACCCTCTCTTCATCTTCATTTTCATAATCTATTGTCTTCATCCTCAATTGCCTCCCAAGTTTTCTTTGGGAACATGATTTTAAAAGGGTTAATTATACTCACTTCTCCTGAGGTTTGTGAAAATGTAACTCACACCTCCTTTGCTCAAATTTTAAGTATTTATATTACACTCACATTCCTTATTAACAGAACATTAGTAAACTTAACGTAATGATATTTTTGTGATATTAATTATTCTTAATTAATAAAATTATAAAAATACCCTTATCCACTCTATTAGGTTTAAGGGTATTTTTGTAACTTTATTAATTAGGAACAACTAATATCACAAAATGCCATTTTGTTAAGTTTACTAATGTTGCTTCATTAGTGAGTGGTATTGGTGCAATATAAATACTTAAAATTTGATAATGAGAGGGTATGGTACAACAAGGGGTGTAAGTTGTATTTCCACAAATCTGGGGAAGTGAGTATAATTTACCCTTTTGAAAAGCAAATAGAGGTTTGAGGTGGCTAAAATGAGAGAGCTCGATGGTGAGTGAAGGAGAGGAAGGAAGATCGACGATGCCTAATGGTTGGTCTTGTGATGGCCGTGGTTGATAAAGGACGATGGAGCTCAAGGCCAAGAAAAGGATTCGAAAGGTGCTGGTTGATAGAGGAAGAGACAAGATAAGATGTGATTGATGATGGAGTGTTGGTTGTTCTTCTTCTCTTCTTGTTTTTTTTTTTTTTTGGGACTAGTTGTGAGTTTACTCCCTTTTTGGTGGAAACTCTTGGGTTAATGAAATTAATTATCGTTTTTGCCTCTGTTCTGGTTTTGTCTTGGATATGGGGACTAATTTTTGCTAAAGGTAGAAAGAAGGGTGTTTGGCAGCACTGGGGGTGGGGACAATGGTGGTGGGGGTGGAGGAGATGAGGAGAGGTATTGGAAATGGCGTATGGTGGGGGGACTAATGAACCAAATCTTTGTCTTCATTTCTTGTCTCACTCCTGTCCCTCAATAAAATTATTACACATGTATAATATTGACATCATTCATGATTTTTAATTTAACCACTATCTTTCAACTATCTATAATTTAGATATATGACAAAATTTTATTGAAAGACATTAGTTAAGATAGAGAGTGACAAGAGAATTTGAATTCAAAACTATATAGAGTTTTTGGGCATTTATTAACATGCCACGTTATCAGTCTCATTAGACTTAACATCAAAAACCACTTGAACTTGATGTTTGATAATTGACATTGTGAATGATCAAATAGGTAATTTTTAATTGTTAAAGACTAACTTATTTGATGATTAAATTGAATAGAATAACTTGGGATTTAGTCTAAAAATAAGTCATATTTCCGCATAGAACAAGTTCCTTTGATCGGTTGATAGGCATATGTTCCTTTGATCCGTTGCACCGGTTGGTTAGGTGTCTGATCTAGTTAGTTTTGTTACCTTGGATTTGGGAACCGGGACAAGACAATTGGACAAAGAGAAAAGAGAGCGTGAAGGCTGAACCTGAATCCACCGCCACTGAACTGACGAAAGCTCTGAAAAATAACACACGACACCTACCCCATCACCCTCTCCTTTCAATTCCAATGACGTGCCCCTCAAAGTGACACCAAAAACTTCCCACACATGTCAACGGGAACGCACACTTCCCACCAATGGCAGTGGGAGAACGCCGCCGCTGGCGCCGCCGCTGGGTTCGCCACCGTCGCCGTCATGCATCCCCTCGACGTTGTCCGAACTAGGTTCCAAGGTTATATCATTAATTGATGTTTATAATTCCCTGATGCAGAGATTTCTTGGTTCAATTTTTTCTTAAGGATTATTTTTGTTTTGCAGTTAACGACGGTCGAGTCTCTCATCTCCCCAGTTATAAGAACACTGCCCACGCTATTTTCACCATTGCTCGCTCCGAGGTCTGTTTCTTATTCCCACCAACCCGCAACTATTTTGTCAGTTACGGATACAATTATCTATGTTTTCTTTACTTAGGATGTGTTTGGTTGGGGGTGAAAAAAAGCCCATAAATTTTTACATTGTTAATGCACGAGTCCACCTAGTGGGGTTTGGGGGGTAGATATAGGCAGACTTATCCCCAATAAGCAGAGATGTCTTTCCAAGATTTGAACTAGTGACCTCTAGGTTGAGATAGCAACCTTACCATTTCGCTGAGCTGGCTGGGGAGTGAAAAAAATGGGCAAAAATGGATGAGTAATTGTATGTCTATTGGGTTTAGGGTTTATGGCTCTTCATTTGAGTAATTTTACTATTAAATCTCACTCATACAGTTTTTATCTTATTTTTACCACCCAACCAGATACACCTAGAAATGGCATAATTGTGTGCAGTGCAACGATCAGAGTGCCCTAATAAGTTGCCTGTTTTTGTTCATTGCTACTGGCCTGTAACAATGTGACATTTAAGATGTACTGGCATTTGAAGAATTGAATACGTGCTGCTTGTTAGGATTTTCATGTGTCCTTAAGAATGGAAATAACCTTAGGTTGCAGAGCCCCACTAGTTTAAATTTCGTAACACCATAGCTGATGTTCAGGACAAATGTCACAAATCTTAAGAAAGTTGATATTGGGTTAGGTGTTTGTGAAGATTGAAGAGATTTTGAATAAGATTCATCCTAGGAACATAGATCTTATGGTGTGTCAGTGTCACTCCTATTGAGTTAATTGCAAACTGAGTTTGAGTGGTTAAATGTGTCAGGCATGCTTGTCACACCCTGTTGTTGTTGTTGTTGTTGTTATTTTTTATTTTTTGGGCACTTGTCAATGTTGTTTGTCGATGCATGGTTGTTTAAGTCATTATATTTCATTCTTAACCTTGTGCATGTTCTTACATTCTCGTTAAGATGTAAGACTTAATATCCTTGCCTTCCACTCATAACTGTGGGGTTTGACATTCAAAACTTGACATCTGCTACAAATTGCGATAGGATGGAAACTTGTTCTATAAGTAGTTGGTATATATCATATGCTGAAGGTGGTGTTTATGTTCCATGCTTTATCTTGCAGGGATTAAGAGGATTATATGCAGGCTTTCTTCCTGGGGTTCTTGGGTCATCTATTTCGTGGGCTTTATATTTCTTTTTGTGAGTACCGATTTTTATCTGTGAGGATTTGATTGTATTAAGTCAACTTTTAATCTATCACTTCTGTAACTGATGCTCACTAGGAGAGAATGATATTGTATAGGATGGCAGACTGTGATGTTTGCTTCCTGACTTTTGTGCATGTAGTATGCATCTTCTTGAGTAAAATGTTAACTTGTTTTAGTGAGTATGAAAGTCTTCTCTCTACATACAGACACAAGCATACATGTGCATATTTAAGCGTATATTTATGTGTGTTTGGATTTGCTTATTGAGTTTAAAACAGCTTATAATTAAAAGCTTTTTGAGACAACTCCTTTTAATATGTAAAAATGTGATTATTTCTCCAAAATAATCAACACCCAAATCCCAAACTTGCTCCATCTCTTTTTTATTTGTCCAGGCTGAATCCAAATGTCAATATCTCTTTTTCTGCAGTACATGATGATGGAGTGACAATTATGTTGTTCTCCATGTAAAACATGTATGACATTTAATTAAGGATTGGTTTGAGGCTTTGACCTTATATGTGCTTGTATGATTGGACTGATGCATAAAACCTGGTTGGTTTTCATGTAACATCAAACACTTTAGGAAATTACTCTGATTGTTCTTTATCAAGTCATTGATCCATCTGATTACTTTCCCAAAACACCAAGTTCATCACTCTTTTTTCGTATTGTAGTTATGACAAGGCCAAACAAAGATATGCTAGGAACAGAGAAGAGAAGTTGAGCCCAGGTCTTCATCTTGCCTCGGCTGCTGAAGCAGGAGCATTGGTGAGGATGCAAAATTCCAACAGTATGAATTGATAGCCACATATGTACAATTCTTAGTAAAAGATTCGCACGATTTGTATGTTTTTCAATTCTAAATTTTGTTCATACTGGGCCCAAGGAGTGATGAAAGGTGATACCATGAAGTACTTAAGGTAAGCTGTATTATATGGATTTGTCAATGAACATCATATTTAGAAGAATGTATGAGAATGGGACTCATATAATTAAGTTTACTACTTCTTTATGTGTGTGTGCATATCTTTGAGATGTTGCTTAGCTTTTATAGTTGAATGCTTAGGATTCCAAAAGTCTGCCAAACTTATTACGCCACACTCTTGGATAGGGTCGAAACTGAGCCTTTGGTTATTTTGATTTCCATTGCCTTTTGTCAGGTTAGCTTTTGTACAAATCCTGTTTGGCTGGTAAAAACAAGACTGCAACTTCAGACTCCGCTTCATCAGACACGGCCATACTCTGGGATTTATGGTCTCCTCTCCATCTTACATTAACTTTATTCTCAACTGTTGACTTTGGGGTTTTTCTTTTCAAAATACTCACGTCATTAGGATTTGGTTCTAGATATTAGTTGTAAATTTAGCTCAATTATTATCTTTTACATAGAGGAGTTTCTTAATCTTAGTCATCTTCCCCCAAGTTGGGTCTGCAATTAGTATCCAGGAGTTGGAAGACAGCTGACTTTTACTGGCTATTTGGATCATAATACTTGGTGGAGCATTTATCCTTCTTGCCCAAAAAATAGTCTTGGAGGTTTATCTGTCATCAATATAACGAATAATATCAATATTCAGTCATTAGTTATTGCCTGATATTAGCCATACTTATTCATTGTCTTTGTTTCAGTCTTGTATGATGTTGAATTTTGGATTGTGGTTAAACATTAGTTAAAAGGATTCTTACTTTAATCACCTGTTTTTAGAAGGGAATGATCAATTATGATGTAAGAGCTAGATACATAAGTTGACTTTTTCGGGCAGTGGGTGCTCTGATTCTGTATTCTTCTTTCAACTGTGTAAAACTTGATGGTTCTGAGTGTGTATATTTTGTTTATTGTGGTTATATTCATCATTATATAATTTTCTAACAATCATGCAATTTTTTTCATCTGTAAAATTAATTATCAGATGCATTTAGGACAATAATGAGAGAAGAAGGTTTTAGTGCACTGTACAGAGGAATTGTTCCTAGTCTATTTCTGGTAGGTTGATGTTTCTTGTTATTTTGCATGTCGACCTTGGCACTTATAATTTTCAATTAAAGATAAAATATGTGTGAATCGTGTTTAAAAGATAAGCTTTTTATTTACCTCTCCACCCTCCTTCCCGCTCCTCCTCCCCTCTTCCAACACACACACACACATAACAAAAGATAAAAGGTCTTTCTTTTCTATTGATTTAATATAGAGAAAATTACACTAATCTCCCTTGAGGTTTAGTGTAATTACATTCAACACCTCTTTATTTTGCAAAACTATCATTGACCTTCCTTGTATATACCAGTTCGTTAATTTAAGTGACAAAGAAAAATAATATGTGGTATATACATAATTATTAATGATGAAATTATAATATTTTAGCAATATTAGGCACATATATTAACTAGAATACCTTTTTCTTCTATCATAAGTTATTATTATAAGTTTTTTTCATGTGATAAAAAAGTATATTTTTTTATCATAAGTTATAATTATAAGTTTTTTTTATGTCATAAAAAAGTATTTTATTCAACTGATATGTTAAATATTATCAAAATATTATAATTTTTTATTAATAATTATATATGTATTCTATATTATCGTTCTTTGCCACTTAAATTAACAACTAGTATCTACGTCACTTAAATTAACAAACTTGTATTCTAGGGGAGGTCAGTGCAATTTTAGTAAACCTTAGGGAGGTCAGTAATAGTTTTGTAAAATAGAGGGATGTTAAGTGCAATTATACTAAACCTCGGGGGAGGTGAGTGTAAATTACTCTTTAATATATGATGATCATTGGGCCCGTTGCAGCTAGCCACTATGAACTTTTGGATCATATCAATTAACCCATAGGCTATCTGAAACTTCACAATAGATCCTTCCACTAACAGAATGCTGTGATTGTCCCATGAACATAACCGCGTGTCAGTGTATAATTTGTTCATATCACCTGAGTTCATGCGTATTCTAAGCTAGGAAAAGATAAAAGGTGTACAATATTTTTTCATTTATTTTTAGTAATAAATTTTACAAAATAGTAAAACCATGAGACTAAAAACCATGACCTCTATCATTCTCAAACATCTTACAGATACAAAGCCATTTATAAACCATTACTCCTAGCAATTTAAACTTTTAGGAGAGTTGATCCTTGACATGGTATTAGAGATTCCTGTCACTCATAAGAAGAAAAAAAGTTGAACTTCAGCATGAGCTTTCACCTTATAGTTCAAGCTTTGAGGAGGGTTGATCCTTGACATGGTATCGTTTAACTGTACGTTGACTTAATTAACCAGTCTGCTAGTTAGTCTTTCGTTTTTTATAAGTTGGAAATGTTTTTTTTCCTTAAAATTCTAAGGTGTAGTTCTTCCAAAAGATTTCCATTTCAATTCATTACATGGAATTAAATGTTAATAGTTGTTGTGGAACGGTGTTCAACTTACAAGTAAAGGAATAATCCGCTTGTTTTAACAAAACCTTAAAATTTTTTGTGTTTGTATGATCTATAGAGAGCTTACTTGTATTTTTGTGCTTCAGCAGGTTTCTCATGGTGCTATTCAGTTCACAGTTTATGAGGAGCTTCGTAAAGTTATTGTAGATTTAAAGCATATGGGAAGTAAAATGCACCATCAAAACCCCGATGAACTGTTGGTAAGTAAGTAACCCTAGGATTAAAAGCTCACATGTGCTGGACCATTTACATTTCTTAAATGGTTGTTTGATGATTGACCTTGGTGGCCATTGTATGGTTATTTGAGTTCCTATTCCTAAAAATCATGATTCTGGTTGTTGTGGATGTGTGGACAGTGGATGCCTTTAGTTTTGAGTAAGATCATAGACTGTCTTGGTCATGCTATATATATATATATATATGGTAAAAGAAGAAATTTCATTAACAAGAAGAGAAGATCTTGGCCATGCTATGTTTAAGCTGATATTTGTTGCCTCGGTTAGCTTTCAATTACTGTCTTGATGCCTGATTGTTTGCTTGATACGGGTTAATGCAGTCCAAAACATAGGGTTATATTATTAAAAATGTTATTTCAACACCTAAAGTAGATGTCTCATTGAGACACCCATTTATCACAATTAGATGTGATGGTGATCGCTACTCATCCCATTAACCCATCACATCCAATGGTCAAAAAGTGGGTGTCTCAATGGGACACTTTCTTTAAATGTTGAAATAACACTACTCTCTTTGTTATCTTCTCTTATTAATGAAATTCTTCTTTTATCATAAAAAGGAAATTGTTTATGTAGAATATTTCTATATAGCAACAATATAAAACAGTTTTATGCTATCAACCAATAGAATTTTAAGGAAGTGTCAAATCATCTTAATTAACTACTCGCTACAATAACTACCCACCTTGATTTGACACGTTGCCATTAGTTGATCATGTAAATTTTACTTTGTTAATGCATAGAAAATTAAACTCAATATGAAATTAGAGCAAAACTTATTGGCTCTTCCATTCATGCAGCAAACCATTTGACAAAATTGCTTAGTTCAAGTTAATGCATTGCAATATTATCGCAATATTTCCCTCAGATTTTAATGCTTCATTCAGGGACATGTTAAATGAGAGAAATATGGCCTAGATTTTATTTTTACAAGCTTGTGTCTTTTAAAAATATGCATGAGTCTTGTATGTTTAGCTTCCAACTATATGATGCTTATAAATGATTTCAGTTGAATGTGTTATGTGCAACATCACAAGCTTTCTGACAGACTCACAGCTGTAGTGTTCTCATTATTTTCCCCAGAATTCTGTTGATTATGCTGTTCTTGGAGCAACGTCAAAAATTGCTGCTATACTTCTAACCTATCCATTTCAGGTACAAATTACCTGTTTCCCTCTCTATGGAAGGAGAAGGTTCTAGACTCCTGAGTCCTTGAATATGATCAATCCATCATTGAGAGAGTTGATTTCTCATAAGGCATGCTTGCTTTTTTTTTTTCCAGGTTATAAGGGCAAGATTGCAGGTAGAAGATTCTGATTAAAAGGATTGGGATATTCTATACCACTTTTAGTTTAATAGTACGTCTTTCTCAGAGCTAGACTGAAATTTCTTCCTCTCTGCAGCAACGACCTAGTGGTGATGGGGTTCCGAGATATATGGATAGTTGGCATGTTCTGAAGGAAACCACAAGGTACGTATTAAAATTTAAAACCCATCCAGATTGGATTCGTGTTGTTTCATTGGCAAAGAAATAAACGTGAAACTCAATTAGGCTTTGGCTACACTGGTTGACTTTTGGATTGGAGTACCATTGTCAGTGAATTATAATTCTTTGGCTTAAATATGTTCTTGTCATTGAAAAATAAGCTTATTTTGATTTTGGTCTCCAAAATCTTTTCTTTGATTTCGGTTCAAATATTTCTAAAACTGTTTGGTTTTAGTTCCTATCATTACATTGCCTATGTTAAATGTTGAACTAGCTAACGGAGTGTCACGTCATTCAATCCTTCATGACAGCCATCAATCACACGTGACAAGAATTAAAACTAAATAGTTTTAAAAATGCTTGGACCAAAACCAAAGAAAAAAATTTTCTGGACTGAAATCAATACTTTTCTGGAATCAAAAACATATTTAAGCCATATTCCTTTATATTGCCACTTTTGCATGCTTCCAAATATAGTTTTTAACTTTTTTTGTCCATTATAGATATTGTTCTGTTCTTGCAGATATGAAGGTGTCCGAGGCTTTTACAAAGGAATTACCCCAAACCTTTTGAAAAATGCTCCTGCTTCTTCAATAACATTTATCGTTTATGAAAATGTTCTCAAATTGCTTAAACTGGCTAGAAGGAGTGACTAAATATTTTCCTTTTCCTTCACGATTCTTTGACTAAATATTTTCCTGTTCCTTCACGATTCTTTCTCTCTCTTTTTGGGTACTACTCTCCTCTCTGATTTTATTTTTTTTTAATTATTATTATGGGTACATTCCTCTCTTATTTGATATTCGTAGCATTGGAAAATTGCTGAGTTTTTCCTATCACTTTTTAATGATGGGGTTGTACACAATATGTAATCTAATAATGTGGAAGCAATTTCTGGAGATTAAGAAGCATGCCTTTCTGTCCATGTTTCTTCGACCTAGCCTGGATGCATATTGCATACATGTGGATCTACGAGTTTACTGTTCTTGTTTTTGTACTCCTTACATTTGTGTTCTGGGATATGAAATTACCTCGTGGCCAAAATGTTGTAGGTCACTCAAATATTTCATTTTCACTGAATAAATGTAGACATTATCTCATGGTATTTCACATATACGATTATGTTTTATTAAATTTGTTTATAGGAGTCGCCATTTGCACTATTGTTGTCTTTTTTCTATTTGTTTAGGGTTTTTGTTGTTTCTGTTATTGTATGATGGCAAATATGTGATTTGAGGTTTAACTCCGTGAAATTGCAGCTATGGCCTTATCCGTGGTTATACATCATAGGGGTAAGTTTGTTCAAAACCCTCGGTTAATTTTCAAGCAAATGACACTATTAAGGGAATTAGGGTACGATGATATTGGCAATATGTGGTGGAAAATACTAGGCTTTACATTTGAGGATGTGTTAGTAAAGATAAGTCAGCCACAGTGCATTAGAGTTGGTTAGTTATGCAATGAAAAATGTGAGGCTGATGTATAAGTGCATCATAGTGTCACAATTCAACTCAATGTGTTTGGTTCACTCATGAAAGATTGTGTTAGCCATAAGATGCAAGACTGATTTTTTGTCACAGTATAGAAGGGCTGGAGCCTGGAGAGGACAAAGGAATATTCAAACCTCTGAGATAAGTAAGCCACTGGAGTTCACAAGTGGTGGTTACCATGGCCCTATACTCAGCTTCAAAGGATCTTCAGAGGGAAACTATATGTTACTTCTTGGCTTTTCAAGATATTAAAGAATTGTCAATGAACACACAATAGGCGGTTGTAGATCTTTGAGTCTCAGGACATGCAGCCCAATTTGAGTCATTGAAGCATAGTTATTAAACTTGATTTGATGCTCTTCTCTAGAGCATCAGGTTAGTGGGTAATTAATTCAACTAATGAGCTATTGGTTGAATTGGTTGAACAATAGATAATTAAATAAATATATAAAAATTTAAAATACATAAATATATATATATGTCTATCACTAATTATATGTACCATAAAATAAATACAAATTATTAAATAATATAAATAAAATGTAATATAAAATTTTTTATTTTAAAATTTATTATAAAATGTGAATGATAAGAGCTTGTTTGGGATATAATTGGGCAAACATACTCAAACAAGCTTTATTTATCACATGCGACGGTGGAATAAATAAAAATAAAAGTTATACTAGCAAAAGAATCTCTAGATGTTGATTCAAAGAATCGTGAATTCGTGACGTATTTTCACATTCGAGAAATGAAAAAAGATTTTAATCATAAAAGAAGACAAAAGAGAGGAAACAAAATACTATCAAGTCTCAACATAAGGAAGCCCGAAAGGCACCATTCATTGTTCGAGTCCTACATGGATGGAAACTATAGGTAGTAGTCAAGTGGTTTTATTATGAATGGGCGTGTTTCGTCCATTCCAATGATGGAAGCATAGTACACATTTTGCAATAATGGACTTCTGAAGTTCATTAAATAGACTAACTAGTAAATGGTTAGTTGTTAGTTTAAATGGTTAAAAATATTTTAAGTATTTATGATCTGAACTATTTGATTAAGTTAGACTAGGGGATCAATGATTTTTTGTAAAATCAGTTGGTTTAGATCGATTCTTAGCGATTTGATTACTCAAGTGATCTAATAAATGACTCGAATTGATCATTTGGCCAATTCAACAATCCAATTGATCGGTTCAAGCCGGTTTTTACACTGCAATGAAGGCTTAAAGTTGCATGTTGTTATCTGCAATCAGGAATAATAGGTCGTGACCATGACACCCTTTCATATGCTTTCCTAAAGGAGGCTTGGTGGTGATACTTCATCGGATTGGAGGCAAACTGGCTTAGCTATGTGATTGCATGACAGATGTCTGGTTTGGTGTTGGTTAGATAAAGAAATTGTCCTACGAGGCTTCTATATACAACAACATTAGGGAATGGATCTCCATCATCCTTAAGTAACTTGTCTGGTATGGTTTTGGCCTGAAATTCTCGATCTCACCCCACGACTTTTTCAATTGGGCAAAATAGCTAGTTACTGACAATGTCTATTGCTTGAGCGAAAACAGTTCTTCTTGAAGATAGGCTCAACACACATTGCTTCTTTGAGAATATCCCTACCTCAGTTTTGCCCAAAGATCAAAAGGTTTCTTCACAAACACGACACTCTATGCTATTTCAGTACCAGGACGACTTCTAACTATCCAAGAATGATTGTGTGTATTATTCCTCTCCCTAATTGTTCACATGGGATCACCAACAGTAGGTTCAGGAATACCACCATCCAGAAAGCCCTTCTTGTTCGTGGACTCTAATGCCATAATCATGGCTTGCGACCTAAACTGGTAATTGGATTCATTGAGTGAAAGAGAGACCAACACTAACCCAGGACTCTCGCCCAGATGCAGGAAATATGGATTCATTGGATCAGCCAAAGAATTTGTGACTGCATGACCAACGCTACACTGATTGAAAGTTGTTCACTGTCTGCAGTTGGAGCTGACACAAGAACCTGAGGAACTTCATCTACATTCATCATCTCTGGAGTACAGTGATGGATTCAGAAAATTTCAGTAATGGGGACAAAGATATTACATATATATAAGATGATGTTTGATAGAATTTAGTGTGGGGTCAAATTTAATAATATAATGAGGATAAAATATATATACATCTTTATACTTCTATAAAATTTTTGAAACTTAGGTGGGGGCATAAGTCCCCTCTTCTATACAAATAGATCCGTCCCTGCTGGAATATCTCCCGCCATCACGAGCTTGCAAATTTGAAAGCCAAGAAAGTGATCTTAGGTGATTCTCACACAACACCTCTTGCACTTCTCCTAAAGGTGAATTATTAGAATGACCAGGCACAACATCTGATACCCATCAAAGAATTCATTTCTAGGGAGACGTGTGAGGAAGAAGCAATGAAGAATTGAGAAGGGAGAGCAAGGAAGAACTTGAGTATTGAATCAATTGAATTAACTGTACAGGGAGTTGCATATTATACATGGGTTGAGATGCCATTGCTCTAACTAACAAAGAAAATAACTAGTATCAGCTGTCACTAACTTCATCATAACAGAAACTATAATGCTCATAAAATACATGTTATATCACATTACATAAAGCCCCAGAAGCTAACAATTTGACGCCAATAGAACTTTCGCGATCCACTGCTGTAATATTTGGTTGCTGAATCTATATATTCAATATTAACTATGGTTCTTTGTATTTCTTTACAAGAAAATTTATCATTAATATAATTAGAAGTCTTAAATACTCGTACATAATACATAATTACTAAAGTCTGAAAAAATATGGATACATGGTGTATGTAAAGATAACTAACAAATAATTGTAACTAACGTCACAACCTGGACAAAACGATTGATAAGAAGAAATTCTTAGTTACTCTTAAAGCAAGAAAAAATATTTATTCTTATTCATTTATTCTTTGACATGTAAATAATTGTTAATATTTTAGGATATAAGGATGATCCGCATTCATTTATTTGTCATGCAATGAATGAATCAAAACAAATATTTTATCTTGTTCTAAGAGGAATTAAAATAATGTGTTTATTACGCACCTACATGAACCATTGGGGAAGGAAAAAGTTTCAAACTGAAAATGTTGAGAAGTTCCTAATCCAGAGATAATTTGTGGATGAAGGAAAGGATTTCATCAGAAACTTCTTGGGGTTTCTCCTGATGTATAAAGTGGTGGCCATCAAGTATAACCACTTCTAGGTTTGGAACAAGGCTCCTGAACACGTCTCCTTCCACATAATCCTTTGTACCCCCATTTCTATAGACGAAGTCTTTGTCGCCAGCAATGAACTTCGATGGAACTGTAATCTTTGATCCTTGCCACGGTGCAAGAAGCTCCCAGTTTCTGTAACCATTGACCATGTATTAATTACGTAAAGATTGATTCTTTCAGAAAAATTAGACATGCTGCATTTCATTTGTTTTTTTTTTTAGCTGCAAAACACAGTGGGGATTATATCTCTAGAACTGTAAGCATGTGTACTTTGTCTATATAGACTTCTAAAAGATGTATTAGTCGATCATTGAAATTTTTTTAATATTCTAGAACTATCAAAAATGTATTAGTTCTTCTATTAAACTTGATTCATTGATAGAAGAAAACAAGTGTACTGAACATCTGAAATTTGGGTCATGTGTATTTTGTTCCCAAAGCTAAACAATAATATGCAACCCGATACATATTGAAGATGTACTATTGCGGTTAACAATAGATGAAAAAAGTTAGAGTAAACCCAAGTTGATTCCTGACAATTCAGCGTCGAATGAGTCCCGTGACAATTGGAAAGTGTTAATTGATCCTAATAGTGTAAAAAATTAGACACTTAGTGATCCTAAACGAAAAATATTAATGGTGTTAGTGACAATTTTATTACCGAACAAATTGATCCCTAAAATCATTTAAACAAATAAAAAAAAAGATAAAATCTTCATTCCTCGTCCGTTTCCTTCAGTCATCTTCTTCACCACCACCATCCCTGCCACAGCACTATATTTTTTCTTTCAACAAGCAGGAAAAAAAGAAAAACACTATCAAATTCAAATGACTACAACCACAAACGCCACCTTCACCTAGTCAGAGCCAGAGTCGACCCTACAAACCCCAGACAAAATTATTGCTAGAACCAAAGAGATTGGTAAAATCATTTGAAGATGCAATGCCATTGCTGTGTCTTTTTCTCGGTTAAAGGATAAATATATACATGGAAGGGTGGGACGGCAGTTGCGGATATAAAGGGAGGGGACTGAAAAAAAGAATACGTGCGGAAAAGAACGCAAGTAAATCGAAGCAACCAGAGGCATGAGTTTTGTGGAGAGAATTGGAATATTCTTTTCCCAGTACATACATGCAACTTGAACAACGTTCCATGACAAAACTTTTTCCCACCACTAAAAATTAAATTTTGTTAAATTTTTTATTTCCTTTTTTGTGATTTCTGGAAAACGAGCAGTGGGGGTCTGTTCCTATTCTCTAATGAAGCCAGAAATAGAACACCCATCACTAAAACCACATCCTCCTCCTCCTCTGCCCCTGGTTGGATCTCCGCCACGTGAAGCTCTTCGGGTGGCACCAACGGCCGGCAGCATTAATGGTGGTGGTGGTGGGGCATTCGTTCAAGGGTTCAAGTTTGGGGATTATGAGAAATAGGGTTGGGATTTTTGGGGATGGTGGTAGATAAGGCATTTTGGTGATAGTGGCGGGGACTAGGATTCCAGGGGAAGAGGATGGTGGTGGTGGTGAGGATGAAAAGGGTGTAGGAAGGAAGGGGACGGGGATTTTTGTTTTTAAATGACATTAGAACTAATTTGTCCAGGTAATAAATTGTCACTAATACTATTAATGTTTTTCCAGGGACCACTAAGTGTCCGATTTTTTTTATTCTGGGACCGAGTTGGACACTTTCCAATTATCAGAAGTCAATTCATCCGACATTGAAATTATCAAGGACCAACTTCGGAGTTTAATCAAAAAGTTAACAAAATGATTGATTTGCAAAGTTAGAAATTATGAGAGGTTGATTTACACAGTTTTCAAAATTTTGGGGATAAAGTGTATATGAACATTGCGGTTTTCAACTTCTACTTATATGTAA
The DNA here is from genome assembly GCA_030441495.1 of Dalbergia oliveri. Taxonomy (NCBI): domain Eukaryota; kingdom Viridiplantae; phylum Streptophyta; class Magnoliopsida; order Fabales; family Fabaceae; genus Dalbergia; species Dalbergia oliveri. The sequence goes on from JAMLFY010000001.1 coordinate 13,216,250, forward strand.
ATGATAAATTATAAGAATCGTATGTTTGGTTTACCATAAACCTCTTATTATTAGTCGTTGGATGATTATGGTTTGATCCAACAGATAATAATGGATGGTTTATGATGGACCCAAACATATAAGGTCCACTATAAAACCCACCATATGTAAATAAGCAAGCATTACTCGGAGTGAAAATACTTACAAGTCCATTGCACGGAAATAATTAAGTGGACCAGTGAAACCAGACTCCTGGAATTTGTCTGCAAAGACCGTGAGTTCCTCTTCAGTTATCCATGGTGGCAGAACCGAAGGTGATGGCAAGAAATCAATAACCTCCACGCCAGGAGGAGCTGCTATAACATCTGTGAAGGTTATCAGCATGAACTTCTTCATCACTGTCAAACAATCATATCTAGCAATAGCTCTCTCTGCTCGACCTGGCTCCTTTACCCCCAACCCCCAGTAAAATCAGTACCTAATAATAAGTTTACTACTCAGAATCTTTATCAACCCAATTCAAAAACGGATTAAAAGGGTACCTGGAATTGGAAGATAAAACTCTCATCACCATATGCCTTCTTGATAGCTTCAAGTGTTCTAATAGTTCGAGATTCTGGATAGTAAGGAACAGATAGAGCAACAAATCCCTTGACTCTGTCAGGCCTAAAGAGACTCATATGCCATCCAATGATTGCTCCGCAATCAAATCCAACTACATATGCCTTCAGTAGTTTGGTGGTGAAGAAGGGAAAAAGGAGACAAAAACATGGAGAGGCAAAATATCAAATTTTCTCAAACTTTGTCACACACCTGGAACAGGAAGCCTCCGGCAATGCATTAAATTTTCACATGATTTTCTTATATGTGATTAGGGTATATTTGGTTTATGAGTAAAAGTGGAGGTAAAATTTTTCTCAATGAGTTTAATGTGTAAAATCACATACGAAGCTCATTTAAGAAATTTGTACCCCATTTTTAAGTAAACCATCAAGTGATCCCGCAATTTCAACATCAAACAAGCTGTCCTTACAACTGGAAAATATCAACTTAATCCGAATGTCAAAAGTTGGATACTTATAGTCCTTGAATGGAAAATATTAACACTGTTAATGACAATTTCATTACCAAACAAATTGGTTCTTAACATTATTTACAAAAAAAAAAAAAATCCACATCCCCATCACCTTCCTTCCTTCATCCTCTTCATCACCACCACTACCACCACCAGACATCAAACCATTATCCATCATGCACACAAATGTCACCATCCTAAAAAAACACGTTCTTTTGAAAACCCCATGCACGTCCATAGAGCCAAAATTAAATCCATTCACAAGCTTTTTTTCATCATCAATGCACTCGCTCCATGAAATTCCATTCTTCAACAACCATGAAAATCATTATCTTTTTCAAGCAATTGAAACTTCCATAAAACTAAACAAACACAGAACACAACACCTAAGTATAAACCAAACCCCCATTCATCATTCGAAAATAAACCCAAAAGAGGAGAAGAAGAAGAAGAAGAAGAAAAAGAAAGGACAGCAAAAACAGCAACAACAACTCACACCAAAACCAAAATAAAACCAGATCAGAGAAGTCATAGTCCAAAACCAAAATCAAACCCATGAAAAATAACAAAGTCACAAGCCAAATCATCTCCCAGCCGGAAACCACCTCTCGCACGAACGCCACTGCCAACCCCTTTTTGCCCCTCCGCTGTTGAGCCATTGCGCCGCTCAGCCGCAAGAAAAGCTTGATGCATGAAATCCTGGAACAAGGTGGAGGTAAGGTGCGCAGCGCGGCTGAGGTGGCAGTGCAGATGGTGGTTCACGGCGCTAGACGACATAGTAGTGGTGAAAGAGAGAAAGAATGGTGATAGGGATGAAAAGAGGATGATGCAAATGTTGGCAAAGATATGTTTGAATGAAAAGAGGTTGAAAGGTTAAGGGATCTTGTGCTCAGAATGATTTGCTGTAATTTTTGTTTTTTATGGTGGTGGTGAGGATGAAGATGATGGAAGAAGTAAAGGGATGTGGAATGGTGATTTTTTTTTTGGTAAATGACATTAAAGATTAATTTGGTCGATAATGAAATTTTCATTAATACCATTAATGTTTTCTATTCAGGGAATAGAAAGTGTTGAACTTTTAATATTGTTGATATTGATCAGACAACTATTCATCGTAAGATTATCAAAGATCAACTTAATATTTACTTCCATTTTTTCTCCCTGACCATTTGATTAGGTGCTAAAATTCAGAGTAAAAGTTATATAAATAAGCGCCTTATGTAAAATACCTCCATCTAATTTTTATTCCTATTTCTCCCCAAACATACCCTTAATTTAAAATATTGAATGCAGACACAACATATAACATAGAATTAATGATGGATGATTACACGAAAATTTAAGATCAGAGAGATGTATTCAGGGAAGGATATGGCTATATATCATGAGAATTTTTCATACCTGTTGTTCACCAAAATGGTCAAGCAGGCCTATAAGGTCACCTACCATGTGCAAAAGAGTATAGGAACTGGAGCTGATAGGAGAATCTGAATCACCGTATCCTCTTAGATCAGGTGCTACAGCATGATAACCATGTTTGGCGAAGTAGCTGAGCTGGTGGCGCCAGGAATACCATATCTCTGGGAAGCCATGAAGCAGTAGAACTAGTGGTCCTGTACCTTGCTCAGCTATGTGGATCCATATTCCTTTGGTTTTGATTCTTTGGTGATTCACTTCACTCATGGACATGGTGCCTAATTGCCCCGAATTTTTAAGGGTCAAACGAAAGTAGGAGGTATCTAGGAGATGTGTTCTTTAAGATGAAGGACAGAGGAGATGACAAACGGCGTATGACACCGTTTAAAAGGGTCGAATGTGATAATTGAGTTCAGAGCACGGCTTTGACTTGCCAGCCCATACATTGTACCTTCTAGAAGGGAGAGAAATTGTTTTATGTCACACAAAGCATTTGATTGTTTCATTTATTAATTAATTAACATATTAGGCCTTCAATTAAAAATATTAAAAAAATAAAAGAAAATAATGGCTATAAAACTAACTTGCATAGCAAATGTTTTATTGATTTTAGAGCATCTAAGTTTTTTTTTTTTTTAAAGGGGATCTTTGATGCCACAATTGCAATAAAATTATTGGGTAGATTTAATAATAGATCTTTTTTTTTTCATTATGGACCTCTATTATTAGTTTCAAATTATCTAATTATTTAATAAAAATAGTAATCATTTAACAACTAATAATAGGAGTAATAGACCTAAAGATAAAGGATTCACCTTAAAATTTACCATATTATTGGAATCCACAAAATTTAAGACATCGGACATGGTAGGTTTTATAGTAAACCTCTTATTTTTAAATTCATCATTTATTTATCAAAATCATTTAACACAAATAATAATCATCTAATGACTAATAATAAAGAGTTTATGATGACTAAAAATTTGAGGTCCACCTTAATTTACCTATCCAACCCCCAAAAGAAAAATGATATTGTTAGGAGAGTGAATAATTTCTCCACCCAATATACATTAGCATACGTGATAGGTTTTATGGTAGATCTCATATATTCAGTTCATCATTAACTATCTATTATTATTCGTTAAATCAAATCGTTTGATAAAAATGATAATCATTCAATAACTAATAATAAGAGATTAATGATAAACCTAAATATATGAGGTTTACTATAATTTGTCTACAATAATATTCACAATTTTTTTTCTCAAGAAAGGCTAAACATCAAGGACCATGGTGGTCCCAAACTCAACCAGGTCCACCATAGACGTCTCCAACAAACATAAACAAAAAATATAAAGGTAGAGCCAGAAGTAAACCATAAAAAAATATAAAGGGAGTGGCTTAAAAAAAAAAAAGAGGTGGTGGTGTTTAGCTTTGGCCATGAGATGAGAGTAGGAGCCTGTGATTTGACGCCAAAGCTCCTGCCTTTCAACAATCGCCTTCAACGCACGCCGCCCTTCTTTCTCCAACCTTATCGCATGGCCGCCGAGGGTGCACGCGCCACCATCACTCCCGCGTCGCACCCGATCCAGCCCAAACCGGAACCCGACGCCGCCGCCGAGAAGAAGCACGACCCGCCGGAGAATTCGCGAAGAGAAATGCCTCCTCCGCCGGAGAAGCCGGAGCCCGGCGACTGTTGCGGCAGCGGTTGCGTCCGGTGCGTCTGGGATGTGTACTATGAAGAGCTCGAGGAATACAATAAGCTCTACAAACAGGACCCCAACCACAAATCTTAGGGTTACTTTTCTTTTCTTTCTTATAATTTTCTCAAATTGTTAATTCATCTATTTTAGCATTCAAAAGGGTTTACTGAATTTTTGTAACAATGCGGCCGATTCTTCAAAGATTACGACGATCTCGGATGTTGTTTATGTATTTTTAATTTTCTCTGTGGTTGTAGCATTTTTAACATTTGGAAACTGAAGCGAATCTGTTTATTAATGATGTTTGTTGTTCATTGACACAATCAAAGGAAGGTGGTGCTTTTCAAAATTTTAGAAGCAAAATCCCATTTTGTTTTCTTGTATGAAAGTTGTAAAATAAGAGGAATTTACAATGTTTTAAGTCCTGAGCATTTTAGCATTGCATAATCCCCTGGCTCAATATTTATGGGTTAAGGGGATTCTCTATCAATGCATACATAGAATCATTGGGAGTTTGTTAGTCTTTGGGAACTTGTGTAGTTCTTGGAGTTCGGGAACTCCTACAATTGTCTTCCCAACCCCTCCTCCTCACAGAAATAATATTGAATTAGGTTATTTTGAGTTTAGAATATATAATTTATAATCAATTCTTCAGAGTTAATGAAAAAAAAAAATTGTTTTTCTCTAAACTGAACATGCTTTGAATATGTAGATTTTTAAGTTCATGAGATGATGCCAAAACAGAATTCAATTCGGCAAACTCAGTGTATTGTTGCCGAGGTACATAACTGATTCTATTGGCGGTGTTAGATCCACTGAGTTGAACTCTATTGCTGAGGTAGTTTGTGTTTGCCACGGTATCTATCTAATTCTCTATGCATAATTTGAACTTGAATATTGTCATCACACCATCGTTTTAATTTCCATTTTTTGTGCTTGCTATGGTGGCCAAACTTTGTTAACGAATGAGGAGAAGGTCATTGTGAGGTCAGCTGAGCAACATAAGCATCCTCACATCCTTCTTCCCCGTACGCATCATTTCCTTCTTTTTAATTGCTTTATACCATCTTCCCACGCAGACCATGATTAAGAAGCAATTTATTTATTCATTTATTTGAAATGGCATATCATAAGGAGGGTGTGTTTGGTTTCACTTTTCTAATTTTTAGTGTTTCGTTCATAATATCATAAAAACTGGAAAATAAAACTGAAAATTAAAAACAAAAACCAAATACGCCATGAGTTTCTTTTAAGGGGAGAAAACTTTGCTGGTTGTTATTGTTGTTAGTGGGAAGTTTAGGAGTCAGGACTAAGTGCGGCACAAAGCATTCCTTCCTAGAGGAAATGAATAAGAAGTCGCAAAGCAATGGCATGGCAAGAAAATGGCTCACCAACATTTTGAACCAGGACAACAAGTGTTATTGTTCAATTCTAGAGTGAAATTGTTTCCTGGAAAATTGAGAACAAGATGGCCTGGACCTTTATGGTGAGTAAAGTTTCTCCATTTGGAGCTGTTGAAGTAAGTGAACCAAGTTCTGGGAGGAAGTTCATCGTGAATGGACAGCACTTTGAAGCATTATTTTGGAGAAGTTGACAGGCAAAAATGAGTTGTGGCACTATCTTGAGAATTTCAAGACATCAAGCTTATGACGTTAAAAGAGCACTCATTGGGAGGCAACCAAATTTTTGTATACTTTTTCATTGGTTTGTGTTTTTGTTTTAATTTAGATGTAAATTAAAAAAAATGGAAATGAAACAAATTTATGGTTGTTTAGGAGCATACTGATTTGTGATGATGAATTTATAAGTTTGAATTGGACCATTGTGTTAGATATAAATGGGTGTTGTCAAGTTTGAATTAATGAGAGTTAAACTTTTGTGAATATTGGTTGGATAGAGTTGTGTTGCTTTGACTCAAATTTCGTTGGTATTGAATTGTTTTGGTGATTAATTTGTATAGTTGCTAACAATTTTGGAAGGATGTCTTGTTGTTAGAATTTGTGTAAGTTATTGTTAACATGTCTATAAATAAGTGCAAGAACATTGACAAGGCTAGCTCTGGTTTAGCACAGGAGTTTGATAGTGAACACTTCAAATCTTTGGATCATGAAAGTCATTACAAGAGTATGGTCATTCATGAACAACCCTTAAAGTTGGTTTTCAATTGGAAGAAGGGGAGTATCCAAAGATTCAGGAAGAAATTGCTCATTGCCAATGGAAGAATTTGTGTGCACATCTAAAAAGTTTTAGACTCAACAATCTTCATGAGTTCTACACAAATGCCTATGTCCCATTTGAAGAGTGAGATAAGGATTATGGGTTTGAAAGCTTTATGAGGGGCAAGGAGATAGATTTTAGCCCGTAAGCTATTAATCATTTCTTCAAAATACATGATGCTCGATGGCCTCCTCCTTACACATATCAAAAGAGGTTGGACGAAGAGAACTAGCTGGAAGTTAGATGCCAAGAGAAATTTGAATCAATTGAGGCAAGTAGACTTCAAGACAATTCTAAGGCTTGGTTTACTTTTGTTCAAGCATCTCTCATTTGACGTCCAACCATTTGGAGGTGATAGTGGAAAAATCCTTTCTTGTACATTGTATCATGAAAGGAGAACATATTAATGTGGGAGCGATCATTGCTGAATTTATTCACTCTATGGTTCAAACCTTCAACCGAAAATAAGATTGGGATTCCCTTCTTTGATTACTCTGTTGTGTTGTGCAATTGGAGTCTTACTAAGGGTGATATTCCTACCACTTTGGATAAGCCGATCATGTTGTATCAAATGAAGGAAAGAAGAAAATAATGCACGGTCTGTGCCATCTCAACAACATGCACAACTAGGTCCAAGCAATTCTGAGACATGGAGTTCTAGGTCAAGAGCCAAACAATAGAAATTGAAGAGCTAAAGGAAGATGTGCAAGAGTTGAAAGAAGAAGTCCTAGGGTTGAAGGGATTAATTCAGAGGCTGATAGCAAGATTAACCATTTGATCAATCTTTTTCAAGCATCAACTTTGATCTCTATTCCAACATCGAGTGATAACATAGGAGAAGATGATTTAGCATAATGAGGGAGTTTCTTTACTGTTGTTTTCTTTTTTCATTTTTTTCATTTTAATCATTTCATTTCGTTTTTTCCTCATTAAGCAATCCTTACAACTCCAACAAAAGATGACTAGAGCAAGACTTGGACACTAAGACAGACACTAATAGATAAACTTGACTCACTAAGTAAGACTCGGACACTAAGACGGACTTTAACAGATAAACTTAACTCACTAACATAACCATAAAGAAAAAAAAAACAAAAGGACATGACAACTAAAAAAAAACTATACAAAAATAAATGCAAAAAGAAAATACAGTAAAGAAACTCCCTTCTTATGCTCAATCATCTTCTCCTATGTTATCACTCGGTGTTGGAATAAAGATCGAAGTTGATGCTTGAAAAAGATTGATCAAATGGTCAATCTTACTATAAGTCTCCTGCATTAATCCTTTCAACCCTGAATTTCTTCTTTCAACTCTTGCACCTCTTCCTTTAGCTCTTGAATTTCTATTGTTAGCCCTTTGCCTAGAACTCCACGTTCTAATTGCTTTGACCTGGTTGTGCATGTTGCTGAGATGGCATAGACTGCATTATTCCTCATCTTTCCTTTATTTGATGCAACAATGATTGGCTTATCCAAAATGGTAAGAATATCACCCTTGGTGAGACTCTGGCTACATGACACAACTAGGTAATCAAAGAAGGTAATACTAATCTTGCTTTTCCGTTGAAGGTTTGAACCATAAAGTGACTAGATTGAGCAATGATCGCTCCCACATTAATATGTTCTCCCTTCATGATACAATGTACAAGAACGACTCTTTCCACTATCACCTTTGAACAATTGGACATGGAAATGAGATATGTTTGAACAAAAGTCAATCAAGCCTTAGGAATTGTCTTAAAGTCTGCTTGCCTCAACTGATTCATATTTCCCTTGGCATCTAAGTTCCAATTGGTTCCCTCTTTCCACAAGTCATTTAACACCCTATCAAGCTGCAAATTCTCTTCATCCAACCTCTTTTGATGTGCATAAGGGGAAACCATCAAGCGTCATGTATTTTGAAGAGATGATTAATAGCTCGCGGGCTAAAATCTATCTCCTATGCTCATTACAAAGCTTTTGAACGTATAATCCTAATCTCGCTCTTCAAATGGGACATAGGCATTTTTGTAGAACACATGAAGGGTGTTGAGTTACCACTTTTTGGATGTGCATAGAAATTCTTCAACTGGCATGACAAATTTCTTCCTGAATCTTTGGATACACCCCTTCTTCTAATTGAAAATCAACTTCCAATAGGGATGATCTGCATGACCATACTCTTGTAATGACTTTCATGATCCAAAGATTTGAAGCGTTCACCATCAAACTCCTGTGCTTAACTAGAGCCCACCCTATGTTCTTGCGCTTCCTTGTAGACATGTTAGCAATAATTTACACAAATTCCAACAGCAGAACATTATTAGCAACTATACACAATTAATCACCAAAACAATTCAATACCAACAAAATTTGAGTCAACAACACAACTCCTTCCAACCAATATTCACAGAAGTTCAATTCTCATAATCCAAACTTGACAGCACCCATTTATATCCAACACAATGGTCCAATTTAAACTTAACTAAAACCCCAAATCAATCCAGGTTTATAATGGAGGATAAATTAGTCCCTAAGATTTAGAAAATCTCATTAGTCCATCAAATTTTATAAAATAGGACATGTTAGTCCCTATGTAAAATTATCGTATAAGCTATGTTCCAACTACTTATAACAATTTGTTTACATATCCTGTTAACTTTTATAGTGGATCCTAACTTGCTCACTCTTTTAAATTGTGTAGACTTTTTTTCCATCTATTATCTCACCATAGAAGAAAAATTTTGACTTTAAGTTGGCATTTGTTCTCAGAAATGAAGCAAGTTATGACTTCCAAAATTAACAGTATACATAAGCAAGTTAACAAAATACATGAACATTTCCATTAATAGTCCAACAATTTAAAGACTCACTGTCTTTTATAAAATTTGACTAATGTGAAATTTCTAAATCCTAATTTGTCCTCCATTATAAACCGGATTAATTTGGGATTTTAGTCTTAAACTTATAAATTCATCATTACAAATCAGTATGCTCCAAAATAACCATAATGAAATAGCCACTTTCTTAATTGTTGCAAACCAAGAAACATTCACAACCTTGTAGCAAGCATAAAATTCTCATAGCCCAACTCTTCAACCATGCGCCAAGACAACAATTGTTTTTTCTTTTTACAAAAAGAAACATCCACAACATAATCAAATTCCAACAACCATACTAACCATGGTTCCATCACTTTCCAACTAAATGCAGAAAATTTTCTTGCAATTCTTTCTTGAATGACAATAATCACCGCACAAAGTTAAATGTCCAACAAATTTACTCAAATTGTTTCAATATTCATAAATCCCAATCATGAACCCTGAAAGCCAAATGCAATTTATCCATCATTTGATCACAAAATAGATTCTCAATTAAAATTGGAAGACAAACATACTTGTGATATGGAGAACACAACAAAATCGGAACCTTATAAAGAGAAGAAAACACAACCATGATGAACTCCCTCCCTCAAACCTATCTCGCGCAACTTTTTCTTTCCCTTGGATAGGGTCACCCTCTTTTTCACTAAATAAAGGTTAGCGCGAAATTGAAACATGAAAAGATGTGAAGAAAGAATGAGAATAGAGAATGGTGAATATTAAAGGAAGAAGGGGATAAATTGAATGGTATTGAGGTTGGTAAAAGAAGTAGTGAAGAGATAAGTTTTTTTTTTTTAAGAGATGAGGGTTAGAGAAGAAAGAAAGACTTAAAAACAAAATGAGAATAAAGACCCAAATTGAAGCGATTTCTTTTTTTCTCTATTTTCCTTTTTTAAGATGTTGGAGTTGTAATGCCAATCCTGGGCATTGGAACAGCATTGGAACGCCAAAGCCCCACATGAGACTCCTTTTCCATTCATTTTGTAGGTGTTGGAACACAAGAATTGATGCTAGGGTGCTAATCAAACCTAAGACTCTTCTCTCGTTGCGTTGGAACGCCAGAAGCAGAGCCTAGGCACAGCTTCAGCTCTTATTCATTTCATTTCCTTTTTTTTAATTTACAACTAAAAACAAAAAGACTATTGAAAAAGGATATGAAAAATTGGGTTGCCTGTCAATGAGTGCTCTTTCAACATCTTGCAATCCTTAAGACAGTGCCACAACTTATTTTTTCCTATCAACTTCTCCACCAAAATAATGTCCAAGCATGCCCATTCACGGTGAACTTCCTTCCAGAATTTGGTTCACTTGCTTTAATAGCTTCAAATGGAGAAACTTTTTACTCACCATGAAAGGTCCAAACCATCTTATTCTCAATTTTCTGGGAAACAACTTCAAGATTGAGCAATAAGACTTGTTGTCAAAATGTCTATGAGAAATTTTCTTATCATGCCACTTCTTAGTTCTTTCTTTACATTTGAGCAATATCATAAGCTTGACTCCTAAATTCATCAAGTTCATTCAATTGCAAGAGTCTTTTTCACCAACAGGTTTATCATCAAAATTGAAAATTTGATAGCCCAAAATGCTTTATGTTCCAATTCAACTAATAAATGATAAGACTTACCATAAACCAATTGATAAGGAGACATATTGATTGGAGTTTTGAAGGTTGTCCTATATGCCCAAAGTGCATCCTTAATTTCTCTTGAACCAATCCTTTCCTAAGACATTCTACATTTTTTCCAAGATTTTCTTCAACTCTCTATTCAACACCTTAACTTGGCCACTTGTTTGAGGGTAATCAAGGGTAGCTATCTTGTGATTCACACTATATTTATGCAATAAAGTTTCCAATTGCTTGTTACAAAAATAGCTACCTCCATCACTAATAAGGAACCTAGCACACCAAACCTTGCAAAAATGTTCTTTTTCAAAAAGTTCACAACTTTTACATCATTAGTAGGAGATGGTATTGCTTTAACCCACTTGGACATGTAGCCCATAGCCACTAAAATGTATAGATTATAGTATGAAGATAGGAAAGGACTCATGAAGTCTATTCCCTACACATCAAACAACTCTACTTCCAAAATGAAAATTTGTGGCATCTCATATCTTCTAGACAAGTTCCTAGTCATATACCATCTATCACATTTCTCCACAAAGGACCGACATCTTTAAGAATTGTTGTCTAGTAAGACCACTATGCAACACTTTATTTGTTGTTCTTTCCCCACTAAAATGCCCCCTATACTCAGAACCATGGCAATGCCACAACACATTTTGCACTTCCTCCTCAAGAATGCATTTCCGAATCATACCATTAGCACACCTCTTAAACAAATAAGGCTCGTCCCATAAAAAATAATGAGCCTCATGCAAGAACTTCTTTTGGTTCCAACTTAAGCCTTCAAGAAGATCTTTGCAGCTTTGAAATTTGCCATGTTTGCGAACCAAGGGGCTGCTTGAATGGCAAACAATTGCTCATCAGGGAACCCCTCTTTAATTGGTGGCATCTCTTCGCTTGACCTCTTCTCTGAACAATCCTAGACAAATGGTCAGCCACCAAATTTTCTATCCTTTTCTTGTCTCTCAACTCCAAATCAAACTCTTGCAACAACAATACCCACCTAATCAACCTTGGCTTGGCTTCCTACTTAGTCAACAACTACTTAAGAGTAGAATGATCAATGTAAACAATGACTTTCGTCCCAACCAAGTAGAATCAAAATTTATCAAATGCAAATACCACATGGAACAATTCTTTTTTAGTCGTTGCATAATTTTTCTACGCATCATTTAGAACATGACTAGCATAATAAATCACACGCAACAACTCAATTTTTCTTTGACCTAACGCAATACCTATGGCAAAGACCAATCAAGTGCAGAAACAATTTTAGCTTTCAGAGTTTCAAAGGCATGTAGACATTCATCATAAAAAACAAATGGTGCATCCTTAACCAAAAGACCACACAACGATTTTGTAATTTTTGAAAAATCTTTAATGAACTATCGATAGAATCTACATATCTTAAGAAACTCTTGATAGCCTTAATAGTCATAGGAGGAGGCAATTTTTCAATCATGTCTACCTTAGCCCTATCAACTTTAATAAATTTGGCTAAAATTGATGCCCCAAAATAATACCTTCCATTGCCATAAAATGACATTTTTCCCAATTCAAAACAAGGTTTGTTTCTTGGCACCGTCATAAAACCAAAGACAAGTTTTTCAAACAGCTATCAAAAGAAATAGCAAAAACAAAGAAGTTGTTCAAAATTAAAACACCTTAATAAACTTTTCTACCATATGAGAGAAAATGGATTGCATGCACCTTTAAAAGTCGCTGAGTGTTGCATTGTCCAAATGGCACCCTTGGATAAGCAAAAACACCATAGGGGCAAGTAAATGCAATCTTCTCTTGATCTATAGGATCCATTACAATCTGGTTGTACCCAAAATACCCATCGAAGAAGCAATAAAATGCATGGCCAGCAAGCCTCTCTAACATTTGGTCAATGAATGGGAAAGGAAAATGATCTTTCCTAGTCGCCACATTCAACATGTGGTAATCTATACATATCTTCCAACTTGTAAACCTTAAACCCTAAACCTAAAATTTGACGTGATGAAACCCTATTATCATGCTTTTCTTCATGTTCTTCAACCACCATAAGCTCTCCTCTTCCTCTCTATCTTGTCTCGGTCTAGTTCCCTTTGTTTTCTCCAAAAACCTCATTCATATCCCGACCTAGTAATCCAACAAACACAAAACACAAAGAAAACAAGGGTTGTGGACACTAACACCCAAGTGTTGGGCGTGGGTGCTGGGTGTCAGCTGAAGCATTAGATTGATTAGTTTAGGTGTTGGAATGCCGGTTTTGGGTCTGGATCACCCAGGACATCTTGAGAACTTTCTGAGGTGTTGAGGTGCCAATTGGGGCCTTTACTCCCTTTTTATGACTTTCCTTTGAACCTAAAAATAAAACGACAAATCATACTAAAATCAAGATAAATTCTAAAACTTACTAAACCAAGCACAAGACATATTTACACACTTAAAATTCCACAAAAGACTCTCATCAAAGGTTAAAATTCTACAAAATTGGGTGCTTTAGACTCCAAAAATTCAATAACAAGATGGAACATCAAATTCTGTTTATGATATAGGTGGCTATGGCAATAGCTTCATTCCAAAAATATAATGGTAATGATGCATGATCAAGTAATTTAAGACCCTTCAGTCAAGTGCCTATACTTCCTCTAAATAGTGGCATTTTGGTGATGTGTATAAGGACAAATAAACCTATGTGCAATACTATGAGTGGTGAGATAAGATGTGAAAGACCTAAACTCCTCTCCCAATCCGATTGAATAGACTTAATAGGATTTCCTAATTGTAATTCAGCAAATGCCTTAAAATGTAAAAATGCAGAATCTTTGGTTTTAAGAAAATAAACCCAGGTGAACTTTGAGAATGGATCAATTAAAGATATTTAATATTTGATGTTTTGTGAGCTAATAAATCTGTGAAAACAAGTTTAAGATGTGTGTTATATACCGAGGATGATGGTGGTGAAGGTAACCTCTAGGTTTTGCCAATGCAACATGAATCACACAAGTCAAAAATTGATGTTGATTTATTGATAATGGGTATATCACAAGATTTTAGAATTGAATATACAACAAGAAATGGTGCATGTCCTAATCTATTGCACCAAATTTCTAAGGAATTAGAAATAGTTGCAGCATTACAAATAATTGAATGAGCAACAGATTTACAAGTATTGTTAAGATTCCTACATAATGGAGGTAACATTTTATTTCTTACTACATTCAAGTGTTGGAGCTTAAAGGAATTGAACCAATACAAGCCTCTTTTATTGGCAAAATCTTTGAGCAAAATTTCATTCGATTCTTGAGATTTGAGAAATAATGGTAAGGGTGGAATTCAAAATAAATATTATTGTTCCTAGCAAATTTTTGAACACTTACTAGATTCATTGTAATATAAGGAACATGTAATAACTTATGCAAAATTAGTGAATGGTTAGGTGCAATGGGTGAAACATGTGAATGACCTATATGAGCTATGTGCAAACCTTGGCCATCGCAACATGAAGTTGCTTAAAGCCTTGGTAGAGATTGTTGTATTAAGGTGTCACATGTTTGGTTATGCCTAAATCAGGATCTTAGGCTGCATCAATAATGCTTTCAGGTGTTGCTACCAAGGCAACATGGTTATGAGAAGGTTACAAAGTATGTGAAGGAGGTTGAGGAGGCATAAAGGTAGGAGAGGTGGTTGTAAAGTTAGCATAGGATGGAGGTGGTGGTGGTGTTGGTTGGAAATCTTTATCAAACTTATGCCAGCTGAAAGACGAATGCCCAAACTTATTGTAAAGCTAACAGATTAAAGACGAGAACCCTCCGCCAAAACAACCAGTGACCATGATTCTGTCCACCTAAGTGACCACCGCGGCCACGAAACCTCCATGGTCGCCACAACTGGCGCTACAAAAGTTACCAGAACTAGTAGTAGTGAGATGGGCTTGCATCAAAGGAAGTGCCTTATGAACTAGAGAAGATACAATTCTAACTGCATCGATGTACATGGCTCAGCACACATGTTGATTGAGGTCACAAAGGCTTAATATTCAGAGACAAACCACCAAGAATGTTGTGAATGTGTTCTTTGAAAAATTGAGATCCAATCGACATAGGCCTTGATTTGTAATAGATATTCACACATAGTAGAGGAAACTTTAGACGATGACCTTAGTTCAGATCAAGTTGTTGAACTTGTGCATGAGTGTGGGTGGCGAAGTATTCTTTAAGCTTCTACCAAAGTTGCCACGAATAGTCACAATCCACCACCAGAGTGAGAATTGATTCACATGCAGGAAAGCATCCATGAGAGGAGTCTTTGATCTTATTGCTCCCAAATTTCAAATGCTTCAGAGACTTCTCCTACATGTCGATTGAAAGTAGAGGCGAATTGTGCACTGGTCTTGTAGCGTTTAGATTGATGAGATTTCGGAGATTGTGGCCTTTGACATTGGCTAGAACTTGTTTCTTCTAGAGAATAAAATTCTTGTCATCGAGCTTGATAGTGAGAGGATGCAAAAACCTTGTTTCCTGAATCAAAGTTTGCAGTAGAGATCTTAGAGTTGGAGATCAAGCATCACTAGACTCATCTTCACTCGATGTTTTAGAACCTTCAATATTATCCATGGTGGAAGATATAGATCACATTTTAGGATCGATGCTTTCCAAGCTTTCAAGCTCTAGATACCATGATAGAATTCATACATTCTTGGGGAAAGAGAGAGGATGAGAGAATCATGAGACTTAATGAAGAATGAATAAACTAAATTTAATATTTGATTGAAGTGAATGAATGTAGGAGTATTTTTATGGGCCATAGGTTGCACTAGCTTCTCTTTTACAAGCCAAGCATTTTGGCTGGAGAGTTTGTTAGACAGTTGCACGGATAATCAAAGTCACCTCCTGGTCTTAATATTCTATCAACTTCTGTTATTAAGAAAACAAGTTTGCACCTGAGAAGCCAAAACAACATAAAATGATAAATGTGGTGTAATTTTTCTAGTGTAGGTGAAAAAAAGAAGGTTGAAATATCACTAATTCCATGGAAACCTATTCTTTAGCTTTGAGAAAAGATGACTCGCATGTAGAAGATCATAAGTTCATGGATAGGTGCTGAAGGATTCATATCAATCACGGTATATTCCAAAAGACCCTTCATAGATGATGGGAAGTATGTCCTGAGAATCTATGTTTACCACATTGAACACCCAAACTTGAAGATCCCTCAAAGCTACAAATTCTGCACACACATGGTGCAACATTAAAAGATGATATATAAAACCTCACCATGAGTCATCATTACCATGACCAATATGAACACAGAAACCTCAACCCACAACAAATATCAATATGAAATGCATAATCTTGAGAAGCATGGCATGGAAATAAAAATGTCTTGTACTTATAGTTCATGTTGAATCAATATGTACCTACCCCCATAGACAGCTCGCATGTCCATGATGTTTCTCACATTAGACCAACTAACACCAATGTTGGTAAGCTCGTCTGCAATATTTTTCCAATGTTCACTATCTGCTCCAAAATCTTGAGAAGCGGTTTCCCATCGATCCCCACTAGAGAGTTACTTAACTAATATGGAGCTTTATTAAGTCTACCTGGCTAAATTTCAAGCCATCTTGCTTCTCTTCTAAGTTATCAACAGGCAACTTGTGCATGCATGCCTATAGTGGTACATACCTATAATATAATATATATTTGGTCATAAAACATGTTATAAATCAACATGGCTATCAATGCATTTACCATATCTCCCTAAAGTTTAAAATATTGAGTAAAAACATATAAATGATTTTATCTTAATATGATCCCTGCACAAATGATTATTATAAACTTAAAAACGTGAACAATCAACAAGAATAATATATAATAAAGATCAAACTCTAGATCACTTGGTCATAGAAGTTCAGATATCATGTCATAAATCATGTCTACTAAAAACTTAAGTTGTTAAGTAGACACATATAAATAGTTTTATATCAAATAAAAGTTATCAATGGTAGAGATTCACCGGCAGCATTTGGATCATCATCATCTTTACACATTGGAGGTTGGTTTTGTTCCTTTTGCTCATAGCATTCATTGGAAAAGGGTTTTCAAAAGAAGGCAGCGCCAATTGATTCAATGCATCTTTTTTTGTGGTCACAAGCTCCCAACACATGGCTTTGGTTAATGAGGTCATTTCTAGATGAAAATTTACAAATAATAAGCACATATAAAAATGTTACTTGCTGAATGATAAAGATAAGGTATGTTATCCGCTTCCATATCTCGACATCTTCATTGAATGTCTGGTACATAGGAGCAGGAGACCAGACAAAATAACCGCTTGGTCTCAAAACACAATTCAATTCCAAAAGCAACAAGCCACCTAAAATATAGTCACATTTTTCAATAACCATGATAAAGCATAACTCAATCAATAATGAAGAATTTATGTTGCACAAATATGGGTACAATATTGGTACTCAAGATTGTACCGATACCTAGTACGGGTACAAGTATGGAGTACAAATTTTTTTCAAAGAGTGGAGTATGGATACATTAATCATTATATATATATATATATATATGTTAAAATTTTAATATAAAACAAGTCTAAATTGTTCAATATTATGTTCCAAAATAAAAGAAAAAAAATGAAAATTGGGTAGGAAAAGGGGTTTGGACTCAATATAATTGGAAAAAGAAAAGAAAGAGAGAGAAAAAAATAAAAATATATTAACTGGCGTACCTAACATTGGGTATGTGTACCCTATCATACCATTTTTTTTCTTTCAAGAAATAGAGTGATCGGGTATGTGCACACATACCCAAAAAGTACCCAGTACAATACTCTTGTAAAAATGAAGTAGCCATGCTTCATAGTGATAAATTGAAAATCAATATAGAATGACAAATTGAGAAGTGTTAGTGAGATCAACCATCTTCATGCCAAGGTACACCATAGCGTGCACAATGTACAAGATCAAAGACAATGCTAGGGAGTTATAGCCTTTGAGTACTCATTACAGATATGGCGGTATCCCTCTCAAGGGCAAATTGCACTTGTGCTTCATGCTCGTCTTTTGGTGCAAAAGACATAGCAATAACATCTTGTTCAAATAGGTAACCTCCAAAACTACCAAACCCGCACCCTACATCGAAAATCACCCTAGTGTGCTTCCCCCATGCAATACCTTCTTAATGGCCAACCACCTTTTTCAATAATCACAAGTGAAATGAACTTAAACTTATTATCACAGCAAATAAGAAGTTATTGTTAATTTGTTATCAATATAAAATTAATATTGCGTTAATCCAAGTTAAATAGTTGTTACCTAACTATTCAAGTACTAAATACTAACAAATATGTTAAGAAAACATACCATTACCTGTTGAAGAAAATCAATATAGTGAAGAACTCCATGAATGAATTGGGTGCCACTACCTGGAATGTCAAGAACTCACCCGTCAACTTCACCCAGTTTTGGTGTCCTTTTAGCTTTGCCAAATTTGTGTGGGGTACATTATGGTACCATATCTATTGAAAGAAAAATAGTACACCTTTTTTAAACTTTTGATTTTGAAAAGAAAAATAAATGCCAGGTCATCCAAATGTTGTTGCTAAAATGATGTGGCATGATCATTGATCTTTACATAAATAAGTGGACTCTACCATTTTATTTTATTCAATAATCACTATAATTTGAATCAAAGATTCTCAAGATTTTTGTTTGGCTATATAGCATTACCCTTTTGAGAAGCTTACCATCATATGCGCATCTAGCACTATTATTATTAACTTTAATAAATGTGCTAGATTGAACTTGGAAGAATTTCTCATTTTTTGAATATATAAAAAGGTGGAACCAATCATTTTGATGTTCTTGTTAAGAACATCACCTTATCTCTGCTAGGCCAATGGAAGGGTGATTTATAACCTTTGGGAAGTGGCACCAAGCAAGTAGGAGCATCCTCAGGCAATGCCTCTCTCTATGCTCTAGTGTTTTCTATGTGAATGCTTTAGATATTTCAAACATGCCACTCCAAATCTTTCACTTCCTCACTAGTACCGCTTGGTTCATCCTTTTGTCTCTCCTTCTCACCTTGAGACTCATCTCCTTGTGTTGACCACTTTTTCTTTGCATCCTTCTTCGACTTCTTTCTTTTCTTCTCGCTTTCGGCTTCTCTATTTCTTAACTTTCATCTTGGACATTTGGATTCTCCTTCAACTCATTTTTTGCTATCTCACCTTTGTCTTCCCTCAGTTGTTGTACATTCTCATCTTCTTCATTGCTTTTAGACCTTTTGTGAGCATCAAATCTCTAAACATCTTGTTGCCGCCTGAGGTTTGTTCTTGGTTTTCACCACTAGCATTATGTAAATACATAAAGCCACTTTTGTGGCTAAAGTCAAACATATAGAAGCAGTGTGAAAGGATGAGTTATTGACTAATTCAGTTACATATATATACACCATTGGATTATTACTAGTAATTCCTATTCTAAAGGAACAAAACTGAGAATAATATCTACATCAAAGTAGTAACTAAAATACAAATTCAAAATTGAGTCTAATTGGTATTGACTTGGTCTCCTGATCTTCTACGCACCTTGCAAGATGAGGTTGGCATCAGCAACTGCATCTTGAGTCTAGATTTGCAAACTTGACATGAGGAAAATGGTTTTGTCATAATGTCAGCTACTTGATCTTTGGTGGAGACATGAGACACAATTAGGCTCCTGTCTCGCACCTGTCATGAAAAAAAGTGATAATCCAAGGAGATATGCTTCATCTTGGAGTGAAGCACTGGATTAGCAGAGAGATAGGTTGCCAATGTTATCAAGAGAGTAGCGGTGGAATGGAGAGTGGAATCTGTAATCGCTTAGGAGGTTCTTTAGCCACATAATGTTAAAGTAGCAGATGCAATTGCTCGATATCAGCCTCTGGATGATCTAGCCATAGTGCGTTGCTTCTTAGAACTCCATGATCCAGGGTTACCACCAAAGAAAAAGATGTGAGCTGAAGTAAAGGTATAATCATCAACATTGCCACCCCTCTCATAAGAGTAAGTTACTAGATTGTAGTGATATGGCTTAGTGAGTTGAAGGCTGAAGTTGATAGTGGATTTTAAATATCTAAGGAGCCTCAAATGAAAGTGACCAGTGGTTGGTTTGTGCATGTATTGAGACAATTTGTTGATTACAAAGGAGAGATATGGGCAAATGATGTTAAGATATTGAAGAGCACCAATGACCTTTCTATATTGGGTAGCATCTATTGGCAGTATCATCATGTAAACATAATTTAGCCGTGGAAGAGAGTGGAGTAGGAGATGGTTTGGCACCAAGTCATGTCTAATCTATCAAGTATATCTCGTATGAACTTGTGTTGAGTAAGAAGAAGAAGTGTTAATGGGAACAAGTTCCACTCCTAAAAAATAATGTGGTCGGCCAAGATTCTTGAGTGAAAACCAGCTGACAAGGTATGAATAAATTCATCCAGAAACTTAGAATTGTTGCCAGTGATGAGAAGGTCATCGACATATGCTAGAAAGTCAGAGGACATTATCTTTAGAGTATATGAATAATGAGGGATCACTCTTGCTAATTTGAAAGCCACATGAAATGCTGAATGATTTGAGAGCTTCATGCCAAAGCCCGAGGAGCTTGTTGATGAAGACCATAGATAGCTTTATGCAATCTACAAACATAATTGGGATGAAGATTGTTTTTAAAGCTCGAGGGTTGCTCCATAAAAATTTCTTCAGTTAGATCACCTTGAAGAAATGCATTATTAATATCTAATTGATGCATAGGCCTAGAATGACCCAAGGAAATTGATGGGTTGCATTTATGCATCCATTCTTCATCCTAACTCTGGACATTTTGCATCTTAATTGTACTTAATTGATAGGTAATTGGTAGATTCACATTTACTCCTTATTAGGTATCATTGAATAAAATCATGGTTCTTTGCACAATTTTGATAAATAAATATATTTTAGAGTTTCCTGACTTTTAATCCTCTTTTGTGAATGTTATTTGCTTCCAAGGACTTCCCATGTTGGTGTATGAAGACCAAAGAGGTGCATGGAGTTTGTACAAGTGTTCAAGTTGGGAGAATTCGGGGAGCTAAATAGAAGAGTTTTAGAGCTCATTTATAGGAAGTATTACAATGAAAAATTCGTATCTCTCTCTACAAGGATCGGTTTGAGACAAATAAATATGTTTTGAAAAGCTCCAGAAGCTCTCTATAACTTTCATGTTTATTTCAAAACCCAGTTCTAACTTCCACTTGGTGAAAATCGAGTTGCAAGATTAAAGGTTGTTGATGTTCTAGTGCTGCCTAATTTGACTCTCAGTTAGTATTTTGCCAATATTGGAGCTACAAATGTCCGATTAAGGTGATTCTTGCGGCGTTGGAAAGCTTATTCAAAGAGCTACAACTTTTACTTGTAGGTCGAAGAGCTAGTTCAAACGTTTTGGCCACAAAATAGGCTTGGAATTGTTTGGTTAACCACCCCGTGGTCAATGACCGCCTTGGCGTAGAAGAGACGGTGCGAGTTCCAAATTTTCTTAATTGACCACCCCAGCAATCGATGACCGCCAAGGTAGTCATATGTGTGCAGCCAGCATTAGGAACGGCGTGATTTTATGAGGCTAGGCCTAAACTTGGTGTTATTTTTGCTACATTATAAATAGGAATAGATCAACAATTGTAGGGACCCTTTTTGCTCATTGTTATTATTTTTACCATGAAGCACTCTCTCTTTTCTCTCTACTCCTCTCTAGATTTTGGGAGCTTCCAATCCTTATTTTGGCTCCTGTTTGGGATTGCAATTTGCATACTTCCTTAAAAATGATTGTGATCCTCCCCTTATGGAGGAGTAATCCTTTTACCATGTGCAAGGATAACTGAAGATAAAGATTGTTCTTGATGTTCCTATTTTTAACTGCAATTTATGGTTAGCTTTTTTCTCCCTCTTGTCATCTCTCTCAATATCGATTGTGAGAATTATTACAATTGTATTTTTAGAGTTGCCTGATTATGTGTTCATTCGCATGCATAATTAGGATTTCAGTGGATATTTGGTCAATTGATTAAATTACATCCAATTGATAAGGGATTGAAATTAACTCCGTTGGTGATTAGGTTGCTGCAATTGATAATTAACTGGCATAGGCTCATAGAACCATGATTATGGATTACTATTGCATGTTTTAGTCAAACCGTTAGTGGAAGTGCGATTCTATGACCATCAAGTAGAATTGCATCATTATTGTGTGGTAGCATAACTAATGAAAATAACCACCGCCATGAATTTATCTTTTGAACGATAATTGAACAACTATTAATTTGAGGGAATCCTTGTAGGTAATTTTCTCATATAATTCTCTATATTATTTTTTATTATTACAACAATTTCAAAATCCCTAAATTTCTAATTGGCCAGTAACACTTCCTTGTGATACGACTTGAGCTGTGTCCTTTACTATATTTTTTGTGCAACTTGGCACTTCATAAATTTTAATTTATTTGTGAGTCGCGAAAGTTCATATCAGCAATTGTGAGAATGATCTTCACCGCCCGCGGGCAAATAAGGTGCAAAGGTATCATGAAAATCAACACCTAGTTTGAGTGAAGCCTTTAGCTACTAACGGGCTTTATATCTAGAGATGGAACCATCTATTTCGGTTCACATGAAATAACCACCTTAGCCAACAACATTTCTGTCTTTTGGTGAAGGTATAAGAGACCATGTTCCATTCTGGAGCAATGCATCAAATTCGAGCCATAGCCTGACGCCAATGAGAAAATCTCATGGCTTCTCTCATATTAGAAGGCTCAATATTTTCTAGAATGGGGTGTTTGGTTGCTGAAAAATATTTTTGGGTTTAGAAATATTGTTTTGAGAGTGGGTTGTCATAGAATAGGATCTATAAAGGATGGGTTGGGGTGCAGAGTCGGGAACATTGGTTGGGGCAGGGGTGGAAGTTTCTAATTGAGAGTCAGAAGACAAAGTTGCCTCAGTACCAAGTGGAGTGGCACCATGTGATGCAGGAGATACATGAGAGTGAGATGGTTGTGTATTATGCAAAGTATTAAGTGGAATTGAAGTGTGTATATGCTAACTAGGTACTCCATGTGGAGTTTTAGTTGATGAATAAGGTGTGACAAATGAGGAATAAGGAAGTTGATCATCACAAAAAATGACATGTCTGGAAATGTATAATTTAGATGTGTTTGGGTCACAACACAGACATGCATATTGGGAAGAGGAGTATCCTACAACGATGCATGGTTTGGAATGACTTTGTAACTTATGGTTAGTGTATGGTTTTAACCAAGGAAAACAAAGACAACCAAAAGAATGTAAATGTTTAGGATTAGAGACAGACTTGAAAAGCAATTGGAAAGGAGAATGCATGCTTAAAACTTGGTAGGCATCCGTTAATTAAGTATGCAGCAATTTGAAATGCAAATGACCAAAATGTTTCAAGTAGATAAGCATGATGCAGTAGAGCTCTTCCTGTTTCAACTAGATGCCTATGTTGTTTTGTAGGAGAGTTGTGTTCAGGTGTGTAGGGTGGAGTAGTGAAATGAGAAATGCCATGCTCAGCAAGGAAGGTTCCAAGTTTAATGAATTCAACACCATTGTCCAAGTATATGGAAAGAATGGACAGATTAAAATATTTTTCAACCAAGTTTGAATTTTGGAAAGAGAACAGAAACTTCTGATTTATTTCTCATTAGATGCAACCAAATGTATTTAGTAAAATGATCAACAATAATGAAATAAAAAATAAATCCATCTAGAGACCTAATAGGAGCTGATCTCCATACATCCACGTATACAAGCTCAAGAAGCCTGGAACTAGTTACAGTTGAAGTAGTAAAAGGTAACTTATGACTTTTAGAGCTTGCAACAAAAGACACATGAGAAATGGAGCTCGCTTTTATTTTATGGTGAAATCTCAAATGCTAAAAAATTTGAGGAGAGATGTCCTAAAATATGATGCCAATGAGATGAGGAGAAGAAACAAATGGTTGTGGAGATGGTACAGTCCTAAGATGATAGAGACCATGCTTATGTGGGCCTTTGAGCATAAGTGACTTTGTCTTCAGATCCTTAATTAGGAAACAATCATGGAAAAATTCAATGGAGACAGGGTTAGCTTGGCAAATGGGTGAAACAGAGAGTAAATTTTTGGATATAGATGGAACATGAAGCACATCAATGATATTTAAAGGTTTAAAGGTAGTGGGAATTGAGACAGGACTAGTGTGAGAGATAAGCAAGGAATT
Organism: Dalbergia oliveri; assembly: GCA_030441495.1. Taxonomy (NCBI): domain Eukaryota; kingdom Viridiplantae; phylum Streptophyta; class Magnoliopsida; order Fabales; family Fabaceae; genus Dalbergia; species Dalbergia oliveri. The sequence goes on from JAMLFY010000001.1 coordinate 13,240,420, forward strand.
ACCATCACCAATGATAGCTAATCTTACCGTGATATGGTTGACTGAGATAGAGATGATCAAGATCATTTGTGATATTGTGGCTTGCACCAGAGTCCAAAATCCAGTCACAGTTGATAGCAAGGGTCATGACTTGTGCATGATAAGCAGACTACTTGAGGTTGTTCTTGTGATTAGAGCCAATGATTTTGTAACAAGTCATGGAGAATGACCAAGCTTTTCTCAAAATTGACAAATAAGTCTTCTGGATAGAGCTGAGGAATGGTAGCGAGGCACATGATGATGAGAAGAACCTGAATGAGGTTTGACATGATATGCTTTGCCTTTGGAAGCAACATATGCAATGAGCACATTGGTGACATCCATTGGAGGGGCTGACCTCTGCAAGTAGCCTTCGAAATCAGTAAGGAGATCATTTAATTCTAAAAATGAAATGGATGTGTTATGGGCTCTTATGGCTGTGGCTACTTCTTTGTAATCTGCACCAAGATCATTGAGAATATGGATGACTAAATCATGATCATCACAGGGACACTAATTATTACCAATTGGTCAGCAATGGACTTAACATCTTAAAGGTATTCTTGAATTGATTTCTACCCTTTTAGATTGAGAGTCTCTCTTTAAGATGTAGTATTCTGGCTCTGTGTTACTAGAAAAAGCTTTGTGAAGTATATTCTAGGCTTGACGAGAGGTTTTAACATTACCTAACATATTGATAACATGTTGATCAATAGTGGTGATGATGGCATGAAGTATGAGCTGATCTTGACGGAGCCATTAGTCAAAATCATGATGATTAGGGGTTGGATAGGTGTTGGATCCATCCACAAACCCAATAAGATTATAACCAGGAAGGAGAGCATTCATTTGGACTCTCCAAACTAGATAGTTGTCACCTATGAGTTTGACATAATGCGTGTTCAAGGCCATGAAGAGTTAGGTTGAATGGTAGAGTTATTGGCTGAAGTATTATCAAGTTAAGGTGAGGCCACGGAAAAAAATTGAGGAGATCTAGATGCGTTAAGCAAGTTAGCTCGTGATACCATATAGAAGTAGTGTGAAAAGATGATTTATTGATTGATTCAGTTACATATATATACACCATTGGATTACTAGTAATTCCTATTCTAAAGGCATAGAAGTGAAAATAATATCTGCATCAAAGTAGTAACTAAAATACAAATTCAAAATTGAGTTCAATTGGTATTGACTTGGTCTCCTGAATCTTCTACAAAACATAACTTGCACCAAATTTTCGGTGCTTTGAATTGGAGGCCAGCATTAATTTTCTTGGGTGGTAGGTGAGGAAATTTGCTCTTCTTTTGGTAGATGGAGTAGCACAAGGATGAAAATGCCCAAGGCTCAGTGCATCATAACAACGGAAAGCATCCATCTCAAAGAGAAAAATATAAATAGTGTCTTCTGAGAGTTTCTCCTATTTTTATAGAGAAATGTGTATTCTCCTAGTATAAAAGAGGGTGTTATTGTTTCCTCCTTATATTTAGAGATAGGTGTAAATTTTATCTTTCACATAGTAAAAATCTTTCTCGATTCTGTGATTTTTTCCTTATCATTAAGGGGTTTTCTATGTAAATATTCTGTGTCAATTCAAATTCTCTCAACTCTATTTTAGTTGCATTGTTCTATTTCCATAACTCTGTACCGAACATATTATTGTTTGCATTCTAGACTCTATGCTTTGTTTTCGTTTCCATTCAGGTTTTCATCTTAAGCTTTATTGTTGTTTTCTTCATTCTTTTGGCTTCCTTTAGATGCATCATCAATGCTAGTGATTTGCTCAACCTTCTTCAACTAATCTACGATAATTGCTTGAACCATCTTCATTAGCTATGGACACTTGGTTTTTAGTTAATGAGTTTACCGATAATGATAGCTGAGCACTCTCTTGTTTCTGGGTCATTATTGGTATTATTTTTAGCATCATTCTTGATGGCATCATCAGGAAGATGACCAGGATTGTCTCCAAAGGAAGTTGTGTCCTTTTGGTCTTGATTTGTAGTGGTGGTTCTAATGATGACTCCTCTAATGCATTGGTAACGGTTTTGGTTGATTCATCCGAGTTGTTGTTATTGTTGTTGGTTGTGGTGGTTTCAAGTGATTCATCACCTAAGCCACTACTGTTGGTTTAATTATCCATTATGGTACGAGTTGTGGTATTCTCATTTACGCGTGTTTTGGGTGAGACCACAGAGTCAAAGGTTAGCATCCAAAACACATAGTGCAATGAAGACTAGCATTGTCAAGGTTCTATAAAGCACGAATACTCCAAAAACCTTATCGTACCCGTGTCGAAAACTTTTGCGATACCGATACTTTTGGCGATCTCACTCGTGTCAAATGGGGGTCATGCTATGCCGTTTCATCTCTAAATTCTAAAGCCCCGACATGCGGTTTCGACTCCAGCAAATATGGCGACAAACTCCATCTTCATTATGCAAACATTTGTTCTTAATTTTTTATGGATAAAAACTTCTGTACATTTTTTTATTCTTGTAATTTTTTTTGTCAATTCTTGGTTATGGGGTGTTTCTTAGCTAAAATAGTGCTTAGATTTGGTTTTTTTTATCATAGCATGTTATTTTTATATTTTATTATAAACATATCTTAATCATATCGTATCCTATATTTTGTAAAAATTGTCATGTTCCTGTGTCCATGTCGTGTCATATCTGTATCGTGTGTCATATAGTTTTCCTTGTCAAGGTTGATGCATAAGTCATTGATGATGAGTTCCTCTTGTTGTTATGTGACTTTGAAGGCGATGCCATAGATTTGGTGAAGAGTGTGAAATCAGAAGAGAGAAATAGAGGAAGAGAGAGTTCTGAGATGGGTTTGAATGGGGTTTTGCGGAGGAAAATGCTAGTGCATCGTACGTGAGAGATGGAAATGTTCTAAGTTGGAAAGTATCAATGATCCAAAAGAATAGGAGTAGGGAAGAATCACACATCAAACATGGGATCGGGTTTGGTCTATTGGTCTTCTTCTCTTTTATTGGTGTTGGAGCTTGATTTATTTATTTTAATTTAATCTTATTTTCTTATTTGAGATGTTTCGTATCATATAACGAAATTTTGATTTAATTTAATCCAATAAAGCATTTTAATACTCTGTCTTCTAATATCATAGCAGATTTATTATCATCAACATAAAATATATTTCGAATGCTGACCCATACCTAATGTCAAAGCCATAACCTCCTTGGACCCCCTGGAATACCAAACTAAATAATCTGTTGAGCTAGGCACATTACACCCTAATTTTATATTAGTCATTCCATCCTATCTTTTTATGATAAATATTATTTAGGATTAATTCATATAAATTATAAAAATTATCCATCTTTTCGTTTCATTCATCGTGTCACTTATCTTCATAATTTCTAACAATATACATGAGCATCCTTAATTATCTATTGACAATATCTAACCTATGATGCTAGTCCAGAAGAACAACTTTCGGTCTTTCTGCCAAATAATATGAAAGAGAAACAAGAAAAATGAATCTTAACGTAACAAGAAGGTCGCTATCATGGTTTGCCATTTCATCGGCTATCTTTGCTTCGCAAATTAATGGAAATAGTCACTCTTCTTTGGCTTGGTCCGGAAATACTCTCTAAGAAGTGTTAATGTTTATAAAAAATATAAGCAAATTTTTTTATTTGATAAATAAAAAAGTTAAGGTGTTTTTGCTTTTGACTTTAAAAAATCATGAGGGCTTTTGAGAGTATCTCACAAAGTGTGTTTTAGTGCACCTTATGGAGGCTTGGTTTGATATTGTTACTACTAGGTTATTTAAAAACTATTTTTAAAAAGTCATAGTAGTATTGCTTGGTAAAATAAGGTAATTAAAACAAATTTATATAAATAACCGTCGTTACCTCGATAAACGATGGCTAATTACCACCACATGACATGTATTATTTCCGATGGGTATATCGACAAGTAGATCATTTAATTTAGATTTTTTATTTTGTTATTATGTTACTAGTTTACCGACTCCTGTTATTTAATTTATTTTATAATTAATATTTATTCAATATAACCGAGCGTACGACCCCGTTATTTAATTTATTTTGTGATTAATTTTTAATAAATATAACCGACGGGTATGTTAATTTGAAATTAATTTTTTTATTAAATTTTATTTGATTTCACAATTAATTTTTATTTAGTATAACTGACGGGTATGCGAATTTGAAATTATTATTTTTATTAAATTTTATTTGATTTCACAATTAATTTTTGTTAAATATTACCGAGGTACATTGACGGGTATGTGAATTTGAAATTAATTTTTATTTCATCATTACCGATAGGTGTACCAACGGTTATTTGAAATTGACACGTAACCTTTTGTATTTCCGCATACCCATCGGTCATTACTGACACGTGAAATGCACCATTTCATTAAACATGTACCCATCGGTAAGCTGCGTATCTACCCCTAGTGAGCCTCATTCTTCCTCATTTTGTCAATCCCTCTTTCTCTCTCTTCACCCTCCTCTCTCTCTCTCTCTCTCTCTCTCTCTCTCTCTCTCTCTTCACCCTCCTTCTCTCTCTCTAAAATCATCGGCGCCACAATTTGGCCACCGTGCGCCGACAAGTTCGTTCGAGATTCTGAGACCGCCATTGCGATCTACGGACCTTGGTGAGCATTTTAATCAGTTTAGTTTTTTTATTTGGTTTATTTTTTTCATTCGTTTATGAGTGCACATAGTGTTGTGTTTTGTTGCATTGGGGAGCAATTATGGTTGTTATATTATTAATGTGAGGGTTTTGTTTGAGGGTTGTAGCGATTGCTAATTTAAATTTTTCATCGATTTTAGGATTAGATTTGGTTGGAAAGAATCGAGAGTTTTCGCACATTTTATATTTTTTTACACGCATCAGAGGTTAGTAACTAAATCTTTGTTATTTATATCGTTGAATGATGTAATATGTACCTAGGATATATAGAGACTTATGTTTTCTATGATAGAGTTGTAGGAACTAGGCATTACATGACTAGGGGAAAGGGCATAGGTCCTTCCTCGACTTGTTTGCATTGTTGTTGGATTCTTTGTATTTGCGGAGATTGCAGGTTACATGTTGTGGAGTTATAGGGGAATGCGCAATAGAACGGTTTTTAGAATTATGTGAATTGTATGTAATTATGAAAATGTTACTGTTATGTTATCTATTATGTTATTGATCTTTATAATAATATCTATAATTTTTGAATTGATTGAAATATCCAATGAGGAAAGCTCCTATTTAAAATTTTGTTAAAATGTTTTTAGGGATAAAAGATTAAAATTAACCGTATTAAAAATCCTTAAAGACCAATTAAAAGAAATATCTGATGATGGAAGCTCCTAATTTGAGGATGTGAGAAATTTTGTAAAATTTTTTTAGGGATAAAAGATTAAAAAAATATTTGCACTAGGAAATAAGATTAAAAAAAAAAGATTAAAAATAACTATATTAAAAAAAAAGAAAACTAATTCAATGTGTTTTAAAGTAGTAATTTGGTACGTTAAAAAATTATATAGCTATGGTTGTATTGATTGAAATATATGGTTGGAAGAAATTTACAAAGCGTTCTTGTTAGGGACATGAATATTTGTTATTTTTTAAAAATGAAGGAGGCTTCTATTTTAAAGTCAGAGTGTATAACCATAGTGCTTTAGAAATGACTTATTCAAGATATAACGAAGATTTTATCCAAGATTGTGAAGTTGGCAATGATGACACTGAAAGGCCTGTAGCATCTGAGGATCATGTACGTTTCTTGAAAGTTGCGGTGCACCTTAAACAAATGTATATAATCCTCAAGTGTTACATGCCTTTCATGTCATCATTGCGAACTTCACAATCTTGGATAGTGTCTTCATTATATCTTGAATAATCCATCTCTGAAGCACTATGGTTATACACTCTGGCTTTAAAATAGAAGCCTTCTTCATATTTAAAAAATAACAAATATTCATGTCCCAAACAAGAACACTTTATAAATTTCTTCCAGCCATATATTTCAATACAACCATAGCCATATAATTTTTCAACGGTGGGCTCAAATTACCGTTTCACTATATTTATTCTGTTGTTGATCTTTATAATAATATTTATAATTATTGTATTGACTGAAATATGTAATGATGGAAGCTCATAATTTAAAGGGAGATACTGCGAAATGTTGTTAAATTTTTTTGTATGAATAATAGATTAAATAGAAGTAACTATGTTTAAAAAAACTTAAAATCCAATTGAATTTGTTTAAAAATAATAATTTAAATAAAACTTAAAGACGAATTGAATGTGTTTTAAAGATCAATTAAAAGAAATATGTGATGATGAAAACTCCTAATATAAAGGGATATGCCTGAAAATTTTTCAGAATATTTATTGAAAGAATAAGATTAAAAGTAGTTATACTTAAAATTTAAATAGCAATTGAATTTGTATTTGAAAGTAATAACTTTCTATCTTTACAAAATTATAGGGTCTAGGGTTAATCAAAAGCGCAATATTACCTTCAAATCGATTATGGATGTATGATAGATTGCATCCTAATAGAGGGATTAAACGGAATTTTATAATGGTGTTGAAGAATTTATGAGTGTAGCATGTAAAACACAATAGTTTGTTAATGAAGCAAAAGTTAGGTGTCCATGTAATAGGTGCAAATATAGGAAGTATCTGATGATGATACAATAAGAGTTCATTTGTACAAGTAGGGATTCATGCCTGACTATTGGGTTTGAACAGCATGGGGAGGTAGTCAATGCATGGAACCAAGTAGGTATGTTTGAAACTGGAAGTAGTTTTAGTGGGATCCATATAACTCAGCACGATATGGGTAATGTGCTGAGGATAACCTAGCTAGACATCATGAGATGGTGTTTGATGCTCCTGGTCCTGAATTTGTTGCTCGTTATTCGCAGCCTTCAGCAAGGAGCCCAACCAAGATGCCACTTGGTTTTATAGTCTGCTAGAAGCTGTCAATCAACCTTTATGGAAGGATTGTGCACACTCTAATTTCATTAGGTTCAAATGTTGAGCATTAAGTTCGAAGGGAATCAAAGCAAAAGTTCTTTTGATCAGTGGGCTGCATTGATCAGTGAGCTAAGTCTGAACCCCAATGCAATTCCAAAAGATTTCTATCAAGCTAAAAAATTAGTTTCTAAACTTGGGTTAAAGGAAATAAAGATTAATTGCTGCTTGAAAGGTTGTATGATTTATTATAAAGATGATAGTTCATTGACGAGTGTAAGTTCTGCCAAGGGCCTAGGTTTAAACCCAAAAGACGTGGAAGTGGGAGTTATAAGGATGTCCCTAGAAAATAATGCACTATTTGCCCTTAATCCCTAGATTCACAAGACTCTATGCGTTAATGAGTTCGGCTCCTCATATAAGGTGGCATAGTGAAAATTAGAGGGATGATGGTGTGATGACGCATCCATCGCACGGTGAAGTGCGGAAAAGTTCGATCAACGATATCCTGATTTTTCTTGTGACCCATGAAATGTTAGATTGAGACTTTATTTAGATGGATTTACTCGAATAACTAATTTAGCAAACCCTATTCCTCCAGCCCGTATTAGTTACGCCTTATAATCTTCCTCCTGACATGTGCATGAAAGATCCTTACCTATTCTTAACATGTATAATCCTTGGCCCTGATAATCCAAAAGCTAAGATTGATGTGTATCTTCAACCCCTAATTGATGAATTGAATAAGCTATGGTGCTAGGGTGTTCTTACTTACGACATTTCAACTAAGTAGAACTTCATGATGAAGCTGCATTAATGTGGACCATCAATAATTTCCCAGCTTATGGAATGCTGTGGATGGATGACCCAAGGAAAATTAGCATGCTTGATTTATATGGACGACACTAAAGCATTCACCTTGAAACATGGAGGAAAGAACTCTTGGTTTGATTGTCATAGAAGGTTCTTAGATTCTAATCATCCATATAGGCAAAGCAGATACGGCTTTAAAAGAAATTGTGTTGAACATGATGAGCCTTCAGTAACTAAGTGGCCACGAAATGTGGGATCGAGTTGAGGATATCCCAAAAATAATGGAAATCGAAAATGTAGTGTGGTAGCCAGGCTATGGAGTGTACCATAATTAGACCAAACAAAGTATTTTCTGGAATTGCCGTATTGGAAGGATAATTTGGTGTGTCATTGTTTAGATATCATGCATATTGAGAAAAATGTGTTTAACAACATTATGAATACTGTATTGGATACAGATCGAACCAAAGACAATGACAAGGCAAGACATGATTTGGCTGGGTATTGCACTCTGCCTGATTTGCATTTACAAGAACTGAGAGATGGTCGTTTCTATAAACCAAAGGCCAAATATGCCCTGAGTTCCAATCAACAACAAGTAGTTTGTCAATGGCTTAAGGATTTAAGAATATCTGATGGTTATGCTTCAAACTTAAGTAGGTGCATCAATGTTGCACATAGTAAGCTTGTTGGCATGAAAAGCCACGATTGTTACGTGTTCATGGAGTGTTTGCTGCCAATTGTATTCAGAGAGCTACTTGATATTGTCTGGAAGCCCCTCGTAAAGCTGAGTCAGTATTTTAGGGATTTATACTCTTTTACTCTTCTGTGTGATGATCTGCTTGTCATGGGAAAAAATATTCCAAAATTCTCTACAAATTAGAGAGAATTTTTCCTCCTGGGTTCTCCTGACTCAATGGAACACTTGCCCATACATTTGGCATATGAAGCATGAGTGTGTGGACCGGTTAATACAGGTGGATGTATCCATTTGAAAGGGAAATATGAGGGTTCAAAAGAACCGTGAAGAATAGGTCTCAAGTGGAAAGATCAATATGCCAAGCTTATCTAGCGAAAGAGACTTCAAATTTCTGCTCATTTTACTTTCACCACAAAGTCGGTATAACCATCTGTGGCCTACATGGATGACATCCTACCTAATGTCAAGGAGTCATGGTGGAAGGAGTGGAAGGTAATTATATGATTACTTCGCTTTTGTTAAAATATATGTTTATATTATTTAATTATATGCTTATATACAATCACTAATGTGCTGTGAATTTATTTATGCAGAAAACATTATACATTGAGGCCGAGCATGAGCCCGCAGTGAAGAGGGCTTGGAGGATTAGGTCTTCCAAGCGAATACGGGATATGTTTCATGATGTCCATAAGGGACACATGAACGCTCGTGGCTGAAACGCCACCTTTCTACATTTTATAATAACATTTACTATATTTGAATTGTGGCAAATACTATATTTTTATGACTTTATTATGCTTATTTATGCAAACGAGGAGTTGAGCCGCCCTCGACAGGGGCGAGCTATTTCGGGAGACTCACACCCGAAAGTGTGGGCGAGGGGCAGCCCTGAGAGGTCTGGGTAGACCTTGCTCCGAGGTGACCTATGTAAGTTTAAATTTATACATATCTTTATTTAATTTTTATTATTATTTTTATTTATATCATAATCATTACTTACAATGTGTTTTATCTTTTTTTTCCTTTGCAGGACGTTTACAAACCTCTGGGAGCAAGCCCAGTCCAGGACCAAACCCAGATGACTGAGGCTGGGTTCTTCGACATTCCTCCTCCTCCCAACGAGGAGGATGTGTGGACCCAGGTGGTTGGCGGCCCTTACAAAGATCGCATATATGGGATGGGTACTATCCTGAGTGTATATCCCCATCCTCCACCACTAGGTCAGCTCGGGGATGATGCCCTGAGGAGCGTGTCCATGGTCTCAACAGGAGCTAGAGGAGGCCCAATTGATCCGGTAGGAGGAAGGAGCAGCAGGGCACGCTCATTCGAGGCTCCAAGAGCAGGCAAGGCAAGCAACCGTGGAGGAGGAGCTGAGAGATCGAGAGCTTAAGCTCTCCTTGGAGCAACGGCATAGGAGAAAGCAAAGAAGGAGCAGGCTTAGTTCGGAAGATACAACGGAAGATCACTGCATATGTGATGACCTTCTTCTAGGACATGCATGCTTTAGGATCCTCCTTAGGCAAGACACTCCCCCAGATCCTATTACCCATATCCCACTCCCCTTCATTTCTGTGGGCCACTCCTAGTCGGATGGTGCGGATGACAATGATGGTTCAGATGATGATAATGCCATGCCATCATAATGCTGACACCCAGGACTTCAGCAGTTTTTATCTAGCTTTATCATTTTTCCTTTTTGGATATTTTTTACATTTGTTGTAATTTGTATATATTTTATTGTCATAATTTGCTATTTTATTTAATCAGTTTAATGTATTCATTATATTATTTTCTTATTTAATATCAGTTTGATTGATAATTAAGTTATTATATAAATAAATAAATAATAAATGATAAATTACCAAATCACTTCATAATTAAACAAGGAAATAATTACCGACAAGTACGCCCATCGGTAAAATGCAATATTAATAAAATACAATTATTTTTCAAAAAGCAAAACACTTTCGTAGACCCGTCGATAAAAGAGTTAGAATTATTTTATTTATTTCAACTTCCGTCGTAAATAAATAAACCCGTTGCTATGTATATGTCCCTGGCGGCCAGGTGACTCCTTTTTATCTAATTGTACCGACTCCTAAGTATTTTAATACCCATTGGTACACATGTCAATAACTCCTGTTTTATTATACCGGTAATATTCATCGACGCCTGGAAACCAATGGCTTCATGTCCGTCGGTACCCGTAGGTATAAATACTACCCGTCAAAAAACCCGTTGGTAATGGAGTCGTATCCGTGCTTTTCTTGTAGTGTTTTATTATTGTTATTAATTAGAGAAATGTCATATTAGTTTTTTAAGTTTTATAGAGGACAAGCCAACAATAAAAAAAATCATTTGGTGCTCTCAAAAGCACCCCTAGATTTTAAACACCAATAGTAAAAGCATCCAAGCTTTTATGTTTACCAAACAAAATGAAGTTACCTTATACGTTTCATATAATTAGGAGCACCCTATTAGAGAGCATTACCAAACAAAGATGGAATGCTTTTATGACGTTGTCAGTGCTATCTAAAACTTAAAAGATTTTATTCTATTTAATGATAATACAAGTATAAAATACCCTCTTTATAATATATTCACCTAACACTACTACTATAACTTTTTCTTATTAAGAATAACTTCTACATTATTTCACCAAATAGTAATAGTATGATTTTTTAAAAAGCAGCTTTAGCCTTTCGGAGTGCCCAAAAAATCTATTAGCTATTTTCCCTAATATACCCTCCATTATTTTTTATAATTAAATTGATAAAAATGTTTAACTTTAGAATCTTTTATAGAATATATTACATTAAATTTTCAAGTAACAGAAATAATAAAATGGTTAAATAAAATCTATATTTATAAGATTATAAAAATAGTTTGGAGGTCGTAAATTCAATCTTTACTTCATTTTTAAAAAAAATTATAATAAATTTTTATACTTTTTAAATGAGCATCTATTGTCACCCTTATGTAACTATTATTACTCTTATCTATTTAGTTTCTTTTTAATTTCTCTAAAATACTCTTCTTCATGCATTAATGAAACTAATTATTTAAAATTCTTTTTACTATAACTCCTAATTTTATGTATTTAAATTCTTACAAAGTATTTTAATTTTTTTATTATCAAACTAATTAGTTAAACTAATTTTTTTACAAATTATTGTTTTGAAAAATAAGTATTCTTTGAACTTTTAAATTTATTTATTTAATATTAATTTAAATTTTAAGCATCAAGTTAACGTGATCTCAAGTCTTTTAAAAAATATAATAAATTCAAGTGTTAAGGTTATTATTAAAAACTTTTCTTTTGACATGTTAATACAAATTTATCAAATGATGAAGTGTAGAAATATTATTGTTTCACTTGATTATTTTTTGTTGATAAAACAAATAAAATCAACGATTGATTTTTTTTCACAATTTTAATTCGGAAATAAATTTAACCCTCTGACAAGTTCTCAAGTTTTTTCTTTTAAAATTGAACAATAAATAAATAAATAAAGTAAAATTAAGGAATAACAAGAATTAACAGTGAGAATGAAAAAAATGTCAAATTCTAGTTAATAAGTTCTATAAATTAACAAAAGAAATTCCAAATAACAAGACATAAAGACAATGAGAAAATGACACTGTTTGGGCTTCTCAGCACTCTTTAGCGTTGCAGTAAATATTTTGACTTGAGGTATTTCAAGTGTTAGTGTTCCCAAATTTGAGAATTAATTTCTAATTCTAATCTTATTTATAGACAAATTAGTGCAGTACGTAATCCGTGTGATACACATGAATGATAATTAGATTAGATGCAAAGTGAATAATATAATTGAGTAAGATCGAGGATAACATATTAGATACATGTACCAAATGGTGCAATGCATTCAAGTTATGCTTTATACAAACATTAAGAAGGAATAATTGAACGGGTCGAAAGAAAAAACTGATATATAAAGTAATAATAAGTGGCAGTAGTGTTCCAACAGAACCTTTTTTGTAACATGTATAATAGCATACAATATTAGAAACAAAGCATAAGGGTAAACAATTATTGGGTGGGTATGACAAAATAAGATTCAAGCATCTTCCTTGATATCTGCATCATCTGCAAAATAAAACTAACATATAAATTCAGTATTCAGTCAAAATAAAATGAACTAAATGTACAATTAAAAAATATAAAAATAAAATTGAAATTTCAGTGGCATCTAAAAAATAATAACCTGGATAATAAAAATAATAATTAGAAATTGAATTTGGAGAATAATATAATAATGATTATCAATGCTAAATATAATTTAAAAAATAAAAATGACTCAAAACAATTCTACTCGAACAATATTTGTGTGAATAAACAATATTTTCAATTTTTTTTTTAATCTTCGGTCACAATTACATGATCTGCAAATGAAGAACGCACATAAAATATAAACATAGAAGAGTATAGAACTAATTACTCAGAGTGCCACGACACAACCGATCAACAATGAGCAATAATTAGCAAAAGTTCCCGTCAAGTTGATAATCATTCTCAACATACATAAGCTCCCTCAAATTAATACCGACTATTATACTTGAGAGTTGCTCGGTCAACTGCATGTTATTCAAATTGAAGTGTATCTATGTCCGATTCTTCAAGCAGAGCATGAACTTTTTCAGTAGGTGCTTGACATGCAACTCGATAAGATATATATTGAGCCTTTATATACTTCACCATGAATATGATGTACAAACCAACATAACTATTTGAAATCACTCAAACCCTGAGACTGTCTGCATTTTCAGTGCCAATTGATATAGACACTCTTGACCCCAATGGAGATTCAGAACTATACTCTAGAGGCTCATCAGCAGGTCCTGGCACTATCAAAGGCAACAATACGTATGTCGAGACTCTTAAGCCAATAGGGTTCCACCGATCTGCCATGAAAAATAAACATGGGAACCTGGGCAGGGGAAGCACAAAAGTGCTTTGAGCAAAGAAGGTTGTAAGTCAAATCACGTTGATATAATAACACTCACTATCAAGCATGTATTGTATTCAAAGGCAACATTTAGGGTGTGTTTGATCATGGGGATGGGGTAAAAATGGGGTGAAATTTTCATGGTTGGTTATATGTGTAAAATTATACATAAAATTCATTCAATAAAATTTTACCTTCATTTTTACACTCCAATCAAATATACCCTTAAAGCTATATTTGGTTGAACGATAAATATGGGGATAAATTTTCTATGATTGAGCTTTATGTGTAATTTTATATATAAAACTCAATCATGAAAAATTTACCTCCATTTTCACCCTCCAACCAAACATAAAAAGGAAATTTTGTAGCAAAGAAAAGAATACTAAAATTGTCTGAGATTGACAATAACATTAGTAATTGCATGGTACAAAAATAAAATAAAAGACATAATCTTAATAACTCATGGACCAAAATTAACCATATTCTTTGAAAAGGCAACATTATTTAAGTATCTTGGTTCCATTGACAATCTTAAGGATGTGTTTAGTTAGGAAGTAAAAATAAGAGGAAAAATTACCAAACAAGCTTTATGTGTAAAATTACACATGAAACTCTTCTAAGTAATTTTTACTCTCATTGTTATTCCCTGACTAAACACATACTAAAATTGATGTTAACAATCCTCAAAAGTAGAACAACAGTAATTGAATGGCTTGGGAGTAGTACAAAATGTTGTCTTATGTTGTTCTTCCGATATCAAGAGTTCCTTCAAGGCCATTTCCATTTTTCCATGAAAAATGTTATTTATATTCATAATGCGTGAGACATCCAACTCACATATCATCCACCATGTAGGTCCACACCCCATCCAATGATGAATGAGAAGTGAGTCACGATTGTCCACACATCATAAGGACAAATAACATAACTCTTTTTCCATTCCAGCACCATAATCCTAAGAGAAATCTTTCAAAGCCAATTCCCTTAGAGAATTATGAAAAAACCAAAAGAAAGATAATTAAATCACTAAGAATCAAAATGCTATATAAAACCAAAAAAATTATTACAATAACATCTAGTAAGCATAATTCGAACCTTGGCAAGATAAAATATTAAAGCCTGAATCTGTTCACTTTTCTTCAAATTTCTGCTATAGTATGCAGAAAATTGACTCACTCGTTGAAAGACAACAACAAATCTATATAACAAAACAATAAAAGAAAGCAATAAATCAAATAAAAAGAACAATATAATAACTGCATCACTTGATATGGGACAACCATCACAAATGAATGATACATGCAACTAAAAACAAAAACCAATATGAATAAAAAGATTGTGGCTAACCAAATTAAAATGTCAGCTTAAACATTTACCCTCGAACATTGAGCTGCCATGGAAGATCAAACAAAAAGGGTTAAAAAATGAAAATGGGAATCAAAGAGAGTAAGTTTCAAAGTAAAAGCAGAAGTATGTAAAATGTGAAAAAAAAATCAGCACTAGAATATTCCAAAGTTAGAAGCTTCAAGAATAAATAAAAGGAATGTTGAAGAAATATCTAGAAAGCAAAATAAACAAATATGAATACTAGAATTTTCTAGCTATTGAGGTCGGTTCTTTAATCAACATAGGAAGCCTATAAATATAGGCATTGTGTCATTGAGTGTGTGTGCTTCAAGAATTGAGTATCTGAGAACCAAGTGTGCTTCACTAAGTGATCAAGTGCACTTGTGTGCCTTGAGAGAGTGCAAACCGTGAGTGTTGGGTGAGTGTGTCAATTGGGTTTTAGTGTGCTCTAGCTAAAGTGAGGTGCACTTGTAAATCATTGTATATTGAGTGTAAAGTATTTCAATTAATATTAAAGAGGGTGTTTTATTTTTAAGTGTTTCTTTGCTCTACAATTTGGCATCAAAGCTTGATGGTCTGGGACCGATTCAAGTGGGAGGATTATCAGTTTGTGGGAGCTATTACAAAAAAAAGTAATCTGGGCTTGACGCTATTAGTCTAGGACCAAAGCAATGGTGAGAAAATTTCATCAAGTCACTATGGCGAATATCCAAGTGGTAGGTGGAATTAGGAAGAGCGCTAACGCCCAGAATTATAATACATGGCAAACATGCATGAAATCGTGTCTCCAAGGCCAAGACCTTTGGGAGGTTGTTCATAGTAGTAAGACCACGCCACCTTCTACAAATGAAGTTAAGGCACTGGAGAAGTGGAAAATTAAGTGGGGAATGTGATGTTTACATTAAAGACCACAGTGGAAGATGATATGCTTGGAGCACATAAGGAAGGCATCAACATGAAGGAAGCATGGACACATTTGCAAATCTATGTTCAAAGAAGAATGACACAAGGCTGCAACTTTTGAAGAACGAGCTATTATCAACAACACAAGGAAACTTGACGATCAACCAATATTTCACTAAGGTAAAATCTCTTATCTACCAAGAAATTTCTAAGCAAGATCCTGATAGTAAAATATCTTATCAACATATGAAGAGAATTATTATTCATGGTCTTAAACCAGAGTATAGAGATTTTATTGCTACAATTCAAGGTTGGCCTACCTAACCTTCCCTTTTGCAATTAGAAAATTTGCTGGCTAACCAAGAGGCATTAGCCAAACAAATGACGGCATATCAATGAAGAGTGAAAAAGAAGCACTCTTCACCTGGAGAAGAAAGGGAAGAGAGAAGCCATTTTTTAAAAAAAATTAATAAAGAGTGCGAAGTCGGGGAAGGAACAAGGAGAAGATTTCCAATTTGCAAAAGAAAAAACAAGATAATTCCTGCTATAACCTTGAAAGCAGGACACTTTGCAAGAGATTGGTGGTTTAAGAAAAAGATGGCAGAGAGTAACGCTAACCTCAAGTTGTTGGTGGGAAATGAAAATGACACTGAAGAAGACTAGGACGCTTCCGCTTCATTGGCAGTCTAAGAAGACATTTGCCAAGAAGAAGAAGAAATTGATTTTAGCAAGATGACGAGGAGCTTGTGGAGTCACCACAACAGGTAACTTTACTCGACTCTAAAGAGATTGAAAGTATGATAGAATGAAAAAATGGGGGAGCTAAAAGATGATGGAGAAGAAGAGTTTCCTAGTCTAACTGATGGAGAGACATATAGAAAGTCCTTGGAAAACAATAGTACATCAAAGGGAACCAGATGAGCATAAGCGTGAAGATGAAGAAGTAGAAAGAACTTGCAACTAAGGAGCTTTACTAGACAAAGGAAGCTTATCCCAAAATATGCAAATGTCGTAGAGATCATGGAAGAAAAGGAGCCTGCAACCTATGAAGATGCCTCACAGAAGGAAGAATGGGTCAAGGCAATGGAAGAAGAAATCTTGGCACTTGAACAAAATCAAACATGCATGGAAGTTCGTGTCAAGGCCAAGAGATGTAAAGCCCATTTCTTGTAAATGGGTTTATAAGATTAAGACCCGTCCAGATGGCTCAGGAGAGAGGTACAAGGCTCGCTTAGTCACATGAGGCTTCTTCCAATATGGGTTAGATTATGATGAGACATTCAACCCAGTTGCAAAGATTACTACTGTACATGTTTGTATAGATCATGGAAGCTTTGGTAAATGGATGTGAAGAATACTTTTCTACATTGAGAAGTTGATCGAGAAATTTACTTGGAGCAGCCAAGAGGATTTGAGAGCAAAGTTCATCTAGATTACGTTTGCAAGCTATGAAAAGCACTATACGGGCTAAAGCAAGCACCTAAAGCATGGTTTGAGAAAATAGCAAAGTTCCTAGTTCAGAGTGGATATCGCCTAACACCATCTGATTCAAGTCTATTTGTCAAGGTGCATGAAGGAAAACTAGCAATTGTGTTGGTATATGTAGATGATTTGATCATTACAAGAGACAACATGAAAGAAATTCATCAAACAAGGGAAAATCTATTCGTCCACTTTCAAATGAAAGAACTTCGAGAACTAAGGCATTTTCTTGGACTTGAAATGGATCACACCAAAGAAAGATTATTCTTGTGCTAGCAGGAGTACGCAAAGGATCTCTTTCAGAAGTTTGGCATGCTTGACTGGAAGCTAATATCAACACCGATAGAGATGAATGACAAACTTTGTGCTCATGAAAGGAAAGATCTAGAAATGCAACTATGTATCATAGTTGGTGGGAAGTCTTATCTACCTAACATTGACGAGGCTTGACATTTCATACGCTGTCGAAGTGGTGAGAGAATACATGCAAAATCCAAAGAAACCGAAGGCGTTAAGAGATCCTAAGGTATGTCAAAGGAACAATTGACTATGGTATATTTTACAAAATGATTGCAAGTGAAATGGTTGGGTATTGTGATGCCGATTAAGTAGGAGATCATGATACTCATCGATCAACCACCGGATACGTATTCACCCTTGGGTCAGGAGCGATATCATGGTGTAGCAAGAGGCAATTGAAGTTTCATTGTCAACAATAGAAGCATAATATAGAGTGGTAGCAATGGCGGTACAAGGGTGCACATGGTTGATGCAGTTAATGAATGATTTACATCAATCAGTCAAAGGTGCAGTTCCACTACATTGTGACAACAAATCGACAATACAATTAGCAGAGAATCCAGTGTTCCATGCGAGAACTAAGCATGTTGAGGTACACTATCATTTTTTGAGAGAGAAGGTACTAAATGGGAAATACGAATGAAGCATATTAACACTGATGAGCAAATTGCTGACATCTTCACAAAAGGATTGAGCAGCATCAAATTTTCAAAATTTTGCAAATAACTTGGAATGCAAAGGAGAACTAGTGCTACGGGAGAAATGAAAAAAATTAGCACTCAAATATTCCAGGATTAGAAGCTTCAAGAAAAAATAAAAGGAATGTTGAAGAAATATCTAGAAAGCAAAATAAACAAATATGAATACTAGAATTTTATAGCTATGGAGGTAAGTTCTTTAATGAACATAGGAAGCCTATAAATACTAGCATTGTGTCATTGAGTGTGTGTGCTTCATGAATTGAGTGTCCGTGAGAACCATATATGCTTCACTAAGTGAGTGATCAAGTGCACTTGTGTACATTGAGAGTGCAACTGAGTGTGTCAAGTGAGTTTTAGTGTGTTTTAGCTAAAGTGAGGTGCCCTTGTAAATAATTGTATATTGAGTGTAAAGTATTTCAATTAATATTAAAGAGGGTGTTTTATTTTTAAGTGCCTCCTTGCTCTACAAAATGACATGTATCCTTATAGTGTAATAAATGAATGTGTCAACCATCAAACATAAAATGCAGAGGTAAAATCTATAAATGATATGAAGAAGCATTCCATCTCACTTTTCTTCTCATGTCATGAGAGAATATTTCATGTGGAGTGCACCGGTATATTTTCTCTTCTCTCCTATTTTCATCACTCACCCAAAGAAAGGAAAATACCAAAATCCTTCTTTTCTCCCTCCTCCTCTTTTTCTCCCCCTCCTTTTCTTGCTATCCAAATGAAGGCTTAGAGTTAATGAAGAGATAAGAGAAATTAAAGCTTCTTCCTTAAGTCTCTTCATTTTCTAAAATGCTTGTCAGGTATGTTTTATGTTTGGATTGGATAAGGACACACCTCGTTAATTTATAACCAATAAAATTTTGAAAAATATTGAAACCAATTATAGAATATTATGTAATAGAATAAATGTTATAAGGAGGTGAATATTGTCTAGCCATGTGATTAGTCACGTAAGGATGTAAAAGATACTAATCAGTCAATTAAGGAGGTGAATGAGTAGTGAGAGAAACAAAAAAAATTAAATAAAAAAATGATTGGTCATTATGGGTGGCTGAATGTTTGGAGAAATGTAGGAGTTTCTTCAATAATCTTTTGATTCTTTAAATATTTATTTCTAGCATTGAAATGATATAAAAAATTAAATAAAAGAAAAAAATTGATTAACTATATATCATGGGTAGCTAAATCTTTTGGAGAGAAACCAAACTCACCAACAGGGTGTTTGGAAGGGAAGGAATTGAATTCCTTCAAGAATTGGAATTCAATTCTTTGCTTTGGAACCAATGTTGATCCAAGAATTATATGGGAATTGAATTCTAATTCCAAAAACATTCCCAAAATAAATCAGAGCTCTTTAGGTCTAAATTGGGGACAGAATTCATCTAAAAAAATGAAATTACCATATTAGCCTTCACTTACCATATAAAAAATGAGAACACAGTTGCTCCTTTCTCTCTTCTTTGCGCAGCCAACACCTCCCAAAGGAAAACCCTCCTCTCTGCTACAACTAAAGCTGCCGTCCATCACCGACATCCTACCACCACCGCATCATCAACGGAGGTATTTCTACTAAAGCTCTGGACTAATTGTTTTCCTTCCTTTTTTTTTTTTATGGTTTATGTGGGAATGAACTTATTCTAATTTTTGATGGCATGGCTGCTGTCCCTCACCGCCGTCGGCCACTAATTTGGACAGCACCGCCACTCGCCACATCATCAACTGAAGGTATTTCATTATACTGAAGCTCTATTTTGTTGTGTTCCTTACTTCAGTTGAAATTTTTGACAATGCAAAGATAACCATTTTTGGGGTTTTGGGGATTAGGACAACATTACTAAAGGAAAAAAAAATTATGTAGTAATTGAACAATGGTCCATCCAACAATAAGTGGTTTAGCAAGGCCAAGAAAATTGATCACAAGCCTGCTTGTTTATTTTTTTTCCTTCCTTTTCGTGTTGATCACAATGGTCCATCCATCCAAATTTGTGCTTTGTTCTTTTAATTGTTCTTGTTTTGCATGTGCTTTGTTGTTGTTGGTTTTATGCTTTATTGTTAGGTGTGGATGATGAGACAGATCATGTGACTTCAATTAACATAAGGCAAAAATTTGTTAGGTGTTCCTATAATAAATTTTTTTAAAAAATATATTATTTCATTTTGATGTTTAATAATTCAGTTTGGTTTTGTTTCCCATATCCACATAGTAGTTTGTTCCTAGAAGTCCTTCTTTTGTTGAAACCATTTTAATTTATGTAATACATAAAGTCATTGAAATTGACACTACAACTTTATTAGCATGAAAATTGAAAGATACTCACATTGTAGGTAATATGAGGCAATTTGAAAGAAATGAAATCTTAGCCATAGTTGCTTATGCGGGTTATTTAGCTTGCATGTAATATATGACTCAACATATGTCTCGTATTGAAATACCAACTACTCAATCACAACGATATAATAGACATCAATTACGCCAAGAATTGATGGCTCAATTAGAAGCACATTATAACTCACGCTCTATAATACGTATGAGTTATGATGCTTTCACTCGATTAGTTGCAATACTTCGTGGAAGAGGACTTCTTAGGGATAATTAATCAGTTTTGTTAAGGAACAAGTTGCTAAGTTTCTACATATTTTAAGTGGTCAAGCACGTGTTCAAGAAGTTTTTTCTTCCATTGGTCCACTGAAACCATTAGTTGTCATTTCCACCTAGTTCTTAGAGCTTTAATAACACTTCAAGATCAATTTTTAGTCCAACCAAATGGTTCTATTGTCTCACCACAAATACTCAATAGTGGAGGAAGATTTTATCCATACTTTAAGGTATTTTTTAATACAAATATTTTTTTTGAATTTATTTTTGTAATGTCAAATGATAATTGTAATCTATCCATACTTTTAGAATTGTATCGGTGCTATAGATGGAACACATATCCGAGTTAAGGTTTCAAAAGAAGATGTGTCAAGGTATAGAGGAAGAAAAAGCTATCCTACAATGAATGTATTGGCAGCTTGTACTTTTGACTTGAAATTCACATATGTATTACCTGGGCTGGAGGGCTCAGCTTCAGATTCAAGAATTTTAGATAACGCGTTAAGTAGAGAAGATAATCTAAATGTTTCTCAAGGTATTAAGTTTTTCCATAAACTTGTTTCATGGCTATTTAAAACTTTCCCTAATATTTTTTATGTAGATATTTTAATTCTATTTTTTAGGTAACTTCTACTTAGCCGATGCTGGATATATATTGAGGTCAACATTTATCACTCCATATCGAAGTACTCGATATCATTTGAAAGAATATTCTCGACATCCTCCTGAAAACCCAAAAGAGTTATTCAACTTAAGACATTCTTCATTGCGCAATGCAATTGAAAGAGGTTTTGGTGTTTTGAAGAGTAGGTTTCCAATATTAGTAGAGATGTCTAGATATGATGTAGAAACGTGAGTGAAATTGTTTTAGCATGCTGTATCTTGCACAACTTCTTAGTGGATTTTGATCTAGATGAAGAAATTATTGCACAAGTTGATAGGGATCTCATGAATAATGAGCCTGAACGTGGACTCGCTTATGGAGCAATTGCTAAAAGTGAAGATGGACGAAGAGGGGAAATTTTGAGGACTCCATTGCCACACAAATGTGGAATGATTATATAACTAGACAACATTGATTTTTTGTGTATTATTGTTGCTCCCAAAAATGAACTTGAGTTGATGTATGGTTTGATTTATTAGTTGTTATTGGCTGTGACATTACAATGGATGATTAACTTTCATGTTTTATAATTTATTATTGCATTACTTTAATTTAAGTACATTATGGTTATTTTACTTCTAGTACTATATTTGTGTAATATAATGTAAAAATTCAGTATTTGATGTCATATAACAATAGGTGGTGATATGGATGATGAGAAAGTTGTTGAGATGGAAGGAGGAAATAATTGTACTGCATGCTTTAGTGGACCACAAAAATGGATGGCGTGATGCTTGAAGTTCTTAGGGAGCAAAAAAGTAAGGGTCAAAGGAAGATAGAGCTTTTTCCTGAAGCATATAGGAAGGTGGTAGAGGAAGTTAATGATAAATTTTCTTTGAATATCAACAAAAACAAAGTGTTGAATCGTCTCAAAACTTTTAAGGAACAAATGGTGCTAGCAAAGGAAATTGAATTGAAAAGTGAAATAGGATGGAATGACGTTTCTAAAACATTTGAGGCTCCTCTAGAGGTGTGGAAATCTCTAATAAAGGTATGAATATTCTATTTCATTTCCCATAATAAAGTCAATTAATGTCTTCCTTGCACATGCTTTTTTACTAACTTTCTTATTGTGATTTACTTTTGTTACCAGGCCAATCCAAAATTCAAAAACATCAAAGGAAAATCCCTTCATCACTTGGACATTCTCAGAGAGTATATGAGAAAGATGTAGCAACCAAGAGAGATGTCAAAACGGGTCCAGCCCTCTGGTTTAATCCGCCAAACGCCATTTTTAGCGGGCTGGGTTGAAGTTTTGAGCCTGCCAAAACTTCACCCGCCTAACCCGCCCCTTAACCCGGAGCTTAGGCGGGTTGGGCGGGTTGGCCCGCCAGGCCAAGACTTCTATATATTTTTTTAAAAAAAATTCATAATTTATTGGTAAAAAAATAAGAAATATATGACCAAAAAAGAAAAAAGTAAGAAATATATACACTTACCAATATAGTATCACTTGTATAGTTGATATTATTCACTCAAAGTTAAAACTTAAAAATAAAACATGTCATAATTCACAAATAACACTATTAACAATAACATTTTTTAGTCAAAGTTAATGTATAATTGCTATGAACCTTGAAAAATTGGGTATACATAAATAAAAAATATTTTTAAAATATTTTTTAAAAAAATCATCAAAACATTAAAAATATTTTTTTGAATTTTTTTTTTATTTTTGACGGCTAGCCCGCCAACCCACCAACTCGCTCTAAAATGGGCTGTCTAACTATTTCAGCCCATTTATTTTGGCGACCACCGCCCCGCCTATTTTTTGCAAGCTTTTGGCGAGGGGGCCTAAAGGTTCGCCCGTTTGACATCCCTACAACCAGAGCTTAGGCCGAGAGTGCTAGAGAAAGGTACAAAGATAGGAAAAGGAGTATGTTCATATTAGTATTGATGAAATAAATGAGATGCAAGAAAACAATGAGGCTCATTTGGAGAATTTTAGTCCCTTTGATTCTGAAAGTATGCCATCAACACCAACAACACAATGTCCATCATCAACTCCATCTATGCCTAATACTTCATTTGCGAAAGTTAAAAAAAGAAAAGCACCAATGGCAAGTGATTACTCATCCATTTAAAAGAGGTGTCTTCAACAATGAAAGATATTGCACAAACTATTTTAAGTATAAGCACTCAAGTTTGGAAGCCAGAAATATATGAAGGAGGAGCTAAATTGGGTTTGGAGGGTGACAACCTTTTTGATGCTTGAATGGCTTAATGAACATCCTAATCTTATTGGAGTTTTTTTTGGTTTTCCAGAAGAGTTACACCTTCGATGGTTGGCTAAAAAGTTGGATTGATGATTTTATGATAGATTTCATATTTATAAGTGTAATTTTTTGGGGAGATCTCTAATGTAATGTCTAAGTAGTATTTCCGTTAAGACATTTATGTATGCTTTTAGAAACAGATTTGATGAAATTTAGTATGAATATGAGTAGAATTCTGTTATCAGTGTATGTTTTAAGTTTTTACCTTGTAGATGTTAAATTTCCAATTCCAAGTAAGAGAAGTAGTTGCAGATTTTATTTTACAGAATGTTTTGATTTGGCTTTGATTTATTTTGTAGTGTGTTTTTATGTGATTATGATTATGTCATATATTCTAATGAATAATTAGAGTTGTTAGTAAAATATTAAGTTTTATTCATAAAGGGTAAAATGATAAAAATGAACAAATCAATTCATTTTTAGATAATTCCAAATCAACGAATTCAATTCAATTCTGTTATTTATAACTCATTCCAAACATAAGAATTCAAATTCAATTCTGATGAAATTTAATTCAATTCTATCATTTAAAAGCTTTCCAAACATCCTGCAAATTATGTCCCTCACCAAACTCTCTGCTAGACCATCGGTGGACCACCTCTTAAAACTTCTTGTTGGCTATCACCGTTCTTGCAATCTAGTTTTACTTTGTTCAAATGTGATTTTACAAAGAATCGAAAGCATGGGCATTTGTTATACTCTTCAACAAGCTTTGAATAACTCCAAAATGTTGCTACCAAAGTTTAAAAAGTGGGAGAGGAATTGCATTTCAAGCACAAACGGGAATTGGAAAAGTGAAAAACAAATTGACAATGGTGGTTCAGTATGTTCTATTATTTTCCATCTTGTTAAATGTTCCAAGTCACCAACGGAAATATGGTGGTGGGTGCAGCTGGTGTGACGGCAGATAATGGCCAGCAATAGTGAGTAGGGCGAAGGGGGTGGCAGATTGAATGATGAAAAAAGAGAGAGAGAGAGGGGAAGAGAGTAAAGGGGTTGGCGCTTTAACTGATGTAGGGGTATTTCAAATGCAATCTCAACCATTAATATTAAGATCAGTGGTTAAGATTATAATTGCCATACTCAAATAATTGTGGAGGAGTATTGTAGAATTCTCCCAAAACATAAGATAGCTACAAATACGATGCTTGCCACAACTTCATATTTATGAACTCCCACATCCAGCTTCACGTTTTGCACCAGCTCAATCCACTCGAGGAATTCTTGAAATATAGCTCGCATTCCTAACTGGCCACGTCTCCTGTCTTTTCAAATTCACATTCCTTGCTTTCCTCGTTTGAGAATTAAGTTACAACTTTGATATGTTAACAAAAAATAGTCAAAGTTGTATATAGTATATATATATGAACACTATTGCGGTGATGATTACATTTATGAAAGTGAGCATAACTAACGTCCTGTTAGGCTGTTAGCCATGGATTAGAAACACTAGCAATCTTTAATAATAATAATAAAAAAAAAAGAAACACTAACAATCTGCAATAGGATATCTGATGTCGGTAGTATATCTTTATTATATTCAGCTAATTAAAAGAACGAAAACGACACTGAAATGGTTGATATGAATCCCCTCCTTCGAGTCAACAGGGACTCCTGATGATCTACTCAAATATCCCTTGAACTCTCATTGCACTCTTCTGTTACATTTATTCTGTCCTCAGCACAATCTCACAATTTATTTTATTACATGTTATAGCCACATACATTAACTTTCTAATATATCAAAATTGACACAGTAGTCCTTTATGAACTATTATTAAGGAAATGAAGGAAGTATTCGATTAGGAATATAGCAACTGTTTTGTCTCGCCTCACAGCACTCAAGATCACATTTGCTCGTAATTAACTTGTCAGACCACAATATTTTTTGGTCATCCTGCACAGCACTTTTTTCCTTTCTTTTTGTTTTTGTCAAACTGCACTACAAGCCCAATATGGGGCTCCTCGGATGCAACTTCTCATAGGCCCAGCAGGCTCATCCCATACTGGGCCATCAGTATCAGCATATGATTTAAGTTTTGAACAGCTGATTGGTGGCCTCCAGAGATGATTGGGGGTCCATAGTCACAACATGTTCACTATATTTAATTTTGAACGTATTATCTTTACCTCCGATGACAAAAAGAAAACGTGTTATCTTTATCATGACAAAAAAAAAAAAAGGTATTATCTTTGTCCATGCTACGCTTACGTATGTCATAAAAAGAATAATCGCATGAGCTAATCAAGCATTATTATTAAATTTCATAAACTAATTCAATATAAATTCTTATACAGTGAAATTTAATCAAACTCTAAGCTTTGTATAGTTAACAACTCTAATCTTTTTAATAATTTTAACAATACAAAATTTCAATCGTTAATACTTAAAAATGCATAAAAATATACCTATATTAAAAAATTCTACAATATTGTTATTCATTATAAACTTACTTAAATATGCAGAATAAATATGATAATCTATAATATTTAGTAAATATAATACATCATAGGTGAAAATAAATTTAGAATATTACTTAGCTTAAATTCAGCAAGTTTTATTAATAACACTACTAGTGAATAATTAGGTAAAAATTAATATGTAATTAATAATAGAGTATCAAAAAATGGAAATAACAAACTTAAAAATATAATGAACATCCTTTGGTAACATGGACATGAAGAGAATATTGGTAATAACAAAAACAACATAATATAAATAATTAAAGCGATAAAAAAAAAAGAAGAAGGAAGAACCATCGAAGCATGAGGGGTAAAATAGGGCACAATCATATAAAAGATAAAACTGCAACCTCTTGCAGCATGAGAAACGAAGGTAGAACAACTGAAGCATGAGGGGAAGTGTAACATCCCTTTTCATATAACACTTTGTCTAAGTTATTTTAATTCTTTTATGTAATATAAATAATTAATTTGATTCACTTGATACTTTTTTTAAAAAAATTGATTATTAGAATGTATCATATTTAGTTAGCTTTTTAAGCCCTCTCAAATCAAATCACTTCTTTTTACATATGTTATCTTATTTTATTTTATTTTCTTATTTTTATTTTATTTCCCTTTATTTATAATTCAAAAATAACAAGAAAAAGAAAAAGAAAACGAGGCAGGAAAAAAATAAGGAAAAGAGGGAAAAGCAAAAAAAAAAAAAAAAAAATTAGCCAAGGGTTTGTAATTCAACTTCTTGTCAAGATAAGCCAGGAGGAAGAGAACCTGTTGCAAGATTCGTTTGTATACCAACTTGCCATTTTCCTCTATAAGTACCATCTGAAAGCAACGAAGGCAAGTTACATAAGAGAGATAGGAAGTTGGACATACCTATCAATGATTTTATTACTAGTTGTTTGGTGTTTGGGATGTTTTGTAATATTAGTTTATCCATTAAAACTTTTTTATACATTACTGATTACACTTCATGACATTCAACCTTTTGGAATGCGATGAGTATATATATCCCTGCAAATACTCATTTCAATATTTTTTTCTTTTGTGTTCTTCATTTGATATATTTACAGGGTGATTTAAAACCCTTGGAATTCAATTCTATGAATGAATTGATTTCTTTTCCATGATTTGGAAGCAATATAATTCAAGAAATTGAAATTTGATAGAATTGAAATGTATCAAGACCATATAATTGAAATCAGATCCAAATAGGTGTGATTTGGTGTGAGAATTGAATTCTAACAAATAAAAATATTAAATTAATCTTACTTGAATATAATATTTTGTTCCTAACCTATTAATGAGAAACAAAATAGTAAAAATAATAAAATCAATTAATTTTTAGACACATTCCAAATTAAAGAATTAAATTCAATTATTTGATTTACTAATTTATTCCAAACATAAGAATTGAATTCAATTCAATTATATTTCATTAAAATATTCCAAACACAATGTTAATTATGTTATGTCGATTGTTGAGCGCCTGACACATCATGAGAAAATTTTTACCTATTCAATGTCGGACTTAATCTTTTATCTTCATTCTTTGATTGAAAAAAATAAAACGAAAACTTCATAGGCCATAGCAATATAAGGAGTGTACCTGTCTATGACCAACATGCACAATAATGGAATTGGAACATTTCTTATGATATAATGAAAAGAAATGTACCAGTACAAAAAAAAAAAAGAAATGTACCTGTAATGCGGCCATGGATATTTTGCATGTATGCCAGAAGTTTAACACATCATATTTAGATACACTTATAATAAGAGTGAATCCGATCAAATTTATTTAATATATATTCACTTATATGTGGATCTCACTTTTTTGTTTTTTGAGTATGTCTTAGGATGTCTTAGAATTGCACTTATACATGAATTTTTCATAAAGAAGCTTGTTAATTCACTGTAGTATGCTGTTAATTCACTATATAGTGCCAGAGTCCAACCTAGCTTGATCCAATGAAAAGGTTGATTAGATTCTTCTCTCTTCATTAATATCTTTCTTTTTTACTTTTCTTATATAGCTTGTAATAATAATAAGCGCTAGTGACCTAATGGAAATCAGGGTGACCTATATTGGGTTGAGGCCTTTACTGAAACTGAAAGGTTACAGTGAATAATGTATTCACTTGGCGCGGAGCAGCTCTCTTGGACTGATAGCATCTTCTTTTTGAATTTCAATATTGCTTCTTGACTATTGGTCAGAGATTGAAAAGAGGAAAAGGGGAAATAATAATTGAAATACTAGCTACACCAAATTCTTATTATCATCGTAGATCAATCATCAACTTATTATTAGGACTGTGGCTAGCCTCTTTGCCCCTATTCAGGCAGTCAATCACAGTCCAAACAAGCAACTAGTGGGATACAAATAGGTTCAATTTTTCTATAATTGAACATTGATTGATCTGTCGTCAATTAAAGCCTTTCAAATAATTTGCTTTGTACAATTGTGTACTCACCAAATATGTGTAGGGTTTAGGTTTAGGGACCAAGTTTAGAATAGTCACTGTTAAATATGCATATTTTAAAAAAATAAAACGAAAAGAATTAGTTTAGTTGTTAAGACAAGAACAATCGGACAGAGATGAAGAAATTTCATATTGGCATGCATTGACGAGCGACCAGATCTAATAAAATAATTAAAAACAAGGAGGGGAGGGTAATTCATGCAAAATTTTGATGTTGTCATGTTACTATTTTGGGCGGCACACCACTTTCACCATTCAGAGACCATATATATATATATATATGTGGGTGGTACTAATGAACTGGCTGTCGAATCGAGGTAACTTCAAATTGATAGAGGTTCAAAATAAAACACATCCTCTTCTCCAACAAGGCGATGGTGCTAGTAAAAGGGGTTCAGATCCCTTAATTCTAAAGTTCTGAGTTTGCTTCCAAAATTTATGTGTATAGAAAAGACATTATCAGAAGAATAATCCAGCTTAAATATATGTCCAACCGAACTCCAAGAGAAGAGTAAGAGAGTACTGGAAATAATAATAATAATAATAATAATAATAATAATAATAATAATAATAATAATAGTCATTTAATGTTAGTAACATTACGTACCAACTTTATGTGATTGGAGGGTTTAGAATTTCTCTGTCTGGGATAAGCACGAGTGGCAATGCATTGTTAATTCTAGATAAGGGAGACCCTAAACAAAGTTGAAGATAGTCACGAAGATGGTAACGGAATGATACTATAACCTATATATATATATATATATATTGCTTTTTCGTATTTCATTTTGAAATTTGATATCCGAAAAATATTTGAAAATTTCTTGCTGAAAGCTGAAGCTGATATTGATGTATGAATTTCTTTACAAGTGCTGATTTTTAAATATAAGAAGATAGCAAATTAAATAGGGGCAGATGAATTCAATCCATGATTTTGGAGTCATAACAATCAGTTTGTTAATAAAAAATGATTCTATCCCTTTAGCGCATGGAATGGACGCTTTACTATGTCTGCTTATAAAGTTTAGGGTAACATTCATTTATCTCCTTTGAAGTATCATGAAATGACACTTCATTCTATTTATTTAGAAAACCTACATTCCATCCTATTTTACTAAGAGTGTATTTGGTGTATTCTATTTTATGATTTATTTTTTATAAATTATATACTAAATAATAAAATTAATTATAAAATAAGTAATAAATTTAATTTTTATACACAAATAGCATAAAATAAAATATTGACAAATAACATTTTACCAAATTTGACACTTTCTTAAATTTTTATCATTAACGGTTAAAATTATTTTATACTTTAGTTTATAGAAACTAAATTTATAACTAATATTAAGAATTATATAATAAGTATTATTTTAATTAAAAATTAATAAGAAGCATTTCTATTATTAATTGATTTTTTTGGTTATATTTGATTGATTTGTTTTACAATTATTATTTTAATGAATTTAATTTTGAAGTACTAATAGTATAAATGAGTTCTATAATGCATTTAAGCATATATTGTCTCCTAACTAAAGTGATTTACTCATATATCCACTACTTAAAAAATCATTTAAATAAAATGATTAATTAGATAACAAAGCAAAAAAAATTTACACTATCAATTTATCATAATTTAATTCATATAAATAATAATTGTAAAATAAATCTTTCAATAGTAATTTAAAAAGTGTCAAATCATACTAGGTAACTGCCTATTATGATAACTATCAATCATGGTTTGACAATTTATTGAATTTTTATTCACTTGCAAACTAATAAAAATTTAAAATAGTGTAAAATCATGTTAGATAACTAACTATTAACTATGATAATTAAATTATTGATTTATAAAAATTACTTTTAATATTTTTGAATCTCATTCATATAATTATATTTTATATTAATATTATTTATTAATTATATTATTTAGCACGTATTATTTATTTTTTCAAAATAATTAATTTTTATTTATATATTTTAATATTACTATAAATTTTTATTTAATTTTTATATCTTATTTATTTAAAATTCTTATTATTATTTTTTAATAAAATAATTATTATTAACTTTTAACATAATTCTTAATTTTATTTATGAATTTAGTTTCTATAAACCAACAATATAAAAAAAATTTAACTGTGAACAAATAAAAATTAAAAAAAAGTATCAAATTTGATAAAAAATTATTTGTCAATATTTTATTTTATAATTATTTTATTATTTAGTATATAATTTATAAAAAATAAATTATAAAAAAAAATACCAAACATACCTTTAATAAAATTAGGTAAATGTAAATTTTTTAAATAAAGAGAGTAAAATATTATTTTTTAATATCTTAAGGGATATAAGTATATTTTATCTTAAAATTTATGTATATCTATACAGTTACTGAATACTGAACATCATGGACTTGAGTAAGACACTGCTGAAATGGTCAGCATATTTGTCTTTTATCTTATACAGACAAATAGACACATACTGCCTGCCTGACCAGCAGCGGTTTCACAGATCCGGCGGTCGTGGGGCAGACACGAGCTGGATGCGTGGAAATGGACGGGACGTAAAAGCTATTAAGGCATACTCACTTCGTTTCATCCCATCAATCATTAATGAAAATAGTATTTTTTTGGTGAACAGTTAATGATAATGGTATAAAATTACATAAGTGGACAAGATTGTTATTTTAAAACATAAATGTAAGTGAATACTTTCTTCGCTTGAAAACAATTGTACAATATTCAATTTTTTTTCTACAAATAATTGTCCAGTTAAACATTTTTGACAATATTTATTATTTGTTTCCAGTTATAGCAGTTATTAAAAGAGAGCGCAAATGGAAAAAATGATTAAAAAAGAGACATAATTAATATTAAGGGTAGTGTTGTAATCCCTCCATTTCATAGTATAAATTATTTTTAAGGGATTTTTTTAAAATATAAATCGTTTTCATATTTCTATAAATCATTGATTTTTTAAGCCACTAAGATTGGATTAGTGGTGAAAAGTTTAAATAATTTATCATAAGGTTGTAGAGTCAAATCTCATATATTGTCTTCCCATATACCCACGAAAAAAAGAAAAAAAGAATTGTTGATTATTTTATGCCCACTTCACCCCTGTGAGAATGAATGGAGGTGAGATATGATTAATTAATAGAGAGAGAATATATATTGAGTTATATAAGGGTATTTTTATTTTTTTCAGAAGATCAATGAGATTAAATTACCTTACTTCCTGCAACCCCAAATTGACATATATTTTGAAAATGATAGAGTAAATATTAAGGGCTCATTTTGCATGTATAATATCATAAAATTTAATTGTATAATACTCAATAGTATAAGGTCCGTAGTATGAATCCTGATAAACTTTAAATACTATACAATATTTGGTGTCACATTCTATAAGATACTATATTTTATATATTATATAATATTATTTACTTACAGATAATTCTAACTACACATAAATATTTAGAGAATAAAATAATTTTTATTAATTATTTAAATATAATTTTAAAATACATATTTTTTAAAAATTTATTTTATATTATATGTTCATTATTATTGATTTTAATATTTTATAACTATTTATTGTTCCAATAAATTATAAAAATATAAAATATTCTATTTCTTTTATATAATTTAATATTTTTCCAGTATTTTTATCATAATTATTTAAATTAAAATTTAATAAAAATATTAAATTAAAATATTTTTATCATTAATCGTTACTTTTATATATCACATATTATTTATTATTTATTTGTTTAATTTACTATTATATAATTTATAGCTTTTACATTAAATATTATTTTATATTTATTTAAATATTTATTTATTATTAAATATTTTATTCTTTTATTATCATTATTATTCATTTATTATATTATTTATTATTATTTAACTAAATAATGAAAATAACCTTATACATTAAAACTTAATCAAGCCTTATCCTATCTCCTTAGGCTTGATTAACTTATTCATCGTTTTAACGTAGATGAGAGATTTAATGAATAAGCTTATTTAATACATACGTTACTTGCACCAAATAATGGATAAAATGATAAAATAATTGTGTATATATTAATTTGTCTTATTATGTCTTATAATTTGTTAAATGGGCCATAAGGGCGGTGTTGATAAGAAAAAATTAATGTTTTTATTGATATGACAAATTGATAGATATTTTGAAAAAATAAAATCTCACAAATTTAACAAGTATAATAAAGTAAAATGCTGGATTTTTTTTTTTTGGTCAAAGAATGCTGGGGTGTGTGTGTGTGTGTGTTGATTTTTTGGAAATCCCTATTTTATGGGTCTAGTTTGATTGTAGTTCTAATCTTAACAAAAAAAATTGGGCCTAGAGATTGTAACCACTAGTTTATTCCAAATAAAAGTAAGATTCTTAGGATATGAGATTTATCAAGGAACAATTACACCCATTAAAAGGTCAATAGAATTTACAGAAAAATTTCCATATGAAATAAAAGATAAAAAGTAGTTATAGAGATTTTTAGGATGTCTTAATTATGTAGCTGACTTTATTCCTAAAATAAGAACTATTTGTGCCCTTTTGTACAAGCGTATTAGGAAAAATCCTCCACCGTGAGATGACGAGATGAGTCAAACGTCATAAAAGTCAAGAGTATTGTTAAAAGCCTTCCATGTCTAGGAATACCAAACCCTTCTCATCGTTAATAGTTGAAATGGACGCCTTAACCTTGGTTATGGCAGTGTTCTCAAACAAGTCCTTCCAGGATCAATAAAAGAATAAGTCGTCAAATATCATTCAGGTTTGACATCCAACCCAACAAAAGTATTCAACCATTAAAAAAGTAATTTTATCTATAGTGCTATGTATCACAAAATTTCAAGATGATTTATTTAATAAGAGATTTTTGGTAAGAAAGACTATAAGGCAACTCCCAATGTCTTACAAAAAGATGTAAAAAATCTGGTTTCAAAGCATATTTTTGCAAGTTGGCAAGCACTTTTGTCATGTTTTGATTTTGAAATTGTTCATATAAAAAGAGATAAGAATGCCCTTCCAGACTTCCTTACAAGAGAGTTTTTGCAGGGTTCTACCCAAAATGAATAAGAAACCAAATACGAGAGATAATTATGGTCCCCGTTGGATCATAACAAGCAATCTGTACAAGCTTCATCATCAAAACCTATGACTATGTCAGGTAGTTAAAAGCTCTAGTGATATCAATAAAAGTCATATTTGTAAAAGCGATATTGAAATACCATCACAATGTACCTTTGTACCACCAAGCCTTTAAGGCCATCAGATTTGTTTATTACCAAACCAGCATATGAAGATTATCCTTATATTGAAAAGCCCCAATCTTTAACAGTCTTACCCATAGAAAAAGAATGGTTCACCCCAGATAGGAAAACCATATACAAGCATATCTTCCCAAAGCCCTTCCATTATGTACCAGTCCATTCAGAAAACTAGTTTTTTATGAGTTTATTTTAGTTGATACTGAGTCCATACTAGTAACCCACATACCAAAAAAGACCCGAACAAGATATCCCATTCCAAGATGAAAATTTTAAAAGTCTTAACCCTAAGAGATTGGAATCAAAGCCTTTTCTATACAAAAGAATTTAGTAGAAAGTTTGAACCCTCACATTATAATTATTTTGATTATATGGATGCATGGCATCATGTATTGTATTTTAATCCAAACCCCCATTCATGGTTCTTATGGTTTAGAAAAGGAATCCCTTTACACTTCCCAAAGTGATTCCTCAAGTGATTTCTAGACTTTGGACCAATACCAGCTATTTTTCCAAAAGAAGCAGCCATGGGATATGAATATTTCAAAGCCAAAACCTCATTTATTCCAGAAATGAAGTTAATATCATTTATAGCCTCTTTAGGAGTTACTTGGATTATGCAATGGGAATATGATTCGGCCAAATGGCTGAAGATTTGAGCATCCAGGACCTTACCAGGATTATTAGAGTAACGTGATGGAGATTTTTTGAGTTAAAATTAATCAGCAGACAAGCTATTGACGTGTGGCTATCCTATTCACACAATAAAAGAAACAGTCCTCACAGAGCCAAGCATCTACAAGCAAAGATGGTAAAGCAAAATTTGAAAAGGAAACACAGTTCTTAGCCTAGAAAAACCTGTTGGCAGCCTTAGCAGCAACCATATCTGAAGAAGAAATGCAAGAACAATTAAAAGCCATATCATCCAAATCAGAAGAAGAAGAAGATATTCAAACCCAGGTCATTATTTTGAAGACATGAAGACCAGTACAACTTTTGAAAAAGTAGAAGTGTCGATAGTATCTCCATAGTAAAAGAAAGTCAAGACAAGAATTATCAGAATCTTCCAAGAGGAAAAGCAGATAATTATAGAGTTCTCATCAAAGGAGCAATCCTCCAAGTCAAAAGGCTATTCTAAGCCTAGGAGTCCTTCATCAATAATGGATGTTCTATGGTATCTCCCTTCAACAAGCAACCACGTGTGTCCTTGTAAAAGTAATGTAAAAGAAAGATAAGATGAGTCACTTGTCTTATTGTAAGAGTTAGTTATGAGTCATGTCTGTAATAGTAGGATAGCACCCTATAAAACCCTTATTGTAAGAGAAGAAAGGCATTGACTCAATCTGAATGTGAATGCAACCAAAATACAAACTAATCCAGTGTATCTGATCACCCATTACCAGGAGAAAAATTTTAACCTCTAGAAAAACCCTTACTAGTTGAAAAACCTTGTATCAACCCCCCTACTTGTACAAATTCCAAGCATTCAATAATATCTCCAAGTTTTCAAGAAATATTTGTAAGTTTCTACATTTTACGTTTTCATTCTTATCAAAGCACTATGGTTCCTTTTTATGTACTTAGAATTGCAAAACGAAGATTGTCAAAAAATAAAAACCAAATATTAGAAACTATTAAAGAATTTGAAGCACATCCTTTTCCAGGAGATGAGGCTTTATTAAACCAGTTATATGATATGCTTTCTGCTACCAATAATATATTAACAAAAATTGAAAAAAGAATGAATTGTTTAAGCCGTGCCTAAATATTTTCAAACTTTTGAAAGAAAATTTACAAATACTAGCTGCATAAT
Organism: Dalbergia oliveri; assembly: GCA_030441495.1. Classification (NCBI taxonomy): domain Eukaryota; kingdom Viridiplantae; phylum Streptophyta; class Magnoliopsida; order Fabales; family Fabaceae; genus Dalbergia; species Dalbergia oliveri. The sequence goes on from JAMLFY010000001.1 coordinate 13,276,235, forward strand.
AACTTTGTATATTTTCTATGTTTACTATGTTTTATTTCTCTCCATAATGATCCACTGATACCAAGAGCGCATAGATCATTAATTGAGAGAAAATAAAACATAGTAAACATAGAAAATATAGAGAGTTATTATGCAGCTAGTATTTGTAAACGCACGAATCGTTATCCTAGAGAAAATAAAACATAGTAAACATAGAAAATATATAGAGTTATTATGCAGCTAATATTTGTAAACCTTCTTTCAAAAGCTTGAAAATATCTAGGCATGGCTTAAAATTCATTCTTTTTTCAATTTTTGTTAATATATTATTGGTAGCAGAAAGCATATCATATAACTAGTTTAATAAAGTCTTATCTCTGAAAAAGATGTGCTTCAAATTCTTTAATAGTTTCTAATATTAGGTTTTTATTTTTTGACAATCTTCGTTTTGCAATTTTAAGTACATAAAAAGGAACCATAGTGCTTTGATAAGAATGAAAACGTAAAATGTAGAAACTTCCAAATATTCTTGTATTTCTTTTTACAATATTTTAAATATTCTTCATTCATCTGTATTGATTTAGCTTTAGTTGGTATGTCTTTCTCTTTAAATCTTTCTTCATATGCCAAAGCTATTTCATGTATTTTTCTATGATGAAATGCCATTGGGTTGGTATCACATATTTCTTTTTCAATTTTATCTTCAAAATCTTTTATTATTTTTTGTATTTTTGGAGTTTGTATTTGCTCTTCTATTCTTTTATAATGAATTTCTCTATTTAACAAATTAATTTGCTTCTGCTTTTGTTCTATTAAGGTTCCTTTTAATTTTTCCCTTGATATTGAAGATTCTTGTAACAAATTCAATTCTTTCTTCCTGGGCGTTCTAAAAATTCAAAAAGAATTAGGGTTTCTAGTATTACATATGTTTCTACTCCTTTTTCTTGTCCAGAAAGGATATAACAAAACTATAAAGGGGGTTCCTAGTATTATAGTGTTCATAATATTTTTTACTAATACAAATGAAGTAGTAAAACAAATCTTGTTTTTACAAACTTTTGTATTTGAAAGCTTATAATTTATTTTTAATCCTGTTCCACTTGCTTCTGAAACTCTTTCAGTTGTCTTTTCATAATATTTTATTGGTATTACTCCTTCTTGTATAGCATTAATATCTGCTCCTGAATCTACTAATGCTATTAACTCAAATCTTTCCTCTTTGACAATTAAAGTGATTTTTGTCCACCATTTATGAGTGGTCATCAAACTTAATATATTAATAAAAGGTGTAGAACTTTCCACTTCTTCAATTTCTTTTATGACTCCTGATTTAGAATTTTGTACTTGTATTATTTGTTCTCCTTCTAATTTGAATAATCTAAATTCTAATGCGATGTTCTGCTATTTTAATTCTAAAATTTCTTGTTTTAGAGTTTTAATTTCACCTTGTAAGTCTTTTATTGTAATTGACGCTTTGGGGCTTTAAACCTATTATAAACTTGTTTTATTTCTATAGGTCTTATCTCTTCTTGATGGATTTCTTCTTTTGTAATTAATTCATTTAATTGTTGTAAGAATTCATTTCTTAATGGAGAGTCTTCTAGCTTTTCTATTATTGTTATTAATGTTGTTGTTTAATCCCTTGTTAACACATTTACGTTTTCCTATAAAGCTTTTACAATTACATAAAACTTGTCCTAAACATGATTTTCTTTTTCCTCTATCTCTGATTTCTAATGAATTTTTATCTAGTTGATAAATTTCATTATCTATGGCTTCTTCCTCTTCACTTGTAATAATCTCTTCTTCCTCAATTCTGGCTTGGGCTCAGAGTTAATTAATATTGCTAACAAAGTCTATTTTAAGTCTTCATTAGTTAATTCATTTATTTTTTGTTGTACTCTACAAATTTTTGCAAAGTGTCCTGGTTTTTCACACTTCCAGCACACATCCTCTTTTTTTACTCTTTTATGCTTTCTTTTTGTAGGAGCTGGTTTGCGTTGATAATTCTTCGGAGGTTGATAACTTTGTTTTTTATAATATCTTTTGGGTGATAAGATCTTATGGCTTTAGCTTGTTTCCTAATCTTTCTTACGTTGGGGGCTCGTATAGGATCTATTCCATATTGCCGAGAAGGTTCCTAACTCTTTTCTACTATTTAGATTTTCTTTTCTCATTTTATTTTGTAATTTTATATCAGTACAAACTTCTATTCCTGTTTCTACTATAGTATTATGGAGTTGACCAAAATTTAAATGCTCGTAAGGGATCTGAGTACCAAAGTGAGTTTGTAATTTTTGTGTTACTTTTGTTGCGAATAATCTAGGTAGGACTGCTACAAATCTTTCTTTCCAAAAGGGTGTGTTTGCATCTTCTTTCATTAGTACTTTGGACATGAATACATCCTTGTACCATCTATAATCAGATATAGTTGGACATCTTAAATTAATTAATTGGGTTCCTATTCTTTCTCTAAATATACTTGGATCTCCTATAAAGCTTTTAATTATTGAAAAGATTAAAGTTGTTGTTGCATCTAGTACTATAGTTTCACCTTCTTGTTTTACGCTATTAAGTATAGTGTTCTTATCATCTTGGGTTAGGAAATTATCCCACCATCCTTTTAATAGTCCAGTAAACCCATGTATTATAGTTTTAGCCTTCCGTTAGACATATGTTTTCCCTTATAGGCTGTGGCTGCCATTGCTATTTGACATGCAAGATCTAGTATAGCTTGTTCATTCATTCCATCTAAATTCCACTATTCTATACTTGTTCCACTAAAAGAGTTTTGTACCATCTAAATTCTTTCTTCAAAACTTAAATCAATTGAGGTTGGTCTTGCATAATAATTTCTTAACTTTGGATAATTATTTCCTCTATTACCTAGCTTATTTATTTCTAGCTCTAAAGTATTTATGGTTTTTTTCCCTATGTTCAAATGTTTAAGCTTTTCTTTAATATCTTCTATATATGCTTCAATTGTCATTTTAGGCTTAAAAATATCAGAACTACTATTTATCTTGTATATTGGAGTTTCTATTAATTTCGGTGTCACATAGCTTTTACCTATACTAGCACTTATACTACTTTCTCCTATGTTGGTTTCAATTCTTCCTAGTTGCTTACTCATTATATCTAACATTACATTTGAATAATTTAGTTGCTGATGAATTTTCTTAATATCTTTTTTCTATATTTCCTTCTAAGCTAGTGTCTTTACAACGAGCTATTTCTACTTCTGGATTATCTGAGACTTTTATTATTGCATTTTCTTTTGGAGGGTATTCTGACTCTATTATTTTTCCTAAGGTTGTTTTCCAAGTAGAGGTGATTTTTACTAGGGGACAAATTTCTTTATCTTTTTATCATCATATCTATTTTTTAACCAATCAAAGAAATATAAATTAATCTTATTATCTTCCATATACTGATAAAATATTTTCCTAAGCTCTTCAGTTTCTATTTTGCTAAAAGTTCCAAAAAACCATTCTCTTAATTCTTTATTATATTCAGCTTCAAAATCCGCTCTTATCCACTCTTTATCAATCTTAAAAGGCTCTTCTTTATTTAATACATTTAATACTTGTGATGCGGTTGGTGAATATTGGGTGTCTTCATAGACGGGGTTGCTACTCTAGCTTTACCTGTTATCAATTCCTCTTATATCAAGATTAATGGTTGATTCATCTTTTGAATATCTAGGCGGTTCAAACTTATATATATGAGGTTCTTGTATTTTTAGATGCTGACCAATTCATTATTAACCTTACGTTGTTTCCTTCTTGAATTATTTCTCTTATTTGAGTATTTTCAAATCTCGAGGGTTCTATTACGTCTTCTAATAACCATTCTTCTGGGATATGTTTTATCACTTTTGAACATTTTAGTTTCTTAGGAACTTGTACGGTGGTCTTTCTTAAGTTTGCTTGTACCAATATGGTTCATCTCTTGGAGATTATCTTATGGCTCTAAAGTTATAATCTATCTTGGTTACCTTATAATATATTCTATATATTGTTTGAAAAGGGTCATACTTCTCATCTATTATGTCACTAGGGGCTTTTACATATAATTTTATGGCCTCTTATGTATATTCGTTGTTTATATTCATTGCAAAGTTAGGATAATAATTAAAGAAAATTGGTCCATCATAACAATTACTTTCTAAGGTAGCTATTAATGAGTCTTCAAATTTTTTAAATTTTATATCTCTTAATATCATTAATATGCGAATATTCACTCCTATCTTAAAATTTGGTTTTGCTACGACTTGTATTAATCCTAGATGTATTAAATTAAATCGTTGTTCTCTATGTTCTCTTATCTTTTCAGCTTCTAAAATATTTATTATGTTGTTACTACTTGTTTCTGGGTAACTATATTCTAGCATATGTATTTCTTCATCTCTTTGTTGCCAAAAGTGGTGGCTTTTATATACCTCATTTTTTCTTACTATTGGTATAGACCAATTATGTAATCGTTCTTCTATTTTTGCTATTTGTAATTCTGATAGGCGTTGCTATTATTATTGGATGTGAATGCTTCTTCGTTATTTGCTCTTACAACTATCTCATTATTTTTTCCTAAGTTCAAGTCACTTAAAGTTCTAAGCAAACCTGTCATTAATCCTATCAGAGTTTTATGTTACGGGACCACTCAGCTGACCAACGCTTTACCGCCTCTCTTAGGCCTTACTCCGGGACCACTATCTGGTCTTAACCAATGTATGAACGTCTCACCGCTACAGTAGACTCTAATAAGACTAACAAATAGAACTTACTCACAAAGATAAGCAACAGAACTTAACAAAGAAATAACTCAACAGGATAAAGAACAAATTCAGAAAAAACTTGTATCCAGATCAAAACCCAAGCCTCTCCCGCGACTTAGGCTCTGATACAGAGCACAAATTTCCATAGAAAATAAAACATAGTAAACATAGAAAATATACAGAGCTATTATGCAGCTAGTATTTGTAAACCTTCTTTCAAAAGCTTAATTCTATATTCAATGGTAAAAAGCCTATTATATAAATGATTGGTTCTTATTACAATAGGATAATTTTGTTGTTTTCTTGCTAAATCAGCTATTTCTTGCAAAAGTTGTTCCCTAATATGCTTAAGGTGCTTTAATCTTAATTTTATTGAATATAAAAGATACATTTAGCAATGACTTAAAAGGTCTAAAAATTTCTATCCTGATCAATACGATATTCTATAGTATGAAACAATTCATATAATTGAGCTCTTATTATAGGATAACGTGCTGGTTGATTTTCAATAGTATCTATTAAATCTAACACTCTATTGAGATAGTGCTTTAAAACCTTAAGACGTTTTTTAATTATATGAGTATAAATCATGGAAAACTTGAAAATATAGAGACTTGCAAATATTTCTTGAAATTCACTTGGAGCATTCTTAAGTCCTTGGGCATTACGTTCCATTCATAATGTCCAAAAGGACAAATGGTCTTATATATATCTTCTTCTTTAGATATTTGGTAGTATCCTGATTTCATATCAAACTTTGATAATATATTTGCATTATTTAACCTCTTAATTAAATCGCTTTTATTAGGTAAAGGGTACCTAATCCATTTTAAAACTTTATTTAATGGCTTGTAATTAATTACTAATCTGGGCTCCTCTTCTAATTCTGATGCTTTCATAACATAGAATCCTGAATAACTCCAAGGGGATTTGGAGGGTCTTATTAATCCTTTATCTCATTTTATTCATCGTTTTAACGTAGATAAGAGATTTAATGAATAAGCTTATTTAATACATACATTACTTGCACCAAATAATGGATAAAATAATAAAATAATTGTGTATATATTAATTTATCTTATTATGTCTTATAGTTGTTAAATAGGCCATAAGGGTGGTGTTGATAAGAAAAAATTAATGTTTTTATTGATATGACAAATTGATAGATATTTTGAAAAAATAAAATCTCACAAATTTAACAAGTATAATAAAGTAAAATGCTGGAATTTTTTTTTTTTGGTCAAAGAATGCTGGGGTATGTGTGTGTGTGTGTGTGTTGATTTTTTGGAAATCCCTATTTTATGGGTCTAGTTTGATTGTAGTTCTAATCTTAACAAAAAAAATTGGGCCCAGTGAGATTGTAACCACTAGTTTATTCAAACATTCTATTTCTCATAGGCCAAAAGAAAAAACATTTTATTTCTCACTAGGAAGAACATTTTGTTTTTGATATTGATTGACGGCCAAGCAATATGGGGTTGTTTGGAAGTGTTTTGTTTTTAAATTTTTTAAAACTGTTTTATAAAACAAGTTTCAGTTCAATTTTTAAAAACCAAAAAACAGAAAAACTTGTTTGGCAATGTAACTTCAAGAACAGTTTTATAATGACAAAAAACAAAAAACCTGTTTGGATAATTTATTTTTAAAAACAACTTTTAAAACTAATAAAATAAAAAATTGTTTGGCAAATTGCATTACTATAAATGATAAATTTTAACTATTATGTTTTATAGATAATATTTTCCATAGATACTTAATAAATAAAGTCTTAATACAAATTCCTATTCTAAAAATAGTCTTAACACAACTTGATGTCAATTTACATTTATAAATCTATTTATAACCTATCATGATTTTCTTGTAGCCACATCCAATTTGCAATTTGATCACGATATCTTGCCATTTCCCTTGCAGCTTCATCAGTCAATCTTGTTGTATTGTCCCTATTGGAATTTCCATCTACATTTACATTATTATTTGTAGCTTCAACGTCCAATGGATCCTTATCCTCCCATTCTCTAAACAATCTATCCCGCATTCCCCATTTACGCACATAGTTATGAATTACACAACATGCTACAACAATAAGGCGTTGCCTAGAAGGCTTATATGGTGGCATTCACCTTAAAATGGGAAATCTTGCTTTCAAGACTCCAAAACATCTCTCAATTGTCATTCTTAAAGAAGAGTGTCTAAAATTAAATAATTCCTTAGCAAGTTCTAGCTTGTCGACCTCGTCCATGAAACTCTTGTGCATGATATCTTTCACCTCTGTAAGGTGGGAGAAACCCTCTAGTACACGGATACCCAGAATCCACAAGATAATATGAACCTAATGCAATGAACAAGTATTAACACAAATACCGACAACATCATTAGATAACAATTAACAAAGAGTAATTTAACACATAATGAAAATTATGGTATCAAATATAAATATATCACCTTCGGAAGGCCAAGGAAAATTTGCATTTTGATTGGTAAGTGCATCCAGAAAAACTTTTGAATCATGAGCACTACCTTCCCAACCAGAATATACATATGTGAATAGCATATTGAAGTCACATATGCACATAACATTTTGTGTGATGACTGCCTTTCTACTTCTACATGATGTTTGCTTATTGGCTGGAGCCCATGCACTTATGTGTGTTCCATCAATCGCACCAATACAATTCTAATACAAACATATGACACAAACATATAAATTTAGCATAATATCTTAATTTGATAAAAGAAAATAGCACCAAACACCATATGCGAGGAAAGAAAAAGGACTAACCTTGAACCACGGATAATATTTTGGATTATTTTGGATATGCTCAGGAATTCTGGATTCTTGCTTTATGATTTCTTTACCTAAGTGACAAATTGCTCTCAAAACACTCTTGAAATGATGAGAAACTGTTTGGGTTGAATGTTGAAACCGATCTGCTACTACTCTATGACGTACATTATGTCCTATAATGAACAAAAACATTGCTACTTGTTCTTCTAAACACGCCTCTTGAGTCTTCTAAATAATGTTTGCTTCTCAATTCTTCACACAAAGCAACAAAACATGCTTTTTCCATACGCAATAAATCAAAGAAAACTGTTCCAGATTCTTTCAAAAGCTCACTAACAAATTCTTGACCACTTAATGCCGATATTCTAACAGGAATTTTATTATAAAATTGGTACTCATAATCAGCAATCAAATTTAGCAACAATAATTCAGCAAATTCAGATTCATCATCACTTGAGTCAGATAAGGATGAAGATATTTCAAAAGTATCTTCTAAGATACTTTCACTGCAAGGATGATTATCAATTTCCATCACAATTAAACTTACATTGAACATAACATGCATTTTAATAAGTACTAATATTAAACATTACATATCTTTCTTAACAACAAAATAATATGTCAAAACAAACCAGTCACATAAATTTAAAAAACACATACATAATAAGTATCTTCAACACAAATACTTATACATAAAAGTAGTCACTCAAGTCTATCTAACCATGCCTTTCTCCTATGCCCAGTCATACTTCTCTATAATCAGCATCTTTGAATTTTTCCACCGCCTTCATATAACAGTCATCTGAGACATCATCCATCTTTTCAAGCTCGTTATACATCTAGCCATAGTGTACTCAGCTGATGCAACTGGAGAACTAGTGGCTTCTACACTCTTTGCCCTATACCTCTCAGTTCTAGCCATTAAAGCTTCAGCTTTCTTCTTAGATGCCTCAACCATATCTTCTGCTTTCAACTTAGATGACTCAATGAATGCTTGAAGTGCATCTTCCACTTGGATGCTCCTATTCTCTCTTGGACTTGTTAGCAACTTTAATTGTTCTTTTACCACTACGAGTAACTCTCTCTATTCTGAGCTATCATCTTCCTCATCATCATCATCTAGATTTACATGAACCCCATCATGCAAAAATTTATTATCAAGCTCAATTTCATCATCCGTGTTGGGTGGATCTTGAGTAGATGAATGATGAAGCACCCCTGTTGCACTACTTTTATTGAAAATCACCCCCAGTTTGTAATTCTCCAAACCTTTCTTCTTGAAAGGTGTAGGATAGATGTGCCTATAAGGAAAGTAAAAAATTATGGACGCTAAATCTCAAAATGTATAAATATGAATAAATTGACCAAACTTCTATCTAAACGTATACCCGAATGTAAGTTGGCCAAACTTCCTCTGTAGTGACAGTATTAGTTTCATCATCCCATCCAAATCCAGTTGTTGCAAGAAAATATTCCATGTTGTTGCCTTAACCTATTAAATTTCTGCTTAATTTGTTTCATGTCATATTCACGCCCAATTCTTTGATTAAGGTTTTGTAAGATGACTTGCCACACCTTAGGTGAAAACACATTATTCCTCATACTCCCCTTGTTAACCTCATCAACCATAACGTCTATAAAGATTTTGACAAATGAAGAGGGCCAAAGTGACGACTCTTTTTCTCATTTTCCATCTACAATGGTGATAACAAATCAGTAAAAGAGGATATATAAAAATAAGAACATATTAAGGGGAGTATAACTAAAAACATGAAACGGGCTTACTTCTAAAATCCCAAAATTTAAAGCTAAATTAACGTACAAATAAAACATAGTAACATACAAATAAAACATAGTATTTGTAGAGAAAATAAAACATAGTAAACATATTGCATAAACACTTGTGATGGATCAAGTATTGCAATGGGTGGGGACCAAAGTTGAAGAGAATACTTGGAGAATAATGTATTAACGTACAAATAAAAATTTCATTTATGTTATTGATAAATTGGCATGCACAAAAATATAAAGAATTGTATACTAATAATTGAGGATTTTTAATTATTGTATTGTTAATTTGTGATTTTACTTGACATTAATTAATAAATATTTTATTATATTCAATATGTTTACTAAAAATATAACTGAATAATTCTCAATTTATATATCGGGTTCCATATATCTAAGATAGTGATAGTGTGTAACATAAGATTTAAAAAACACCCTCTATGCATAGGCTAATTATATTGTAAACCCAATATATTTAATACACAGCCTTCAATTAGACTACACAAGGAGCTCGCTCATGTCACACTCCCACCTTACCCATAATCCATCTAATTAATTGATGTATTATTGTACTTCATAGAATGAACCAAATTAATTGGTGCATTATTGTACTTCACTCACGACCTACACGTTTGGACGGAGAAAATAGCATATTATAGGATTAACGCGACGAGAATAGACAAGACTATCTAGAGTAGGTAGGTTATGTTATTTGGATATATTCAATAAGTAAATCTATTGATTTAGGAGAATGCATATTTTGATAGTGAAGATATCATGTTGATTAGTGAGGGGTACTATATGTTGGGAATTCATATGAGTTGAGTGGCTTGAGATTCATGTGTAGTGTTTGACTGAAGAACTAAGAAGATAACATTTTCACTTACCATGGTACTCAATCGATTTTCCTCTAATTAATGTCAAACATTTACTATTAATGTATGCATTCCTGTATTGTAATATCATAGTTTTAAATAAAAGGTTAGGCAAATTGCTCTAAATTAAATAGTGCTAGTTACTCCTATATATTATTTTGGGTCCTAATTTTCGCTGAGTCTAAAACTACACGTCCTTGAAGAATTATATAATATAACCATTTTCTTGAGATAAAAAGTTTACATAATTATTTCTTAGATGAAAATGAGTTAAAGAATTATTTTTAATGGATTTTAGGGAATCAATAAGCCTTTCGTTTTTAGTTTAGAAGTTTATGAAATTTTAAAAATGCCTAGATTTGAACTAGAACTCAAAATTTGGATTTTGATTTGTTAGAATTTTAATTTTTGTGATATTTTATTTGAATTCAAATGAAACTATTCCCTTAATTACATTCACAAGTTAATAGAGAGTAAAATAAATGATGATATTAACTTAAAATTAAAAATTGAGAAATATAAATGTAAATAAGTGATGAATGGGTCAACGAAACCCATCACAAACTCAAACACACCCACGACCTCTCCCTCCTTTCTCATGAAACACGCGACCCCTCTCTTCATCCCTTGGTTCTCTATCCTTTTCGGCAACCTCCAAACACAATTAGCCACTGCACAACCTCTTCCTTCCTTTATCGCCAACCATCGTCGACGTGACCTCACCTGCCCTGATGTTAGCTTGGAGAGGCTGGTCAAAGACTAGTCAATTTAGCTTGGAGAGGCTAGTCAAAGACTACTCTGTTCAGCTTGAAGAAGCTGTGAATAACTACTTGGTTGGTGACATTAGAGGTTGTCTACTGGTCATTGGTGAGAGCTTGGGAAGGCTATTATAAAGACTATCTTTGTTTTTTCTATGGTTTGAGAAAGGTTTAGTGAAACTTAACTATTGTTGAGAACTAGATGTAGGCAGGTTAGTTGAACCAGTATAAAAACTCTTGAGCAATATATTTCTTATCCTTTATCTCTACTTTTAGTTTATTTACTATGTCTCTTTTGAAAAACTTTCCTTAATACATTTATTTCACATTCTTAGTTCAGCAAGTTCACTTTTTGAAGTCGCTAACATTGTTTTCGCTACACTTCAAGTTCATTGTTTGATAGTATTTTGTTTAAGTTTTTCAGAAGTAATATAGGGAAAGAAAATCGAAGCATGATTCAACCCCCCATTCTCGTGCACTTTTTTACCTATACTAGCCTGGTATGTTAATAGGCTAGCATGCCGAAATTATTAGGCATTGGGGAGAAGTGTGGGGTGCCCAGATGCTTTGTAAACACACACTAGAGACCAGTGTGAAGGCTGCCTAGACGTGGTGTGAACACACTTGGGATGCGTGTGAGGGCCGCCCAATTGTGAGATCGTTTGTGGTTTTGTTTTGACTTAAAGACTAATTTAAACATTTCTTTATGCGATTTCTTTTTAGTTACTATTTCAATCATTTAAAGACCACTAAATGTTGCTTATACATACACTCTTATATTTGTTTAAAGATTTATGAGATACGATTTTGTGATTCTCTATTTGGTGTGAAACTTACCATATTGAACTATAAACATATTATTCCTCTTTAAGTTTCATAACTCACTCTATTATCTTTCCTTTATTTCAATTTTAGGAGTAGATCTAAGTTAAGCTCCATCAGCATTGTGAGACTTGGTTGATTCCTTTGGTGAGTGTAACTTGTTTAGTTTGGGCACTTGTCTGGAAAGACCTTTCTATTGTCTTTTGTAATTAGGATGTTATGCTCTATTAAATCCACAGAGTTTTCCCATGCTATTGATTTTGATTTTTCTACGAACCTATTTGGCCTTAAAATGTATTGTTAGTTCCTCTGCCCAGGAGTGGCGATAGGGATATCTATGTTGAGTGTGGTTTATATTTTAAGTTGTTAGGTTATGGAAAAGTTGAGTTTGAGTTGGAACTCATATTTTATTATATTTATGCCTATTTAGTATGCTGGCTACATTGTGGATGTTGATACATATATGTAAGATTGCCATTATAGGTTTCATATTTTTGGGAAAAGTCCAAAAAAGAGGAAACTGTTGTTATTCTGAAAATTTTGTGTGTTAAGAGTTGCTAGGGAATGTGTTCCCTATGCACCGATCATAGCTGGTTGGTGCGACATTATATGTCCACGAACAACCAAAAAAACTATATATAAATATCTTTTTTTTTTGTATTTATCAAGTAGCATGAATATAAGTATAAGGTTTTACTCATAAACAAGTTTTGTAGGATGGTATACTTATCATATGTGTAATTTTTTTTTCAATCAATTGGAGACATATAAGGAAGTTAGGATACTTTCAATTTAAGTGAGGAGATAGAGAAAATGATTCTCCTTTACTTTTTGTCCCAAGATATCCACTGCTAGAGTGACTAATTCCTTTGAGACACTCTTCTAAGGGGTAAACTTCTGGCCATAAAATCTTTCCATACAAACTGCTAAAAATCGAACCCATAACCAAATGCTTAAAGAATATAGCTAGTTGTCTACTATGCTAGGCATTGTGATTTTCTTCTTTACCTTTTATCTTCACATCATCATATAACTAGAGATTTGGATCGTTATTTTTGGAAATTTCAATTCTAGAGTGTAGAGTGGAATCAAATTCTCTCTTCAAAATGAAGATAGACATCTTCATTTTGAAGAGAGAATTTTACATTCTCATTCAATACACTAGAATCTCTTAAAACAACACTTAAATCTCTCACTTGGTGATAAGTAAATAATTTGAGGAGGGTTTTAAAATGGGGACACTAAGTTTGGGTCCGTTATGGACACACCCATTAAAATGACAAACCAATCGTCATACATTTTTCTCTCAACATCTCTTGTCTTTTATTCTATCTGAAGATCTTCACTTGCTCCTGCCACCTATACACACTCTCACTATCATGTACCGCTACCCTCCATAACACCACCTCTCTTCCTTTTCCATCGCCATTCCTCTAAATTCATTATTATTCAATATTCATACATTCACTTTTATTTCTCCCCTTTCTACCTTGCCAACACTTTAATAGAACAAATGGCGGTGACAATCACAATCGACAACGGCGGAGGCGGTGGTAGCGAAGGTAGCAGAAGGAGGAAGAGGAGGATAGAATTGAGTATGCGACATACTCCTCACCTTCTCCAACTTTGACAATTGCTAGCAAAGATCTCGATGGCTTCGAGGCCATTGAGAAGCTAAACTATCCCACCGTCTTCCTCTTGGTTTTGTTCTGTCCCAAATTTCTACTTTAATACTGAACTCGCCTCCATCCCCCTTCAATCCTACCCAACTTGTTTTCCTTGGCCATGTGCAGCAATGGTTGTGGTAAAGGGTGGGCTAGGGTAGCAAAAAGAAGGGAAGAAAAATGGAGTGGGGTAGATGTGTACTTTTTCTAGATATATTTGATATATTAATTAAATATTAATTATTAGTTAGCCACATTTGTTTTGTTGACTAGCCACATGCATCTCTAAGTGTGGTTAACAGGTGGGTTCGTGTTGGGGAAATCTTAGGAATGACCTCTTATCAAAGCAACAATATTTCTCCCACCTGCAATTAAATAGGTAGAACCAAAAATACTCTAGGCAGTATAATAATTTAGTAGAAACATAAAACAAGAGACATCACAATTTTTAACGTGGGAAAACCCCAAATAGAGGGACAAAAAACCACGGTACCTAGTCCAGGAAAAACTTCCACTATGATCAATGGGAATACAATCAGTTTCCTAGTAGCACTAGGGAACCTCAACAATCAACAGAATACTCACCCAATGGGTGGAACACAACTATATAACTCCACAATATAAGTATCACAAAACAACTACCAGAGAAGGCAATAAAATTAACAGGCTATATCAGTATCAAGCTCAACATCAAGAACAACATACTAAATTTTCATGATAAACGGAGCACGTTTGCCCGTTGATGATGATCCCTACACCGCCTTTTTCTTCTTTCTCGCGCGCTCTACCCTTTTTTTCTTTTTCTTAGTGACTTCACAACACTTTTGCTTTTTTAATTCCTTTTTTTTTTGTTTCTTTTCGTTTCTTTTTTTTTTTTGTCTTTTCTTTTCCTTTTTTTTTCATATTAGTTGTTAGCCCCCAATAAGGAGGAAACCCACCAACAAATCTCCCTCTTCCGACTCAAGTGGGGATGCGCTGCCACTAAGCCCGCCTTCTCTCTACAAGAAACAAAATTCGCCGTCGGCAAAGCTTTAGTCATCATATCTGAACCATTGTCATCAGGATAGATCTTTTCCAATGAAAGCAACTTCATCTCCAATGTTTCACGTATCCAATGATACCGCACCTCTATGTGCTTTGACTTGGAATGAAATGTTGGGTTCTTGCTGAGATGGATAGCACTCTGACTATCACAAAATAACACAAACTTCTCTTGATCAAGGCCCAACTCTTGAAGGAATTTTTGCATCTACAAGAGTTCTTTTGAAGCTTCAGGAATATATTCGGCCTCAGTGGAAGACAAAGCAACACACTTTTGAAGTCTGGATGCCATGACACGGCTCCCCCTGCAAAAGTCATCAAGTACCCAAAAGTAGACTTCCTAGAATCAAGATCACCAGCCATATCCGCATTGTGTAACCATCCAACACAGGCCGACCACTACCAAAGCACAAACAAACTCTGAAATGCCTCGCAAATACCTGAAAATCCACTTCACAGCTTGCCAATGATCCTTACTAGGATTAGAGAGAAACCGGCTAACAACACTAACAGCATGAGCAATATCTGGCCTAGTACATACCATAGCGTATATCAAACTCCAACCTAGATGCATATGGAATCTTCTTCATCTTCTTTTCTTTCTCACTTGTAGGGCATTGTTGTGAACTTAACTTGAAATGACCAGCAAGTGGAGTACCAACAAACTTTGAATTACTCATGTTAAACCTCTCTAACACCTTCTCAATGTACTTCTCCTGAGATAACCACAACTTACCATTCTTCTTGTCCCAAGTCCTTCATAGCAAAGGACTTGCTCAAGTCACTCTTAAGACTCTGAATCTTCTGTTGTCATGACCAACAATCAACATGTCATCCACATAAAGCAAGAGAATTATGAAATCACCATCAGAAATTTCTTGACAAATACGCAATGGTCTAAGTAGTCTTACTATACCCATGATCCACCATAAAAGAATCAAATTTCTTGTACCATTGCCTTGGTGCTTGCTTGAGGCCATATAGACTTTTCTTCAATTTATACACAAGTTGTTCCTTTCCCTTAACCTTGAAACCCTCTGCTGTTCCATATAAATTTCTTCCTCCAAATCACCATGAAGGAATGCAGTCTTCACATCAAGCGCTCAACCTCTAAATTCAAGTTTGCTGCTAAACCAAGCACAACTCGAATAGAGGACATCTTCACCACTAGTGAGAAAATCTCTTCAAAATCAATTCCTTTCTTCTGCTCAAAACCTTTCACAACCAAACTTGCTTTGTACCTTGGCTGTGAGACATTATCTTCAATTTTCAGCTTGAACACCCATTTATTTTTGAGTGCTTTTCTACCCTTTGGCAACTTCATCAACTCAAAGGTGTGATTCTCATGCAAGGAATTCATTTCCTCTTGCATGGCCTTCAACCATTTGTCTTTGTGCTCATCAGAAATAGCTTCTTGGTAGCTCTCTAGCTCCCCACTATCATGAGAGTCACATACTCATCTGAAGGGTATTTCTTAGAAGGCTCATGCGGTCTTGTAGATCTTCTCAATTGTGGCTCAACTGGTGGTTCTGTGGAACTTGCTTAACTGGCACCTCAAAGTAGGTGCAGGCTCATCACCTGTATTCTCATCATCAACCTCTGCATCTCCCCTCAACAGGAGTACTAGGAGGAGACTCTGGATCAACATCACTATTACTTATAGTAAGACACTGGCTTATCTGACTTCTCAAAATCTTCAATGGTTTGGTCTTCAAGAAAGATCACATCTCGGCTTCTGATTATTCTTTTACCGTCGAATCCCATAACCTGTAACCAAAGTCTTCGTGACCATAACCAACAAAGATACACTGCTTGGACTTCCCATCAAGCTTGGACCTTTCATCTCTTGGAACATGAACAAAGGCCCTGAGCCAAACACTCTCAAGTGACTGTATGAAACATCTTTCCCTGTCCATACTCTCTGTGGAACATCACCATTTAGAGGAGCTGAAGGAGAAAGGTTGATCAAATCCACTAAGTTCTCATTGCTTCACCCCAAAAGGATTTGGACAACTTTGCATAAGAGAGCATACACCTGATTCTGTCATTGATAGTACGATTCATTCTCTCTAACTCCATTATGCTGAGGAGTCTGGGAACTATTTCTCAAGCCTGATCCCATGTTCTCTACAATAATCTTCAAATGGACCCCTGTACTCACCACCATTATCTTCTCGGACACACTTTAGTTTCATTCCCTTTTCTCTTTCAACACTTGCATGGAAGCTCTTGAAAACTCCGAGCACCTGGTCTTTAGATTTCAAAACAAAAGCCCACACTTTCCGAGAATGGTCATCAATAAAAGTCACAAAATATGATGCACCTCCTAGTGTTTTTGTGTCCATAGTGCAAACATCAGTATGAACCAAATCTAGCACATGTGGTCTCCTATGAGGTCCTGAATAATGAAAAGCTACTCTAGCATGCTTTCCAACAAAACAATGAGTGCAAGTCTTTAAAGATGTACCTTTTACCAGAAGAGACTGATTCTTGGCTAGAACACCAAGTCCTTTTTCACTCAAGTGGCCAAGACGCATATGCCACAAGTCTGAAGAGGAATCATCAACAACATTCACCTCCTCTTTGCACAACTTTCCAGGCAACTGGTAAAGAGGTGAAACTACTATCTTCTTTTGCAACAACTAGCGACCCTTTGGTGATTTTGAATTTTCCACCACCAAAGGTAGTGTAGTAACTTTCTCCGTCCAATGCTTTGATTGACATCAAGCTAAGACGCATATTAGGTGAATGCCTAACATTCTTCAACTGTAATCTACAACCCATGCTAGTTTCAAGCCACACATCTCCCATACCAACAATCTTGCATATCCCTTCATCTCCTAGCCTTATTCTGCCAAAGTCACCAGCAGATAAGTAGAGAAACTCACGCCTAGGAGTAACATGACATGAGGCACCAGAATCCATGATCCAACTAGAATCATCACATGCAAGATTTATGAAGTTCTCATGATGTAGAACAAGGACATCATCATATGCAACAGGTATCTTTATCATTGTTACTATTTTTGTCTTCATCTCTTTCTCTTGATTTCTCTCTTTTCAAGTATCTGCAATGCTTCTTGATGTGTCCGCTTGCCACAATGATAACAATTAAATTCTTTTCTTGTCTTGGACTTCCCCCTTGATTTGCTACGCTTTGACCTTCAGGATTATGAGGTCTTCTACTCTGCTTCTCCCCGTGACTCTACAACAAGTGCTTCTAACTGGGTAGAGGCACTAATCAAACCCCGCTCTCTTCTTCTGGCATCTTCATTCAACATGCTTTCTTTAACCATTGACAATGTCAACTTCCCATTTGAAGCTGAGTTAGTCAATGTTACAACCAGGACTTCCCAACTGCAGGCAAAGAGCTCAACAACAACAATGCTTGCAACTCATCAGACAATGTAATCTCATTGGTTGTCAGCTGATTGACAATCTCCTGGAAGCTACTCAAATGCTCTGGCATTGAATCACCTTCTTTATATTTCATATTTACCAGCTTCCGAATCAAATATGCCTTATTTTGCACATTCTTCCTCTCATATAAATCTACCAATTTCTGCCACATGCTCTGAGCATTAGTTTCTTTATCAACATGTGGATACACACTAAGATCCAACCACTGCCTAATCAAAGCAACAACTTTTCTATTCATTCTGTTCCATTTGGCTTATCAGGAGGCTTATATTTATCTCCCTCAATTGGAACATATAAATCCTTGTTGTATAGCATGTCTTCCATGAGGGTCTTCCAAACTGAGTAATTTTTGGAATTCAACTTGATCATATTTGGCCCTTGATGTTCCTCCATTTAAACTGGATATAAAAATAACCAAAGCTCTGATACCACTTTGTTGGGGAAATCTTAGGAATGACCCTTATCAAAAGCGGAAGCAACAAATATTCCCCCACCTGTAGTTAAATAGGTAGAACAAAAAATACTCTAGATAGTATAATAATTTGGCAGAAACATAAAACAAGAGACACCGCAATTTTTAACGTGGGAAACCCCCAAGAGAGACAAAAAACCCACGGGACCTAATCCAATAAAAACTTCCACTATGATCAATGGGAATATAATCAGTCTTCCTAGTAGCACTAGGGAATCTCAACAATCAACAGAATACTCACCCAATGGGTGGAACACAACCATATAACTCTAAAATGTGGGTATCACAAAACAACCACCAGAGAAGGCAATAAAATTAACAGGCTATATCAAGTATCAAGCTCAACATCAGGAACAACATACTAAATTTTCATGATAAACGGAGCACGTTTACCCATCTGATGATGATCCCACTGCCCTTTTTTCTCTTCTCTCGCGCTGGCTACCCTTTTCGTTTTCCGTTTCTTCAGTGACTTCACATCACTTTTGCTTTTTTAATTCCTTTTTTTTTTTTGTTTCTTTTCGATTTCTTTTTTTATTGTCTTTTCTTTTCCTTTTTTTTCTTATTAGTTGTTGGGCCCCAATGAGGAGGGAAGCCCACCAACAGTTCATGATGGACCCAAACTTAGTGTTCCCACCCTAAAACTCGCCAAAAATTGAAGACAATTTCTCACTTTCCACCTACATGGTTCCACACCACCACAAAGGTTTTGACTTTTCCTAGGTTGTGAATGTGCAAACTTCATTATCTTGGTTATGCTTATCGAGGACAAATGTCATGGATGTAATATATTAGGATTTTTTCAATCAATGTCCTATGGGTTAAGAAATAAAAAATGGTAAGCTTTATATTGAAAGTGGAGTCTTTTACATTCCCAATGTACTTGATGCATTAAAAAGTTAAAATTTACCATATTATTCCCTAACAATTATCTTAGGCAATCATTAAAAAAACTCAATACATTATTAGATTTGGATAATAAAAAGAGCAAGCTTTAAAACTTTTTATTGGGTTTCATGTTTTGTAAACACAATAACTCATCTCCCCAATATAAAAGTCTCTTTTTTAACTCCTTTATTAGTATTCTTACAACATTGGTTAGATAATCCTATATTACTATCTTTTCTAGTTGACAAAAATAAAAATAAGAGTAAAGTTAAAAAAATTAATCAATGCTTATATATTTTTTTTAATGACATATAAGTTGAGATAATTTATTTAGAAAAAAAAAAGAAATAGTAAACTACAAGTGGATGGAAGAATATATTACACTTGAGAAGCTACTGCTAGTACGTGTAAGCGGATCTAGTCAATCCAATGAATCCAACGAATCTACCCTAAGCCCTAAACTTTAAACGAACCAATTAAATTGGTTTGGGTTGATTTTAGTCATTGGGTTTTATTCAGTAAAACCAATCAAATTTGTTAGTAATCGGTTCAATTATCAAATTTTATAAATTTGAATTGATGACCAACCGGCTCGATCACATATCATATATAATATTTATACTTTATTGGCTATATATAATGTATGTGATTAATAAATAATATTTTAGTTATGTATATTGGGCATATCTATTTACATGAAATTAATAACAATTTAAGAAATTTCGAGTTTGTTATTTTAAAAAAAATTATATATATATATATATATATATTATTTTTAATTGAATAGAATAATAATAATAATAATAATAATTGAGTATCTAATCACCTAATCAAACCAATCTAATTTTAATTGGATGGGTTCAATTCAAATTTGTTCACAAAAAATCTCTATACCTCAACCAAAATTTCAAATTAATTTTTTCCCAAATCCAAACCGACCGATCCGATCACAACAACCCTAGCCGCTAATGTTTAAAAGGAGGAATAATTATGAAAGTTAGTTCTTGAAGCTTTTTTTTTTTTTTCAGTTCTTGAAGCGTTTAATATAAGCACTGACTTTTTGCTTTATCCCACATGATATATTTACGGAACTTTTTCGGTGTGTCTAAAAGCACACCATCTAGTACGTAATTGAAAGGCCTGACATTTGCACCGAGTTTAATCACTTTACCTATAATGAGCTGGTTTTAATAAAGAACGACACCAGTATATGACAAAAGATGGACAAAGAGCAAATCTTTTACACCACAAACAATAATTAGTCCACCAAGCTAATTAAGTTGCGATTTAGTTAATTAGGCACAAATTTGGAGAGTCAATGATCCCAACAAAAAGCCTTTAAGCTTGATTATTAGGGGGGGCATTGACAGATGACTAACCCACCAGAC
The DNA here is from genome assembly GCA_030441495.1 of Dalbergia oliveri. Classification (NCBI taxonomy): domain Eukaryota; kingdom Viridiplantae; phylum Streptophyta; class Magnoliopsida; order Fabales; family Fabaceae; genus Dalbergia; species Dalbergia oliveri. Next base: position 13,296,892 of record JAMLFY010000001.1, read on the forward strand.
CAATACTGTCGTTTTACCACAACCACAGAAGTAACTTGTAACTGCATGCAATTTTCAATACCAGCTATTAAAGCCAGGCCCTGCATGGTTCAGGTTCTCAAAAGAATCCAACCGCGTTTACTAAAATTACAATGACTCCTCTTATAAATATTAATTTATTAATTTAAATAATAAAAAAAATAATATGTGATAAATATATAATTATTAATAATAAAATTATAATAATTAGATAATATTTGACATGTATATAAATTAAAATATAAATATATCTTTTTTATAATAAGTTACAATGATAAATTTTATTTTTATGTGATAAAAAAGTATTTTGTTCAATTAATATGTTTTTAAATATTATTAAAATATTATAATTTTATCATTAATAATTATATGTATGTCTCATGTAATCTTTTTTTATCACCTAAGTTAACGAACCAACATCAGTAGTGAAAATCTGTGTAATTTTAATAAATATCAGGGGAGGTCACTGATAGTTTTACAAAATAAAGAAGCGTGAGTATAATTACACTAAATTTTAAGGGAGGTTAGCGTAATTTTTTTAAAAAAAGTATTAACAATTTTTCATATTAATTTCTTTATCAAGAAATAATTAAATCTTTTTGTTTTTGTCTTTTGTTATTAAACTTTTTTTACCTACCAAATTTTTTTTTTTAACGATACTAGTTAAAAATTAAAAAAAATGATGAGTTTTGCATTAGAGAATGAATTTTTTTTTCAAATTTTCAATATGTTGAGTGCATTAAATAAAAATACCAAACTTAAGGGCACTCGATTGAAAGTCCTAAAAGCTATTTGGCAAAGTTAGGTAAAGATACTCATTAGAGAAAATCCTAACTAAGAAGGCAAAGCTAAGTAGATATGCCTTGCTACCATGGCTATAAAATTTGATTCAACCTAATCGGTTCGACCGATAACGGGGCGAGCCGGCCATTTTTACCACATATGAGTATTGACGTGAGAGTTAAATCAAGGTTGAGATAATTTTGTTTTATAACTAAATATTTGACTTTTGATAAATATTTAGCTTCCAATTCCTCTATCATTTAATGTGGAACTAAAATAGTGGAAACAAATTCATACAAATTGTATAATTATATATTTTTATACACTAGTGTAGTACCATTGCGCCGCACGGATCAATCAAATAAGTCACATATAAATATGACAAATATATTGAATCAATTTAATATTATTTTATAATTACAAAAATATTTAGAAATATTTTTTTAAAAATGCTCATAATTTTTTGTTTTATTTTTATAATTCATCATCATTTGTTACTTTGATTTATTAAATTAGTATTTTTATCATACATAAATGTGATTGCTTTCTTAAACTAATACTATGTTATGTATCTTTTGAGTGACGCACAATTAAAAAATAGTTAATAATATATCAAAAAAATAGTTAATAACAATTTAAATAATTTAGATTTTATTATCTATATATTTAAAATTTATTTTAATTGATAATAATTATTAAATTTAATCTATACATATAATACATACATATAACTCCTCCCTTTACCTACCTTTTAGTATTCAAATTTCAAATTTTCTAAACTACCCATAATATAGAAGTTAAGGGAAGTTAAAATAATTGAAGGAAGTTATAAAAAGTTTTAAAATAGCAATAAATTTTTTAAAAAATATAATAAATAAATAAATAAAATATATTATTAATTTGAAAAAAAATGTGAATTAATAGGCACGCAAGTGCCTATTAATTCACTAGTAATATATAAATGTTACATGCTAAATTAATAAATTAATAGAAAATCAACAACAATTGATTGAATTTAATATTTGTGGTCTTAATTCCCTCAAACTTTTCTTACTACTGAAATAAATTGGGTGGGAAGCGACAGGGCAAGATTTCTTTTTCATTTTTTTTAAATCAAATATTTGTTTTAAATAATAATATTTAATGTAAAATCACTTAGATTTTTTAAATAATATTTTCATGTTAGAATTGGCTAGAAATAATATTTGCTAAATTTGAGCACATCATATCAAACATAAATACACATTTAGAGTTAAAATATGAAGTTACATCCAACTAAAAATATCTATTTAATTATTTTGATACATTAAATAGAACAATAGTTTAAGTTAAAGGCATTAAGGGTATGTTTGGATGAGTTTTTTTTTTTAGACAAAATCATTTTTTTCACCCAAAAACAAACTTTTCATATATTTGAATGATTTTTTAAAAATAATTAGAATCTCAAAAAAACATGTTTTCATTTCTTCTTTTTTTTTTGTAGAAACTTAAAAAAGTAACTTCTGAAAAAATTGTTTCTCAGTTTTTTTAGTTATATAAAAAAAAAAATTTGATAAGTTCAAAACACTAATGTTTAGCTTAAATAATAAAATTTATTTTAAATTATATCATTATTTTAAAGATAAATATTTGATATAGAACTTACTAAAATTTTGAAAAATTGTCATATTCCAATCAATTAGATAGAATATTTGCTAAAATTAAGTACACCAAATCAAGCGTAAATAAACACATTTAGAATTTAGAAATACGCTATTAGATTAAATTGAACTCTTTTATTTAATTATTTAGTTACATTAAATAAGATATTTACTAAATTTCAAGATATTAATTTCAGCAAAATGATAATGCTTTCAAGTCGTAAAATGGTTCAAAACACTGGCATTAAATTTAAAGATTAAAATTTGAGATTTGAGGTAACATAAACAATAAATTAGAATTTAGAATTTAGAATTATTGTCATATTAAAATTTATTAGAAAGAAAAACTTGATGTAGAATCAATTAGAATTTTTAGTTATTGCCATATTAAAATCATTAAGAAAGAATAGTTGCTAAAGTTAAGTGCATCAAATTAGATAAAATTTACATGACCAAAATTGAAAAATATGATTTTAAATTTTATTTAATCATATTTATTTAATTATTTTATTAAATTAAATAGCATATCAATTTTATTTAAATATATCAATTCTCACGAAATGATACCATTTTATAAAAATGTTCAAAATATCAATATTTAACATTTAAGGATTTATATTTGAAGTAGGATCAATTATAATTTTGAATTATGGCCAAGTTATTAGGAAATTTATTATTAGAAAGAATACTCGTTAAAATTAAGTGCATCAAATCAGATGTAGTTAAACATTTAGAAATTATAAAATTTAATTTAGTGGTGGGACTAACAAATGTAATAAATCTCTCTATATAAATTAAAATGTGTTCCATTTAATTAATTAAATAATTCAAAAAATCTTAGAAAACAAAATATTTGAATTTTTTTAGCTAAGCTAAAAGACAAATATTTAATTTAAATATTGAAATTTTAAATTGGAGATAAGATAATCACTACCTGATTTATTTTAAATTTTTATTTTGAATCATATATTTATTTTAAAGATTGATATTTAATTTAGAATCAATTAAAGCTTTTGAATTTAGAATTAATTAGAAAGAATACATGTTAAAATTAACTACATTGTATTAAGCGAAAACATTTAAAATTAAGAAATATGATATTGAATTAAATTAAATATATCTATTTAATTATTCTTTGTGGGAAATAAGATATAAATTTAATGTATAGAAACTCAACAATGATGACTGTTGTTGAAACATTTTCAGTGGAAAGAAACTCGTCATTAAACTCATTTAGCTTATCAGCATAAGTCCTAATTAGAGTACATATTTGATTTGTAGATAGAAGTTATAAAATATTAGTTAGTTTGAAAATTTAATTCAATGTTATAATAACATAGGAGAGAAAGAAAATGATTGTTCTTATCAATTTTGATGATATTCAACTTTTATTCTTCTTATCTCTCTTTCAAATTCTTTTTTAGTATTAACACCAGTCAATATTTCAATGACATCGATCATTGAATAATAATCAAAATAATTAGAAAGTTTGAATACTGTCAACATGCAAAGATTATTTATATTGGTAACTAAATAAAAGGTGAATAAAATCATGACCAATAGTCATCATTAGTGCAAAGTTCAAATCATAATTTTATGTAGAGATGAACATTCAATGGTGATATAATTTAAAGTCAATACTATATACAAATTGAATCTAATAATAATTGCAATGATTAATAAATTTAGGTTAAATTTAAGTCTAATTGATAATATATATTTATAATATGATAGGATAAAATAGTGAACACGTGATATGATAGGATAATATCATATTTGATTTGTCTTTAAAATTATTAAAATATGATCATATATGTAGTAAATTAGTGTAACAATATATATTTAAAAAGTATATAATATGACTAAAATGATTTGATTAAATGTTATATTGCATTGATATAATCTTCATTTTTTAAAAAAAATCATGTATTAAATTCTTATTGAAGGATAATTCGTCATCATGTGCCTAAATTTTCCCTAGAAAATGTTTTTAATTGTTGAATAAAATGTGGATTATCCCCATAAAACAAATTCAATGATAGTATTGAAATTATAAAAGATAAACATTTGAAACACCATTTTATAGTTGATACGATAATTGTTGTTGGAAATCAATAGAGATAAGCATCTAATAATTAAAATAAAAAAAATCATATATTTGTGTTTTAAATGATATATTTTAAATTTAATTTATATTTATATATGCTAAATTATATATTAATTTTTTTAATCAAATTATATATATGAGAAAGGATTCGTTTACACCTATATAAGTTTTAATATATATATATATATACCTTACATTTTTTATAATTTTTTATTGAAGAATTTTTTTTACAAAATCTATCATTGGATTGAAAGTTTATATGTTAAAAATCGTCTCTATAAAATTTCACATTAATATGAAATCATTGAACATTTTTTTATATAAATATAAATTAACATAATAAATACTTCTTAAATATATACAAATAAGAAGTATTTGACCTTATAGATGTTCAATTTTTAAAAAATTTGGCTTAGACAACAGTTGGATTAACAAAACTATATTTTATAAAAAGTTATTGAAGGTGTAAGTGTATTAAGTTTTATACCAGTATATATATATATATATATATTATCATATGAATAAATATGTAAAATATTAACTTGAATAAAATATATATGATCCCTATAAAAAAATAGAAATAAATGATAACATATAAAGTACAAAAGAGAAACATTTAAAATATGATTTAATAATGTATATGGTAATTATCCAAAATCAAGAGAGATAAGCATTTAACGATTAAATTTAAAATTTTATATATTAATTTTTTAAATAAGATATTATTTTTTGAATCAAATTATAAATGTTAAAATCAAAATTTAAATTTCAAATATAAAATAATATGTAACTGAGCATATATGTAAAAATTATTCTACTAAAAGAAACAAAGTTAATAAATCAATATATATAATTATCAAATGAATAAATATGTACTATTGAATTGACTTGAATAAAATATAGATGATAGCATAAAAAGTATATAAAAAATTTGAAATATCATCCAATGGTTAATATGGTAATTATTGGAAATTAAAAGGGAGAAATATTTAAGAATTAGGTAAAATCATATATTAATTTTTTGAGTCATATATTCTAAATTTTATTAATATCTATATATTCTAAAAAATAATATAGTGAGCATTTGGATTGGCTTTTAAAAAAGTATTTTTTTTACTTAACTTTTTTAAGTAGAGCTTTTTAGCTCCTCTAGGAAAAGCTATTTTGTGTTTGAATAAATAATCTAACAAATGCTTTTAATTATTCAAAGTACTTATCAATATGTTTGGATAAATAAAAATAAAAGTACTTTTTTTGATAAAATTACATAAAAGAACAATAATAAAAGCACATTTTGTTAATAACTGATCCTTATACTATTCTCAATTCTTTCATTACAGATAGAGAATATAGTAGTGATTATATATCCTTTTCTACTGGTGAAAGGTGTATGTTTTCAATAGGTAAATAGATAGTTATATAAGTGTCATTTATGGCTCCAATACAATCGTTAAAATGAGGCCAATATCATTCTTCCTCCCTAATATGCATGGTTGGGAACATTTCTAAATAAAATAAATAAAAGTGAATGTATCTTAAAAGGAAGAAGGAGAAGAGTTAAAGTGTAGGCTTATTAGAAATGTGTGAATGAGTAACTGTGTGAAGATAAGGGTGTATGTGACTCTAAGGAGTGGGAACGAAAAAGTCCTTTAAAGAAGTTTTCAATGGATATGGTTATAATTATAAATAATACCGAGGGATAGCTTTGAAATATAAATTTATTAAAAACCATTTTTGCTTTTACTTGTTTTAGAAGCTGTGTATCACTAGCTTTTTTAAAAAAAAAATTCTACCACCATTTTTAATTTGAATTTTTTTTAAGCCAATACAAACACTCTAAAAAATATATTAAAACACTTTTTTTAGCAAAAAGCAAATCCAAACACACTCATATTCTAATTATATTAATATCTATGGTTTGCTTTAAGTTACTTAAAGAAGGATTATATTTTTCCTTCTTATTTTTCTTCAATTTTTGTTTAAATGATTATTATGAATCATTTTGATTTTAAATGGAACTTTTGTAATAATATTTATTTAGAAGAATGATGAATGAAAAATAGATAAACTTTAAGATAATGTAAATGGAATTATAACATTATCAAAAAAAATAATTACAATTCTTTCATTGTGTTTTTTGTATAGAAAAACCGTTACAACATCAATACAAATTATTTGTGTTTGTAAGGTGTACTGAGAGCAGGAGGGAATAAAAAAAGTGTTGTAACTTTGTATTGAATTGTATTGTTTTATAGGATTTGAGTGGGGATCCACTTTCTCCAAGAGTAAGTTATGTTACACTTACTCCATTTAATAACTCTTTATGGACATGAGATCTCATCAATCTAACCGTTAAATTTAAAATTATTATCTAGTAGATCAAGTATATCAAATTTCATATTAAATTCAAAATTATTATCTAGTAGATCAAGTATATCAAATTTCATATAATTTAAAAATAATTTGACACGTTATTGTGCCACTTTATTTTGATGAATAATATATTTTTTAAAATATAAGTAAATAAATATTAATCATTAGAATACACGCATATTATTATCTGGTTTTTTGAAATTTGATATACTTAAATATTAGATTAATATCATTTAATTCAATGGTCAATCGATTAAATTCAAGTTCTATAAAGAGTTATTAAATGGAATAAGTATGCAAGACTTACTCCGAAGTAAATGGATCTCCACTCTTATTTAAATTATATTCAATTCAACCAATGATTTAATTAATAGCCTATTTTAGTTGAATTGATCACCAAGTTGAGTTTTAATTAATTATGACTAATTAACTGTATATGCTTGCTAAGCATTTGATCTTCACTTAGTTAGCTAAAGAAGAAAGAACACAAAATAGGCCACTCTCTCGATCGTTTGTAAAGCACACTGATGATGACAATCATTGGTTCTAATTTCATACATGCATGAATGCTACAGTCAAAGGAAATTTCTGTACACATAGCATCCTTGACGAGTCAGCTTTCAATATATACATAATTAACAGGTATATGTGAGTCTGCTATAGTGGTTAGTGCTGCTGTTATTCTGTTGGAAGATGTTATGCGAGTCAGTTGCTGTTGTTGCGTATCTATCACGTGTGTATCTCAACTATACAAGTTGTAAGGTCAATGATGATCAATGAGATCAGACTCCCCACTTTCTCAGTCCATAGCTGTCTCTCTAAGTCTCTTTCTTTATCATGACATTCTTTACCTTCAAGCCTTGCCTACCACCTTACATGGCCATGTCTTCCGAAAGCAACTCTCAGGTCACTCAAAATGCATCAATTAGTCATAAGCAATGGTGCAGAGCTTTTCAAACTCGTTAGCCTTGAAGCAGGATGCATTCCCACACACGCAACACTAATGCACTTATTTGAAGACATAATTTGAATAAAACTTGACCCTATAGCATTCACGATGACCATAATCATTATTTTTTCTTGGGTTTCAAACAATAATCATAATTTGAATAATTTCTGATACTTTCACAATTGCAAAGGTGTAGTCCAATGTTTAATAATGAGAAGATCAAAAGCACACTGACACAAAAGATCGAAATGGATGTATTCTTTGTTTTGTCTCACTAATACTAGCTTAAGCAAATTACAAATAAGGGTTTTTTCCAACCAAAAACAAGCAAATTTGAAAAGATTTTAGTGAATTTCATATGTTTGAAAACATATAAACTAAATTGCAAAAAAAATAAAAAATAAAAACTCATCTTTTTAATTTCATTTTTTTCTTGTTTTTTTAATCTGTGCCTTAGACCCTAAATAAATCCTTTTTCCTTTAAATAATATTCTTATGCTTATATTTTAAAACCAACTTGACTTGATAAGTGAAATTCAACACTGAACGAGAGGGAGTAAATGCTCAATTTGGTCTCTAAAGTTGTATATCCATGACTCATTTTGATTCTTAAAATTCAAAATATTAATTTTTTAAAAAAATTATAAAATGTGAGTCCTATTACGCTTCTACCCTCTTTTCATTATTGCGTCCTCATATTTTTTAGGATATTTCACATTAATTAATATACCAATTATACGCTAACTTTCTACTTGAGCTTTACCTTAAATTACAAGAAAATTGGCATAATTGAAGACTATAAGATGAATTTTATATATAAATAAAACTATAAATACATTTAGTATATGCTACCAATTTGACCATACTATTCAACCATATACCTTTAAAATGAAATAGAATATCAATCTATCATTAATATGTTATTTAACGTGAGATGCTAATAGAAATGTAATAATATAGTACTAAAAATGAAATCGAGGAGTAACTTCACTTTCATTTTTTAATATAAAAAATATTAATTTTTAAATTTCAAGTACCAAAAGATGTTTTGCATATAGGGATGTCAAAACTGTTATCCACCGTTAGGCTCCGCCCCATAAAAAATAAGGGCTGCTGCCCACCAAATAAAATAGGAACAATTAGCCTAGCTCATTTTAGACACCAACCCACCAAAAAATAAAAGAATTCCAAAAAGAATATTTTTTAATGTTTTCCTGAATTTTTAAAAAGTTTTTTAAATAATATTTTTCATTTATATATACCCAATTTTTCAACGTCCATAACAACTATACATCAACTTTAATTAAAAAATGTTATTGTTAATAGTATTATTTGTGATTTATGACACTATTTTTTTTAATTTTAACTTTAAATGAATAGTGTCAAATGAACAATATTATTGTGTTGGTGAGTGTATACATTTCTTAGTTTTTTCTTTTTTGACTACATATTCTTACATTTTTTACCAATAAATTATAAATTTTTTCTAAAAAATAAAATAACTCCTAGAGCCAAATCCACCCCAACCTACGAGTTAAATGGGATGGTTAAGTGAGTTGAAATATTTTGATTGAGTCAAAATTTTAACCTAATTCATTAAAAATGATGGATTTAAGGGATCAACCCAACGAATACACCTTTTCAGAGAGTAGAATGGGTAGACACAAGGCGAGGAATGGTGGGACCCAAGGCCAGAGAGCATGTGAATATGTGATATCTTGTCACTCATCATCAGTGCTTGGATTACTTGTCCAAGTTGGGTTTATTCATGATTTGCCAGAATTTCAGGCACCCATAAAAAGGCACCTCTGCTCTGAAAGCGAATCGAATTCTAAGGAATGTGTTAATTTTTGTTTCTGTTTCTTCTTTTCTGAAAACATTCATTTTGAGAGGGTTCTCGGCATGGATGGGACGGACATTGATGAGTAGCTCTCGCATTCTTAGAGAGAAAAAATAATATTTTAAATATACTTGTAGCATGAAAAAATTTTAAACAGTGAAATGACAATCAAATTTGTACGTGATAATATGTAATTATGTCACTATAATGCTAACTAATTGACATACATTGGCAGCGCACCTCTTTATGCACTTTTTTAAAATTTGGATTAGATATAATATAATATTATAATGGACACATGGCTGTTTCTAATTATATAAGGTAGCGTTTGTGTTTTTGTCTCCAGATTAGAAATATAGAGATACTTAAGACATAAATTTATTTGGTGATGAGACAGTTACAAAAATAAAAATTTAATATTTTTTTTAACAATACCTCTATACATAGTTGATATTTTTCAATGTGTCTTTAGTAGGTCGTTGGTCACCGCCACCATATCACCTGACCACCGCTATCGACCATCTGACCCCATCGTTGGCAGTTGATTGCTAGACTCCCGCCGTTGGCTGTGGCGACAACTATGTGGCAAGGGGTACATTTATCTTTTATAATGCGTTTGTTGTCTTATCCTCATATTTTCAAATAAAATACAGAGCGTTATCACGTCTTATACTCTAACCAAATATAATACAGAGATAATATATTTTATATCTCAATCTCCACTATCTCGCTATCCATTGACAAAAAACAAACGCTATCTAATAGTGTAAACATAGTTATATTATCTGTGCATGATAGTAAGGCTCATAAAAAGTATTATTATCTTTATAATTTAATATATTTTTTTTATAAATTATTATTATTATTATTCATTTTCTCTATATTTCTAATTTAATAATTAATGTGTCAAATAATAATAATAGAAGAGAAATATTTTTTCATAAAAGTAAAATTTTCATGATTAAATTTCGTTTATAATTTCCCATATAAATGCCTATCAAAACAGATACTTATCCCTATTTTTACTTTCTCATCAAACATTCTAATAGGCCTGAGAGTGAGAAATAGTGAAAAAAGTAACTACAGTACTACTGATGAAAAAGCAAGACAGACAAGTAAGCAAAGAAGCAACCAAATCTTTTGGACCTATATTTGACTTGTTCCCAAATCACATGCCTGTTCGGCCGTTTCCATCAAAAGCACCCCCATCATTTATGGCTCTGACAGTGACCTCTTTGTCTCTTTACCACTGTTACCATTGCAATTGCGCTCTCTCTCTCTCTCTCTCTCTCTCTCGTTTCTGGAAAGAAAGAAAATATGGGTGGGGAACTCCAAACAGCAAAGGGGAGCACACAGCCGAAACAAAGGCACGCAAGAGTGTTCCCTCAATCAAGCAGTGCATGCTGCACTGAGTGAAGAAGGAGAAAACTACGGGCGGGACACGCATACACGTTGCTGTTCGATCTGCAGCCTCTATTAGGATGAGATGAGAGCTTGCCAGAAATGGAAACATTTTCGTAATACAAACAAGGCCACATGCTTGACTCTTGCTGTAAGTTTTGATTTGCTGGAATTAGTTTGGTTATCTCACAACAACATAGTTAGTTAACTTTGGGATTGGTGGTATCTTCTGGAAAGCATCAAAATTCTTATGCACAACATAAAAGTTAGGTTATTCTTATTAATTTTTGGGTGAGGTACACAACAGTGTAATTTAAATTGCTTTTTATTTTATGTGATTTTTTTTAGCAAGTGTTTTAAGGGTATTAATTAAGAAATAAAAATTAATTCAAAAAGTGGAATTTTCGAGCCTGTTTGGTCTGCATTTGCATTTCTTGTTTCCATTTTTGTGTTTTGTATCCAAAACAGGAAATAAGATTTTATTATTTTTATTATTTTCTTCATAAAATTTTGAAAACAAAAAGCATGAAATGAAAACAAAAACTAATAAGACCAAAATTTTTAGGCTTTTTGTACACTCCAATTTTTCTCTCAGGAAAATTATCAAAATGCCTCTAAAGTAAAATTAGCACGAGATTGAGAATGGCCAAACACGATTATTAACAAAGGGTTAGTTAAATGTTTGAAGGAGATTATGTGAAGTTTTGATAATGCACGACGTGTAATTTACAAATGTCCAGATTTTTCACATGCGAAATTACCAAAAATGCCCTTAAGGTAACACTACTAGAAAAGTGCAGGATACGATGGTGTTACTGATGGTGATTATACTGATGGGTTTATCCATATACGCCAGCTTTTGTCGATGGACAAAATATTAGCGAAAGGATATTTACTTGTTGGCAATTACTGATGGAATATCGAATAGATGTAAAAATAAAAACCAATTGATATAATTGTATTAAAAGCATCACTAAGGTCATCAGAGAAATAAAACTATTTACGATTTACCAATGGTTACTTATTTGTTAAAATGTTTAATTTAAAAAATCATTTATTTTCGACAGTTAGCCTTCAGGATATGTATTTTAAAACAACTGATTGCATTGTCGTGTTACTCATCTATATAAACTATCCAATTGTTTGGTATTTATTTATTTATATAATAATTTAACCATATAAATTAAAATAATATTAATTAAGAAAATAATGAAATAATGATAAAATAAATAAAGTAATGACGTAAATAAATAAAGTATCAAGAATAAAATAAATACAAAGTACGATAAACATAAAAAAATCCAAAATGAAATAAAAGAATCTAGATAAGGACTAACTAAAGTCCTCCCGTTGGCATCATCGTGTTGGACCCATCGAAGTCCCCCACCATTAAATAGTAAGAAGCCCTCAATAATGGATGATTATACCTACTTTGTATAACCTCCATAATCCGATGGTGACCCTCAAAAGGATCCAAATTGTCACATAGATAAACTAAATTAAATACAATAAAAATATTTAAAATATCATACACAATCTAAAATTAAAATGTCATAGAAAACATGTTTAAACTTACATGTCTTTATTGTCCAAGCTTAATTTGGAGGAACGGTTTACCATCAAGTCCAAGCAATCTACCATCTAGGCTAGCAGCCTCCCATCTGGGTCCGTGTTTATGATCCACCGAGGAAGCAAGAGTCTAATGAGATGTGGGGCTAGGAGTTGGTCTAATGGTAGGGATGAGGTCGGGTCACTATTATGGATGGGCTGATTAGGAATAGGGAAGGTGGGCCAGGATACCCAGTGGCCATCATCTGAATAGGAGGGGTGGTGGTAGTGGAGGGATCCTGGTAGAGATAGAAGGAAGGAGAGGTGGGGAGGTGATGGCAGGGAGTGTGTAGGTAGTGGTGGGTAAACCAACCTTCCTGAGCTTCTGCCTCTACTAGCCATATTGAAATAATTAAATAGCCCACAAAAAGATATAATTACATTAGGAAATTTAGAGCAATTTCAAAACATTATTGCATATAATATATAACACCTTAGTTAATCTAAAAGTTTAAGGATGTTTTCATCATCACTTTGTTATTAATCATTATCTAAATCATCATCACTACTATCACTTATTTCATCTTCGTGATTTCTCATTGGATGGTTACTTGTGCATTCAATTATGTTAACTTTCCAGGAGTCAACGGATGAGGATTTTCAAGATTGTTTATATCGATTACTGCCCTTAAGAGGATGGATTGTCCACTTGATAAGCATCTTCAATAGTATTTTCCTTTACTTCAATTCTACCTCTTGCTTTTATCTTGTTTACAACCCTCCAGAGTGACCTACTTTTTCTAGGATAAGACATATAATAAACTTGTTTAGCATTTTGGGCTATAATAAATGAATCATAACATCCATATCTTCTGGTGTAATTGATTTCAATAATTTTGTAATTATTATATTTTCGTGCCCCAATAAGTCATGTAGGATTATACTATTCACACTTAAGTAACACATTTTTTTTTTGGTTCACCAACATACTCAAACTTAAGGATTTCCTTAACGATGCCATACCAATCACATTTTTAGTTCCCAGCTCACCTTTAACACAAACACCAATGTTGTCAATTTTTGTCCTCACCTAATCGACGTGAAACTTGTACCTATTAACATGGTACATGGGCCAACTTTTAGCTTTATTTTTGGGCCCCCAAGCTAAGTTAAACAAATGGGAACATGTTACACGATTATTTTTGTCATGAACCTACGTAGATGGAGTTTAAAATGTCAAATTGACTTATATCAAACAAAATTTACTGACAATAATGTATTGTGCTACATAATTTAACAAAATGGACTTATATGTAATCTGAACCAGTCCAAAAATTGTTGAAGAGAATCTTGACTGTGCAATTGTTCAAAGTATCTATTATTGAAAATATATTTTAGATCCTTTTAAGGATGCATAACATCATATTTTTCACATAGAAAAAGATTATTGACTTACAATTGTTGTACCTCATCACAAATTTGTCAAAATATGTAAGTGTATAAAATTTCACTCCTTAGAAATGAACTATTAGGGCTCACTTTCCAGCTTGATCAAGTTGATTGAAGATAGACAATGTTAGTGGAATAAAGCATTCCTCCATTGTCATCACGACCAACCCAAGTTCTAGATTGAAAATGTGACTGAAAGCAAAATGAGCAAAAATTTGAAGTATTTTTAGATAGATATGCCTACATATTAATCCTTCTATTTGAGACCTATTATTCACATAGTTCTTTTAAACCCTTTTATTTCCCTTTCGAATGGATATATAAATCCATCTGTACTAAACCGGTCCACATACTCATGTGCCATATGTTCAATGCACAAGTAAGTATTCCATTGGGTCAAAAAACCCAAGAGGAAATATTTTCTCTAATTTGCACAGAATTAGGGAATATTTTTTTTTCCATGACAAGTAGATCATCAACCTTAAAAGTAGAAGAGAATAAATCCCTAAAATAATAACTTAGCTGAATAGGGCTTCCAGACAACATCAAGTAGTTCTCTAAGCATTTAGAAGCAAACAATCCATGTAGATGTGACAATTGTGGCTTTTCATGCCAACGAGCTTACCTTGTGCAACATTGACGCACCTCCCTAAGTTAGAAGCATAGCCATCGGGCATTCTCAACTCCTTAAGCCACCGATAAACATCTTATTTTTTAGTGGAATTCATAGCATATTTTGCCTTTGGTTTATAGAAACAAACGTCTCTTAATTCTTGTAACGCAAATCAGGTCGTATGCAATACTCAGCTAAATCATATCTGGCCTTGTCATTGTCTTTTCTTGGTCCAATTATGGTAATATCCCATAGCTTGGCAATCGAAGTACCTTTTCAACTTTTATTATTTTTGGGAAATCCTTAACTTGATTCCATATTTGGCAACCATTTAGTCTAATTGGAGGCTCATCATATTCAACACAATTACTTTTAAAGCCATATCTACTTTGCCTATATGGATAATCAACATTTATGAATCTCCTATGACAATCAAACCAAGAGTTCTTTCCTCCATGTTTCAAAGTAAATGCCTTAGTATCCTCCATGCAAATTAGGCTTGCTAATTTGCCTTGTGTCATCCATACAAACAGTATTCCATAAGCTGGAAAATCATTTATGGTCCACATTAATGCTGCCCTTATCATGAAATTCTGCTTTGTTTAAATGTTGTAAGAACACCTCGCACCACAATTTATTCAATCATCAATTAGGGTTGAAGATATATGTCAATCCTAGCTTTTGGATTATCAGGGCCAGGGATTATACATGTTAAGAACAGGTAAGGATCTTTCATGCACAATTTAGGAAGGAGATTGTAGGGCATAATAACTATGAGCAAACAAGAATAGGGTTTGATAAATTCATTATTCAGTAAATTCATCTAAATAGAGTCTCAATCTAACATTTCAAGGGTCAAAGGAAAACTAGGATATTGTTGATTGAAATGTTTCCATTTTTAACCATGCGATGGATGAGTTATCACACTGTCATCCCTTTGATTTTCACTATGCCACCTCATATGAGAAGCCGGACTCATTAATGCATCTCGTCTCTTGAGCATAGGATTAAGGACAGAGTGCATTCTTTTTTGAGGACATCCTTGTACTTCCTACTTCCATGTCTCTTGGGTTTAAACCTAAGCTCTTGGTAAAACTTACACTAGTTCATGCAATATCATCTTTGTAATAAAGCATGCATCCTTTCGAACAATACTCAATCTTTATTTCCTTCAACCCAAGTTTAGATATTAATTTTTTAACTTGATAAAATATTTTGGAATTACGTCGATTCAAACTTAGCTCCTGAAGTGCAACCTATTGATCAAAAGAACATTGACTTTGGTTCCTTTCAGACTTAATACTCAACATTCAAACTGTTAATGACAACTCAGAGTGCACACAATCCTCCCATAAAGGTTGATTGGTAGCATCTAATAGACTATAAAAACTAGCAGCATCTTGCTTGGGTTCCCCAATGAAGGTGTGAATAAGCTGCATATTCAAGACCAGGAGCATTAAAAATCATCTCTTGATATCTAACTAGATTATCCTCCCACAACACATTACCCATATTGTGTTGAACTACGTGGACCCCACCAAAACTACTTCCAGTCTGAAATATACTTACTTGATTCCTTAACTACTTTCTCCATGCTCGGTCCAAATCCAATTGTCAGGCATGAACCCCCACTTGCACAAATGAACCCTTATGGTATCATCATCTAAATACTTCCTACATTTACACTTATTACATGGACATCTAATTGTTGCCTCATCAATGAACTATTGTGTTTGACATGTTGTCCTCATAAATTTTTCAACACCACTATAAAATTTCAGTTAATCCTCCTTATTAGGATACATATATCGTACATGTATAACCGATTTGAAAGAAACATTGTGCATGTGAGTCACTCTAAACCCTACAATTTTTTAAGACGTTAAATTATTACTTTTAAACACATTCAATAGCTCTTTAAATGTTTTTAATACAATTATTTTTAATTTTATTACCCTAACAAAAATTTCACAAAATTTGGACAGCATCTTTGCTTAAATTAGTAGCTTCCATTATCAAATATTTTAGTGCATTTAACAATTATAGACATATAATTTTTTAAAGACGTCAAATTATTACTTTTGAATACATTCAATTGCTCTTTAAATTTTTTTAATACAATTACTTTTAATCTTATTTCCTAACAAAAATTTCACAAAATTTCGAACATCTCCGCTTAAATTAGAAGCTTCCATCATCAAATATTTCAGCACATTTAACAATCATAGACATACAATTTTTTAAAAATGTCAAATTATTACTTTCAAACACATTCAATTGGTCTTTAAATTTTTTAATTCAATTACCTTTAATTTTATTTCCATGACAAAAATTTCACAAAATCTCAAGCATAAAATTAGAAGCTTCCATTATCAAATATTTCAATGCATTCAACAATCATAGACATTATTAAAGGTCAACAACATAATAGATATAGTTAACAGTTGCATCTTAATAATTACATATAATTCACATAATCCAAAACCATTCTAGAGTGCATCTCCTTATAATTTAACAACATGCATCATGCAATCTCTGGAAACAAAAAATCCCAAAGCAAACAATGTAAACAAATCGGGAAGGAACTCTTCGCCCTTCCCTCTATTCTTACAATCCCCATTTCTTACAACTCTATCCTATAAATCATAAGTCTTTATCCCACATACATTTTAAAGCATATAAATAACAATGATTTTGTTACTAACCTCTATTGTAGTGCAAAAAACACAAAATGAAAGCTCCTGCATGTAACCAAATCCAATCCTGAAAATTTAATATGAACAAATATTTATTTTTACATACTTATAGACATTTATACATAGAAAACACAAAATAAAATTAGGAAAAAAATTGGCAAACCTTTAATGTCAATACGTTATGTCTAATAACTCCTTTAGGAGTTATGTTTTTCTTTAGTTTCTTAGAACATTTAGTTTAGTGATAGTTAGTTTTAGTTTTCCTAGTTGCCCTTTTTACAACATTTGATCTAAATTCTTGCATGATTACACTCATATTTAATCTTGCATCCTAGTTGTGTTTTTTGTTGGTTTTGTAGCTTTTTGCAAGATGAATTAGGGAAGCATTTGAGCTAGGAATGCAAAGGAGCAAGAATTGGAGCTAAAGGGTGTCAGAATCCATGCTGGAGCATAGAAATCCATGTTGGAGCATGGGTCCTGAACTGAAGCCACGCTCCAGCGTGGGAATCCATGCTACAGTGTGACTTGCCTAGAATTCTAAACTTTTCACTTAAGCTACGCTCCAGCGTAGCCATAGCCACGTCCAGCGTGGGTGCACGATACATGTGGACTGGGCCTCTGATTAACTTTGGCAGCCCATGATTGGCACAAAAACCTAGGCAACCACGTTGGAGAGGGCATCAGACATAGAATACCAAATTGGGAAAGAAAAAACCTAGAGCTTGGGAGCATAGGAGATTGGAGCTTCAAGAACTTGAGAGAAAGACCTCTCTTGGATTGTTCTTCAATTCTTGTGTATTTTCTTGTTCATGGATTCTTCTCATTTCTCTTTTAGTTGTGTTGTCTTTATTTCATTTGCAATGAATTGTAACTAAACCCTTGCTAAGGGTGATTTATGGATGTTTTGTGTTTGATATTATGCTAATATGAATGAATGTGTCTTGTTCTCATTTAATAGTGAGTATTGTATTTGAATTTATTTATCTTGAATTGCTTGATCACCAATTTAGGATTATAGGGTTTTTTTATAATTTTGAGAAAAGGAGTAAAAACCATGCCTATGAATACAATGTCATGAGTTGAATGACACCTAGAGATAGGAAACGTGATTCATGTGGTAATTAAGGGTTTAAGAATTACTTGTAGACTTAAGCATGCTGAGAGATTAGGTGTTTAACTCTATTTGAGGTGGCATTAAATGATCTTGAGAAAGACTTTTAGTGACATGATGACTCCTACCATCACTTTATTGAATTTGAATAAGGTACATTGATATTTATGTCGCATTTTGTTAACACATAGTTGAAGTAAATCACCCTAGCATTCAATTTCCTCTATTCTTATATTGTTTTTACATCGTTTTAGCACTTTAGCATCATTCCTTTTAATATCATCTCTTTTCAATCGTTCAACTTGTTATCTAATTAACTAGAATCGGTACTTGAGCTATCCTTGTGGGTACAACAACCCTCTATTTTACTCTATTACTTGACGACCTAGTATACTTGCTAGTGTCACTCTCTTTTAGGAGCGATCAGTGTCACCGACAAATCTTACATTAACAAAATAACAACAATAATTACTCTCCAATGCATTTAAAAATAACACTATAGGCACCCATAAATGAATAAAAAAACTAAATTGATTAAAATGCTCATTTCATGAATGGAGCTCTGGGATGTGAATAGCGACAGAAAGTGAAGAGAGAGGTTGGAGAAATGGGGAAGAAGAAGGGCTCTGTTTCATAACATCAGGTTTACCGATGGGTTTAATTACGGTGCTTTTTGGACTTTAGGAATTACCAACGTGTTTACTGACCGGTTTGTGGGAATTCCAAGAGTTGCGTGCCAATAGTGTAACATTTCAAAAACTCGTCGATATACCAGTTGGTAAACCCATCAGCACATGTAGTAAAAAAAATTTTAAAAGTTATTGAAAAATAAAAAAATATTTTTATTACCTATTGGTATACCTATCAGTAATTTACTTAAATTGAAAAAAAATAAAAAATAATTTATTTTCATTCTTACTCATCGGTATACCCATCAAAAGGGACCTTGCGCCATGTGGTACGAGTGCATATGCTAACGGATTATCAACTAGCAGGAAATCATTAATGAACCAATCGATAAACCCATCAAAAATTGTTCCCTCTATATGGCGCATAGTGGCGCCATCAACTACCGACCGGTATACCGACAAGTTGTCATCTAAATTGATTAACGAAAGCTTAATAATGAAAAAAATTGTTAATCGTCATAAATTACTTATCCTTTGAACCCGTTGGTACTATTCATCAATATCCTGGATTTCTAGTAGTGTAACCAAGCCGAATTAGGGACGACCAAACTTAGTCATCACTTGGGAGTTTTTCATGATTTAATTGATGGGGATACATGATGATTAGTTGATGTGTGATGATAATTAGGTTTAATCAAGGTTAATTAAGGATAATTATAAGCTTAATTAAGATTTAATTACCTTGATTAATTCATTAAGAGATGATTTAATTATCTTTGATTAATTATTATAGCCTCTTAATGATTAATTGTGTTCAATCTCATCCTTGATCAAAATTAGTGAAAAAAAGACATAATGTGCTTTATTAGACAACAACATAAAAAGTAGGGGACAAAATTATTTTTTTAACTTGTCTTTTACCTAATTTGTAGAAATGATGTTTCTTTTAAATTTCAAAGTAATAATGTTATAATATATGGAGGGAAGATTCATTTAACAATTATGTGATAAGTATTTTTATCATACAAAATTAGTTAAATTCTCTTACAATTATGTTTAATTCTATGATCCTAAAAATAATACTCTTATATGTGAAGAGATATTTTATTCTAAGCTTATAGAAAAAAGTTTCTTCTTTAAAATTCAAAATGGTAATACAATATTAAAAGTAAGGAGATAAATGTGCTTTTGTAAGAAAGTTTTTCCTTAGAGTTTAGGAACCATGTCACATGATATTTCAAATTAACAATTTTATAATGTGAAATTCATCTAGAAGCTTATTATTTAATTAGTTTATGTGTCTTAAAGATTTATTCTTTTTCCTTTTTGAATTATTTTTAATACATGAAATGCCAACTCAACTCTAATCCTAACATTACAAAAATTCTTAATCCTATCCTTACCCCTAAAGTGGCACCACCTAATCCCCCATTCCTTCTCTCGTGATTTTTTAAGACTCAAAGACATACACTCAACACACGTGTCTCTCATTTTTAACCATTCCAGGACTAGGTCCCCAAGTTGGAAGAAAGACATGATCGGGTCAGGATGGGTTCACCAGGTTCGTGGGTACGCAGACCCAAACTCGTGAACATCCTTACATGTTATGCTTAGAGTCATTTAACATTACACATTAGTATTGAGGGAATGTTAGTAGATCTAGAATGAGGAACTAACAAAACTTATATTTGTAAAGCTAAAGACTAATTTAACTCATTTAAATTTCAAAAACTAAAATAATTTACATTGTAACTTCATGACTAGAATGAGTTCTTGCTCTAATTTATTTATAGTTTTAGAGTTTTGCTAATAAGTACCCTTAGAACACTAATTAAAAATATTAGAAAAATAATATTTAAAAGTTTTTAATGGATATTACACTATGAAAATATATATTTTTGATACAGAAGTCTTCATCTCTAATTCCTTAACTTAGAGTACTGATCAGATAAATCTATACTTTAAATAGGTTGTGACTATCGTACAATATATAACAGAGGCACAGTATATTCGCACATGGTGTAAACAGTTGCATAAAATTGGAGAGTAGTAGACTAGTAGTCAACCGGGACAATCGCAGGAACCTACACTGGGCTCGAGAATGACAGAGCTTAAATAATTTATTGGGACTCGCAAATAAATCATTCGCTTCTCTCCTCATTCACAGTTGGGGTAAAATGCTGCTAGATGCCTAGATGCCCTTTTCCTTGCACTTTTCTGGATAATCTGTTCCCTTAATTCATCAGCACGACCCAGAGCGTGCCAGTAATTATTTTCAAATCCAGATTGCACGAAACGTGCAAACGTGATTGTTTTCCAACCCCATCCGACTATCCTTTCGAATTTTATCACTGTTATCAACTACAAGCATATTATAATGTTATTTGTTGCTCCTCTATCCAAAAATGGTATTAGAACATCCCAATAGTGGTGTTCCAATGGACACTTATAAGATATTTCAATAGATATTTATTTTTTATTATTAAATATTATGATTTCTAATTATTTTATTAATTTATTATATTTAATAATAATGTAATGAGTGTTTCAATAAATAAGAATTTTTTGGATGTTAAAATAATATTATTCTTCTATTTTATATTAAATGTCGTTTTCCACCTTTTTTTTAAATCATTATCATTTTCAGTTTTTAATAAAATTTTAATTACTTTATGTTCATTTTGTCTCTTTATTTTCACCACCTTTTTACAAAGAATTAAAAAAAACTTTGGTATTGACCGAATGAGTTTTTATATTTTTAAAACAGGGAACCAACTAAAAAATTTTAAAGGCTTAAGTATATTTTTGGTCTTTGAAAAGTGAGCAAATTTTAATTTTAGTCATTGAAATTTTTTTGTTTGATTTCAATCAAAATATTTTTAAAATTTTTTGGTACTAGTTATTGTCATTTACGATTATCATGTGAAATTGAAGAACCTGACCCTCCATTAGCCAATTCAACATTTGATGTAAATAGTTTAATGATAAGGACTGAAGCCAAACATTTTTAAAAAATATTTGGATTAAAACCAAATAAACAATTTTTCAAGGACCAAAACCAAAATTTATTTATTTTTCAAGAACCAAAAGCACATTTAAACAAATTTTAAATCTTGCTTATTTTGATATTCTTAATTAGTATTATGAGGATATTGGTGAAAAAAATCCAAAAATAATATGATAATATTTAGAGTGCATTTGGATGGGATTATTTTGTCCCAAAATTACTTTTCGTATGTTTGGATAATTTTTTAAGAATAATCTGAATCTTAAAAAAATTATTTTTCAGCTTTTTTACAAAAGCTAAAAGGAGTGGCTTCTGAAAAAAATCAATTTCTTAACTTTCTTTTAGTTTTATATAAAATTTAAGTTTCATAATAATTTTTTCTAAAATCTGAAATAAACGCAACTTAAACTCATCACCTCATTTTTATCACTTTAATACTATCTTTTCATTCCTTATGTGAAAAACAACATATTTCTATATATAACATTTACTCTTTTTTTTTTTTTTTGCTCAAACAAATATCTTAAGGAACACTAGTTCAAAAATTTAAAAAATGATAGGATCTAATTACACAAGTGTAAGAATTTTACTCTTAATCAGTATTTGACCATTAATTTTATATTAATACATGGATTTAAAATGATATAATTTAATGGAGAAAGAGAATAATAGATATATAGAATTATAATTTTAAGAGTAAAATATATTTTATCCCCCAAAACTTTAGGCATTATATAGTTTACACCTAACTTTTCAAAATATGTATCGTGATCTTCTACTTTCCAAAGTGAAAACAACCTATCAATATAATTTTGGCAACTAGTGAATATATAATTTATGTGCATTTAGTCCCCCTAATATTTTTAATTTATGCAACCTAACACATAGTTTGTGAATTCTCATTGCACTTAACCTCAATTTTTTTTATTATGTGCAACCTAATACCCTACTATAACCTAAAGTTTATCACTGTTTGAATAGTCCAAAGTGTTTTGCTCTATTTGAAAAGTTCAGAGTGTCACGATACGTATTTAAAAAGTCATTATGTAAATATATGACCTAAAATTCAGGACTAAAATGCATTTAATCATAATTTTAATGAAGAAAGATAAACGATAATATCTAATAATTAACTAAGAACAGGATTTGATTATATAACAAAAAAATAATAAAATAATAAAGAAATAATAGAAGAGTAAGTGAAATATGCTACGTTTTTCTTATATATAATCCTGATATATGTAACTTTTGTTGAGGTGTTTTTGCCTTGAATTTTATAAGTCAAGGGTGCATTTGAAAGAAATTCATTGGGAGCTTTTTAGAGTTGATTTATACTTTCTAAAATTTAAAAATTAGTATAATTAACTTTACTCTAATTAGTGACAACAAAAATAGAAATTGTTTTGGAATATTATCAGATTATAGATGTCCATATCTTGCCAATTTAGTTAAAATTTATTTGATAAGATAAAATCTATTGTAATTTGATATGATATTGTATCTTTTATCCTCTTTGACTATAAATAGACCTTGGATATTTCATATTATATATAATTGAGAATTCTATTTTCTCCTCTATTATTTTTTTCTCTCGATTGTTATTATTTCACAACATTTTATTAGCACGAAAAAGCTCTATAATCACTAATTACCCATATTGATCACGTTGCCATACACATGCCTATGACCTTGCATCCATGATCAATATTCCATCAAAAGGCCCCTCGGAAGGAGATTTTCTGTTGATCATCGTACGACCATTGGTGGGTTCATCTTGAATTATTTGTCTTGAATTTCTCTTCTATGGTAGGTGCCTCTGAGTGAAGTCGTCGGGGTAAGATGTTTTTAATCAAGATATTTTTTAAAAAAGAATTATTTTCCTTGAAGAATTATTTAACCAAAAAGATATTGCATCCCTGAAGGATTGCATAAGATAATAAGTATTCATTGCTTTTATCTATTATTATTATTTGGATTTATCTTTTATATTATTCTATTTCTTTTTGTTCAATATCATTTCCAGAAGTGAACGGTAATTGTACCTACAAAAAAAAAAATTATTCTCAAAAGTGAATAAATCTTATTATAATTCACCCACTTGAAGTGTATGCTATTATATGTTTCTTGGAATGTAACACTTAGAATAATTTTGAGTATTTTCAATATATTAATTTTAAATTTTGAGTATTTATAATTAAGTGCTCGTATTCTCATGAAAAGAATAATATAATGGGTCTATTTATTTACTTCTTCATTACCTTTATGATGAATTAAATCTAAATATTTTTAAAAGATCTTGCTGATCTTTTTGATAGAGTACAAAGAAGAGGTATGACTGTAAAATAAAATGGTAATATTTTCAAGAGTCCATTTATGATAGCACTTGCATCTGCATTATTGATAAATATATATTAAAAAATATTGTTTGCGTTTAATGTCTCAAATATGCTCCTGTAGTAGCACTATCAAGAAAAAGGCCTTACAAGATATCACATATAAAAACCACGAGGTGTGACGTGGTGATAGCTTATCTTGTCCCTTAAACATGTAGTCATGTATTCGATCCCTATTCATAGGAATTTAGCACATTTCGTGCTAGCCGTTTGCCTTTTTGGAAGCTCCTACGAGGGATTTGTCACCGCTGTCGGTGGAAACCCTAATTCAATACTAGAACGGCGAGTAACAAACCCTTACCGGTTTTTCAATGGGTAGGATTTATATCGGGTGTATCGAGGTACGGGTTATCGTTATTAGGCTCGATGAATATTACCAACGTGGAAGAAAAAACGGTTAATATTTTTTGACGCGTTTACCTACGGGTAATATAACATTTTAGGGTCGGTACAATTAGATAAAAGGCGTCACCATGGCTGCGAGAGGCATAATTATACGACGGATATTTAATCTTACCAACGGATATTTAAATAGATAAAATAATATTTTTAATCTTTTATCAATGTGTGTATCAATAGTAATTTGATTTATGAAAAATAATTTATTTAAAAAATATTACGTATTACGACGTTATATTAAGGAAAAATTAATAATTTTTTTAATTTTTTTATTTAACTATCAAGTGATTGGTAATTTATTATTTATTTATTATTTATATAATAACCTAATTATCAATTAAATTGATATTAAATAAAATAATAATAAAATGAATAAATTAAAATGATTAAATAAAATACCAAATTAGTATAATAAAATATATACAAATTAATTACAATAAATGTAAAAAATATCCAGAATGAAAATAAATGAAGCTAGATAAAAATTAGCTGAACTCTAGGTGTCCGCATTCGACAACATCATCATTTAAACCATTGTTGTCATCCGCGCATCGACTCTAAGTGGTTCTTAGAAGTGGAAGGGAATGGGATTTGGGGGATGTCTTGCCAGAGCTGAAGGATCCCGAAGCCTGCATGTCCAGGAAGAAGGTCATCACATCTGGAGTGATCTTCTACTACATCTTTCGAACCTAGCCTTCTCTTTCTTTGCTTTCTCCTTCGGCGTCACTCCAAGGAGAACTTAAGTTCTAACTCCCTGCTCCGCTCAGACTGCTCTGACCTCTGCGCTCCTGGTCGAGGCATGCACAAGCTCTCTCATGGCATCATCCAGTAGTCTGACCCAGTGCGGAAGATAAGGATATACTCTCAGGGTAGTACCCTATCCCCTATATGCGACCCTTGTAAGGGCAACCACCTGGGCCCATACATACTCCTCGTTGGAGGAGGAGGAATGTCAACACCGGGCCTTGCCTGCCATTTGGGCCTGGTATTGGGTCTGTGCCTACTTTCAGGTCTGTAACTGCACTGCAAAGGAAAAAAGATAAAACACATCGTAAGTAATAATTATAAAATAAATAAAAAAATAAAAATTAAGTAAAAATATGTCTAAATTCAAACTTATATAGGTTGTCTCAAAGTGAGGTCTACCCAGGATCTCCTAGACTTCCCCCGTATGCTCACCCTTTCAGGTGTAGGTCTCCTGAAATAGCTCGCCCTATGTCGAGGGCGGCTTAACTCCTCACTTGCACAAATAAGCACAATAAAGTCATAAAAATATAGTATTTGCCACAATTCAAATATAGTAAATGTTATTATAAAACGTAAAAAGGTTAAAGAATTATCAAACGCTTCTAGGTCCCCTCCTGGGTGCTACCTACCCGTGTGCAGCGACCCACCTTTCTATGAGGCTCGAGTTATCTTTCCTTATTTGACCTATCCTTAAAGGTCGGGTCACTGGCTCAGTGACATAGCTCACTAAGGGTGGCATCATTCAGCCACGATGATCGCTCCCAGAGGAGAGTGACACTAGCAAGTATACTAGGTCGTCAAGTAATAGAGTAAAAGATAAGGTTGTCGTACCCACACGGATAATTCAAGTACCAATTTTAGTTTATTAGATGACAAGTTAAACAAATGAAAGGAGATGATATGGAAAGGAATTTAAAGGCTAAAGTGTTAAAACAATGTAAAAGTGATATAAGAATTGATAAAGTTAAATGCTAGGGTGATTTACTTCAACTATGTGTGAACAAAATGCAATATGAACATCAATATGCCCGTCCAAATTCAATTAAGTGATGGTAGGATCATCATGTCATTAAAGTCTTTCTCAAGATCATCTAATGCCACTCAAGTAGAGTTACACACCTAATCTCTTAGCATACTTAAATCTACAAGTAATTCTCAAACCTTTTAATACCACATGAATCATGTTTGCCTATCTCTAGGTGTCATTCAACTCATGGCATTGCATTCATAGACATGGTTCTTACTCCTTTCTCAAATTTTTAAAACCCCTACAATCCTAAATTGGTGATCAAACAATTCAAAATAAAAAAAAATTCAAATACAATGCTCACTATCAAATGAGAACAAGACATAAATTCATTCACATTAACATAATGTCAAACACATAATCTCCATAAATCACCCTTGGAAAAGAGTTTATTTACAAATCATGGAAAATGAAATAAAAACAACATAGATGAAAGAAGGATGAGAAGAAGCCATAAACAAAGAAAAATACACAAGAAGTTGAAGACAAAGCCAAGAAGAGTCTCCTCTTCAAGTTCTTGAAGTTCCAATCCCTTTGTGCTTCCCAAGCTCTAGCCTCCTCTTTTCCCAATTTGGTATTCTGAAGTCTATGCCCTTTCCAACGTGTTGGCCTAGGTTTTTGTGCCAATCATGGTAGAGTCAGTATAGAGGACCCATCCACATGTCAAATGTAACATCCTCCCAAGTACAACATCATCCTTAAGTCATGACATCGTACTTGAGAGTTGTTACTTATTAATTAGCGGATATTTCTTAAATATTTATAGCAAGCTTGATTAACGTGTGTAATAACTAAGAAAAATTCTATGAAAATATATAACAAAGAAACACAACGTTTATTGAATACATAGCTAAGAATAAAAGGAAGCTCTTCTAAGATCTTTAATACAATACGTTCTCTATTTCATTTACATACATATAACTCCAATTGAGTATAGTAAAGCAAAATATCAACTACTAAACTACCGTAATCCGAGCTCTTCATGTAGGAGCCCCTCTCTTTGGATCAACCTAGAGGCGACACGGGAACACAAAAATAAATAGGAGTGAGAATTATACAATTCTCAGGAGGTCAACTCCCCAGTTACACAATCATAATGTCATCGTCATCGCCCCAGCCACTTCAGTTTATTAAGAAAAATGTGATCATGCAATATATATTAAAGCTTCATTTTAAAGTTCTCATATCATCTCTCTAAATAGATTTTCAGCATTCAATCACTTAAAGCATATATCTCATAATGTTTCAACAAATAGCAAATCACACAAGGTAGACAATTCAAAGTAACATGAGTATGCATATGATAAATGCAGTGAAATTATTTCAAAGTAACCTGGTCTCACTTATGGCCATAGAAATCAAATAAGTGCATTTTTCTTTTCATTGACATAGGAAAGACTTAATTTATACCCAACGGGTATCCCTATGGACTCCATAATAGATAGTTTATACCAAATAGTATTTATAGTGGATCACACCACATAAGGGAAATAAAGTTCCTATCAAGATTGAACTCATTCCTATACGTGATCATCGGACTTCATTTTTTTCTATTTTCGAATCACATACAAATCTATTCCTAGTCGATACGTCTACTAACTCAAAATATCTATGGGGAAGTTCCTCTTTTTGCCTTCCCCTATAACATCTCTGGGGAAGTTCCTCTTTTTGCCTTTCCTTTTTTTCCAACATAAGTCATATTTCTGTTTTGTTCATATATTAGAACATGCATGATTGAAGTTTATACATTCTCTTTTCTTTTTCCAAATGCATGCACAAAGCACATGTAGGCATTCATTCACAATAAGTTTCAATCATGCCTCATAAACCACTCTTTACTTCCTCTAGTATGTATTTATATGTCACAAGTCACATGGCCAAATTGGTAACATCAAGTATTCATGTCATACTAGAACCAAAATTCCATTATATTATCAATTCAAGTCTTGGGTTCATTTCTAGCAATTGGGCAGATTTCACACCATTGTAGCATGAATTTATTTGCTCATCAAACAATCAATTCAAAGACTATAAAAATTACCCAAGACACTTAATGTGTTCACAAGGTTCCATAAAAATTTCATGGCAAAAAAAGTTCTCTAACTATGTTAACAAAATTACACAAATTTGTAGCTTTAGTTTCAATAATCTAGGCAGCATAGATACATTTTCAGTTCTTGATTTTTTTAAAGAATTAGGAGTCAAAATCAGAGCCCAAGAAAATTTGTGGAACTAGCTTAGGATGTTAGATTCAACATATATTTTTTGTAGCTCATGAAAATACCCACAATTCTCACAGAAAATTCATGATCAGTGGCTGCCTATGTAAAAATGAAAATCCAGCAGCAAGATTCAAAATCTCTTTTCATAAAAATGACTTCTCATATCATCCAAACACTCCAAAAAAATTAACACATCAATATCAATATATTATCAACCAATACAACTAAAAACATCAAATTAAATCAATAGTTAAAATAGAAAACGGATTTGAAAGCAAAAAAGGTTTAAAAGCCCTACTTTGGTGGCTTTAGGGATCTTGGCTCCAAGGATGATCCAAGGAGGATTTTTCTCACTTCAAGTCCTCCAAACCAACACCAAACCCTTCCTTAGGTAGCAATATTTGAGGTATCAAGGTGAGAAATGGTGAGAATTTGAAATTTCAATCGGTTAGTTTTGTAGGTGATGATGAGTAGAACAAGTTTAGTAAAGGAAGTTTATAGTTTTATCAAGTCTAAGCTAGGAAAATGGAGGTTTGAATCAAGTTTCTTTGATGTTCTTAAAGAAGAACAATGCTGGCTGTTTTTCCTTCCTCTTGGCCGAAATAAGGGTGTCTTAATGGAGAAGAATTGCGTAACGACCAGATTTTTTAGTATTGTTGTGATAAAATGATTAGTTGTGAATAATCTATAGGGATTTTGAAAATTCTAGACACGGTTATGATCACAACAATATGAGCTTGTAAAAAATAAATTAATTTAATATTATTAAAAATCAATATGATAATATTTTAATTGGGGATATAGAATGAGACCCTATAATTAGTATAAGGACATAAATAAAAATAAGGACAAGGGTAAATAGATATTTTAACCGGAAGTTTCTTTTATGTCAATCGGGTACCAAAATGGTAATATCGGCACCGAAATGGTAATAACCGTACATTAAACATTGAAATAAGGTATAAATAATGGATATTATCAGATTTCATATAATTTTTACTTAGGGCAATTGAATAAATATAAAAATTTCTAATCCATACAAGGTAAATCGATAGGAAATATTTCATTCTTTACTTTCTCTCCAAGTTTGTTTTATTATATAAAGGAAAAAGAAAAGCAAAAGGCTTTTCTTGTCTATTGGGCAGAGCTTCACATTCCTTTCTTTCTCTCTTCACCTTCTTCAAGTTTTTCTTCTTCAAACTCCATAAAACTACCAAGTTCTTGAAGGATACACCTAGATTAATCCTTAAACTAGTTCAAGAATACTTCATCTACATCATAGTCTTACCAAAACCTTGTTTTTCCACTTCAAATATGTCCAAACAGGAGCATATAGAAAGGTTCCAACATGGGTTTAAAGCTTTAGTTAGAGGAGAAAAAGCTATAGAAAAGTTTAGCAAATGGCTTGGAAGAAAGGTAGGAAAGATTCTATGTCTATTGCTTGTGATTGTTTGGCTATTTTTGTTAAATAACCTCTTGATATATGCTTAAAATTATGTTGTGAAATCTGAAATTATTTTCAAGAGGTATATATATATATGAACTTGTT
This sequence comes from Dalbergia oliveri, assembly GCA_030441495.1. Taxonomy (NCBI): domain Eukaryota; kingdom Viridiplantae; phylum Streptophyta; class Magnoliopsida; order Fabales; family Fabaceae; genus Dalbergia; species Dalbergia oliveri. The sequence goes on from JAMLFY010000001.1 coordinate 13,327,393, forward strand.
AGATGAAAAAGGACACACTGGATAAAACTCTTGTGGATTGATTGAATTGATATAAGAGATTTATTAAGTAAACAAAGAGATTTTTGATTCATAAAAGAAAAGGCTTGAAGTTCACCTAAGAAACTTGGTTTATTTTCCTTGAATTTATAAGAATTACCACCTAAGGAGTTTTACAAATTTCTATGATAGAACATCTAATAAAAGATTAGCAGAAATATCTTTATCATAGTTATAGACTTTCAGTAAAATCTCGTAATAGTCTAACAACTTTTATAGAAAATTCTCATAACAATTTAGTAGATTTTATAGGAAAATCTTGTAATAGTTTAACTATTTTCTTTTAGCAAAATTTCATAAAAAGTTTAATAGATTTTAGCGATAAATCTCATAAAAATTTAAGAAAAGTTTTATAAGAAGTTAGGAGATTTTGTAAGAATATCTCATAAGATTCTAAGAGATTTTTGAGCAGAATTATCTCAAAAGAAATTTAGGAGATTTTCAAGAGAAAAGTTTCACAATAATTCAGGAGACTTACAGAGAAAATCTCATAAGAGTTAAGGAAATTTCAAGAACGTCTCAAAGCAAAAGTATGAGAAATAGAACTATTAAGATGAAATTTCTTTTGAGAATCATAAGATTTCCTAAACAAATATTAAAGATCCTTATGAAAAGAGAAAACTTAAGAAATAAGCTTTATGTAATATTAATTGCTTAATGGTAAACTCGTGGATTCACGAATAGTAGTAGACATGCTACGCCCTTAGAACTATATCAGGTTGTAATCGCGACGGCATTACATCGTTATGAGAAAAGGGATGTCCTGAGAATAGCGAGGCTATTCAGATGAGATGTAGTAGACATACTCTATCTAGTGAACTATATCAAGTTGTAACGCGACGACATTACATCATTGACAGTACGATCCAGAGAAGTATATCAGAAGAGTCCTATGAGTTCTTCCATTAAGTTTAAAATTATCTAAAAAATTAAGTCATAGAAAATAATGATACTAACTACATATCAATTGCTTGATTATAAGCTCATGGATTCACATGTGATCATATCAGGTTGTAGTACGAGGTACTACAACAAGTGAACTACATCAGGATGTAACACGAGGTGTTACATCACTAGCATATCAGATGAGAAGTATACAGAAATCCTATGAGTTCTATTCTCAAGCCTAAAGTTCATAATAAGATTATGTCAAAGAAGTAATGAAACAAATAAACTAATTATTACGTAAACAACCAGGAATACCAAGTACTTATTTTACAAATCCTATGACCTTTTTATTCCCAACATAAGTGCACTCATAATACTATGTTTAATGAGTAAAGGGATAAGCAAGCTAGTTATTTCAAAAGAAATCAAAGCTACTTTAACTATTTTAATACTATGTCAGATATCAGTGTAGTAGACTAGTATTTTTCCTATTGGGAATCTTTGATTCTCATTCCTGCCGTTATCATTTTTACATAGACTGTCATGATGGTGATTATTTTGTGGAGATTCTTAGCTTGGTATTAGCATCACAATCCAAAGCTTTTGATGAACCAATGATAGAGTATTTAGTCAGTATTTTTATTTTCTTTTAATGAATTTTTGAGTAGTACCTACCTAGACTAGAGAGTTCCTACATGAGCCAAGATAAGGGTTGACATAGCTATGTATATGATTGTTTTGCCATTGTATAATACAATTATATGGTATTGCTATTTTATTACAACCTAGAATTTATGTTCAAACATAGCAACGCAAGGAGGAAACGTTTTATGTTTGTCACGAAAATAGCTATATGTAATATATATATATATATATATATATATATATATATATATATATATATATATATATATATATATATATATATATATATATACACTCCTCTAAGATAAAGCAGAGTTATTAAGTAATAACTACTCACTATAAGGTTATAGCTTAAGCATAGTTTTATGGTAAGAAAGGTGTTGTAAATGGTTTTGTAGTCATCTTGTAAGGAAAGCTTGGTTTTTATAATATAAAAGGAGAATTCTTAAAGAAAGATAGTAAAATGAATGGCTAGGGTTTAGTTTGGTAGTCAAAGAATGAATTTTGGCTATCCACCTAGCTCAAGATAAGTGGCTCACTTTAGCTTGGGAGCAAATAGCTTTTTTAGTGTTAAAATCACACACCAAATTCCACCGAATGGAGAAAATATTGGCACCCGGGTAAAATATAATAAATGAAAGGCCATGATTGAAACTTACTTTTCAAGTTTCAATCCTTGCCATCCACTTGGCAAAAAGTGGTTGGTAAACGTTACTTAGGCACCAAGTAACTTGTACGGTATTAAAACCGCACATCAAAACTCTACTGAATGGGTAAAACATCGTACCGGGTAATCAAACATTATCCAAAAATTAATTCTAGGTATAAATTCTCATTCCTAACTATTTCTAACCTCAACCCTCTCTTTTCTCAATTATGGGCATCTCGGTTTAATTCTATGGTTTCGAATTCCCTGGCTCTAGGCCGCAAGGTCATGATCCACCTCGGCCCGAATTTTTTTTTTTATAGGTTCGTTGGGTCATCCTCATTATTGTGAAAACTGTGATTTTTGAAATTAGGATTAATAAAGTTTAAATTAATTTTTAAATAATTTTTTTAGGGTGTTGCATTAGATTTGTGCACCCATGGTGTAGCGTGGCTATGCCTACGCTGGAGCGTGGCTTAGGTGAAATGATGAGAATTCTAGAACGGCCACGCTATAGTGTGGCTTTAGTTTCAGGACACATGTTCAGGATGGATTTCTGTGCTTCAGCATGGATTTTTGACATCCTTTCAACTCCAATTCTTGCTCTTTTACACTCATAACTCAAATGCTACCCTAATTTTTCTTCCAAAAAGCTACAAAACCAATAGAAAACACACTAGAATGCAAGGTTAAACGTGAGTGTAATTATGCAAGAATTTAGATCAAATGCTGTAAAAAGAGTAACTAGGAAAACTAAAACTAACTATCATTAAACTAAATGTTCAAAGAAAACTAAAGAAAAACATAACTCCTAAGGAGTTATCAAACGCGTTCAAGTGTCCATATATCACACGAGCTGTCAAGTGTCCATATATCACACGAGCTGTCAAGTGTCCCTTATGGACATCAAGAAACATATCCCGCACTCGCTTGGAGGACCTAATCGTCCAAACCCTCTTAATGCTCATGCTCGGGTTAAATGTAAAAGGATTTCTGCACAAACAAATTCATAGCACATAAGTGATTATGTATAAGCATATAATTAAATAATATAAACATATCTTAACAAAAGCGAATAAGTTATAAAATTATCTTCCACTCCTTCCACCATGACTTCTTGACATTTGCTGATGTTCCATGTGGGCTCCAGATGGTTATACCGACTTTGTATAACCTCCATGATCTTGTGGTGAGCTACGCAAATGGATGAAAACTATTACATAGATAAAATAAATAAAAAAAAACAATCAAAATATTTTAAATATCATGAGCAATGTTAAATTAGAATGTAATAAAAAACATGTTTCAACTTACCTATCTTTCTTGGGCAAATCTACGAAGTGCTCTACCATCGAGCCTAAGTGACCTGCCATTGAGAGGCTTCCTATCCACGTCCTGTGTGACCCAATTGAGGAAGGAGGAGTCTATCAAGATGCTGAGTCGAGGCAGTGGTAGGGCTAAGGGCAGTGGTAGGGCTAACGCATGGTAAAGCTAGGGGAGAGGTCGCTATTGCGAGAGCCTGTATGTGTGAAAACGGGAGAGGTGGGGCCAGCATACCTAGGAGTAGGCACCATCCTAAAGGTTGGGGTGCTTATGGTAGGGACTGAGGTGGAGGTAGTAGAAGGGAAGGTGGTGGGGGGAAGTGGCAGAGGTGGTAGGAGGGGCGATGACTGAGGGGTGGTGGTTAACTGGTCTTTCAAGGTCAGCCTTGACCTCTACCAACCATGCTGAAACAATTAAAAAGTCCACAAAAAAGCACAAATTAAACCAGGTCAAGAAATTTCAAATAATTTCATAATAATAATGTATGTAATGTTGAACACCTTAGTTAATCTAAAGGTGCAAGGTTGTTTTCATCATCACTCTATTGTTGATCACTAGTTGAATTATCAACACTATTATCACTTATTTTAACTTCATGATTTCTGATTGAATGGTTACTTGTGCATTCAATTATGTTAACTTCCCTATAGTCAACGAAAAAGGTTTTTGGGATTGTTTACATCGATTACCTGCCCTTAAAGGGGGTGGATCATCCACTTGATAAGTATCTTTCTCTATTTCAATTCTACCTCTTGGTTTTATCTTGTTTGCAACCCTCCACTATGACCTACTTTTCCTAGGATAAGACATATAATATACTTATCTATCATTTTGGGCTATAATAAATGGTTCATAACTTCTATATCTTTTGGTGTAATTGATTTCAATGATTTTGTAATTGTTGTATTGTCGTGTCCTAGTAAGTCAGGTAGGATCATACCATTTACATTTGAATAGGACCCATTATTTGTGGGCTCACCCACGTACTTAAACTCAAGGATTTTCTTACGACACCATACCAATCACATTCTCCATCCCAGTAACACCTTTAACACAAATACCAGGTTGTCGGTTTTTTCCCACAACCTAATTAGCTATGTGAAACTTGTACCCATTAACATAGTACATGGGTCAACTTACAACTTTATTTTTTAGCCCCCAAGCTAAATTAAATAAATTGGGACATGTTACACCATTATTTTTGTTATTAATCTACGTACTTGAAGTTTGAAATGTCAAACTGCTTGTATCAAACAAAATTAACAGATAAGAATATATTGGGTTACATAATCTTTAAAAAGTGGACTTATATGTAATCTAAACCAATCCAAAAATTGTTGAAGAGAATCTTGACCGTGCAGTTGCTCAAAGTATCTGTTGTTGAAAATATAGTTTACGTTATTTTAAAGATGCATAACATCATACTTTCACCAAAATGAAGGGATTATTGACTTACAATCTGAATGGTTGCACCTATCACAATTTATCAAAATATGTAAGTGCAGAATTTTACTCCTCGAAAGTCAGCCATTGAGGCACGCTCTTTCTAGTAGCTCGACAGGTTGATTGAATATAGACAAAGTTGGTGGAATAGAACATTCCCCTTCATCATCGTTACGACCAAATGAGTTTTTCTGATTGAACATGTGACTTAAAGTAAAATGAGCAGAAATTTGAAGTCTCTTTTGCTAGATAAGCCTGACATATTGATCCTTCCACTTGAGACTTATTCTACACAGTTATTTTAAACCCTCCTATTTTCCTTTCAAATGGATACATCCACTTGTATTGAACCGGTCCACATACTTGTGCTTCATATGCCAAATGTATGGGCAGTGTTCTATTGAGTCAAAGAATTCGAAAGAAAAAATTCACTCTAATTAAGAGAATTTTGCGAATATTTTTTCTATGACAAGTAGATCATCAACCCTAAGAGTAGAAGAGCATAAACCCCTGAAATATTGACTCAACTCGGTTAGGGACTTCCAGACAACATCAAGTAGCTCTAAGAATTCAATTGGAGCAAATACTCCATGAAGATCATGGCTTTTCATGCCAACAATCTTACCCTTACTACATTGATGCACCTACTCAAGTTAGAAGCATAACCATCAGGCATTCTTAACTCCTTCAACCATTGACAAACAGCTTGTTTCAGATTAAAACTCAGAGCATATTTGGCCTTTGGTTTATAGAAACGATCATCTCTTAATTCTTGTAAATGCAAATCAGGCCTCATGCAATTCTTAGCCAGGTCATGTCTTGCCTTGTCGTTGTCTTTGATTCAATTTGTATCCAATACAGTATTCATAATGTTATCAAACACATTTTTCTCAATATGCATGATATCTAAACAATGACGTACCAAAATTATCCTTCCAATACGACAAATCCAGAAAATACTTTTTTGGTCGAATTATGGTATACCCATAGTTTGGCTATCGCACTATCTTTTCGATTTCTATTATTTTGGGAAATGCTTAACTCGATCCCATATTTTCGGCCACTTAGTCTAACTAGAGGCTTATCATGTTCAACACAATTTTTTTAAAGTTGTATCTACTTCACCTATATGGATGAAATCTAAGAACCTTCTATGACAATCAAACTAAGACTTCTTTCCTCCATGTTTCAAGGCGAATGCTTCAATATCCTCCATGAAAATCGTGCATGCTAATTTGTCTTGGGTCATCCATCTAGACAACATTCCATAAGCTAGAAAATCATTGATCGTCCATATTAATGCAGCTTTCATCATGAAATTTTGCTTTGTTGAAATGTCATAAGTAAGAACACCTTGACAACACAACTCATTCAATTCATCAATTAGGGGTTGAAGATACACATCAATCTTAGCTTTTGGATTATTAAGGCTAGGCATTATACATGTTAAGAACAGGTAAAGATCTTTCATGCACATGTCAAGAGGGAGATTTTAGGGCGTAACAACTACAAGCCAACAGAAATAAGATTTCCTAAATTGGTTATTCAGTAAATCCATCTTAACAGAGTCCTAATATAACATTTTGCAGGTCAAACACAAAATCAAGATATTGCTCATTGAGCTTTTTTCACGCCTCACCATGCGATGGATGTGTCATCACACCATTATCCCGCTAATTTTTACTATGCCACCTCATATGAGAAGCTGAGCTCATTGACACATAGAGTCTGTGAGTCTAGGGATTAAGGCAGATAGTACATTCTTTTCTGAGGGACATCCTTATACCTCCTACTTCCATATTTCTTGGGTTTAAACCTAAGCTCTTGACAGAACTTACACTCAGTCAATGAAATATCATCTTTATAATAAAGCATGCATCCTTTCAAACAGTAATCAATCTTTATTTCCTTCAAACCAAGTTTAGAAACTAATTTTTTAGCTTGATAAAAATATTTGGAATTACATCGGATTAACTTAGCTCACTAATCGTTAAACCACTGATCAAAAGAACTTTGGCTTTGATTCCCTTCGAACTTAATGCTCAACATTCGAACTGCTAATGATAATTCAGAGTGCACACAATCTTCCCATAAAGGTTGATTGACAACTTCTAGGAGACTATAAAACTAGACCATCTTGGTTAGGCTCTTTGACTGAAGGTTGCGAATAACAAGCAACAAATTCAGGACCAGTAGCATCAAACACCATCTCTTGATGCCTAGCCAGGTTATCCTTCCACAGAACATTACCCACGTCGTGCCTGAGTTATATGGATCCCACCAAAACTACTTCTAGTTTGAAATATACCCATTGATTCCATGTATTAACTACCTCCCCATACTCGGTCCAAACCTAATAGTTAGGCATGAATCCCCTTATACAAATGAACCCTTATTGTATCATCATCCAAATACTTCCTACATTTGCACATATTACATGGACACCTAACTTTTACTTCATTAATGAACTGTTGTGTTTTACATGCCACACTCATTAATTCTTCAACACCACTATAAAATTTCGGTTTAATGCCCCCTATTAGGATGCAATATATCATACATCCATGATCGATTTGAAGCTAACATTGCGCTTATGATTAACTCTAGACCCTACAATTTTGTAAAGATTTCAAGTTATTACTTTCAAATACAAATTTAATTGCTATTTAAATTTTTAGTACAACTACATTTAATCTTATTATCTCAACAAATATTCTAAAAAATTTCAGCATTTTCCCTTAAATTAGGAGCTTCCATCATCAGATATTTATTTTACTTGGTCTTTAAAATACAATCAATTGGTCTATAAGTTTTATTTAAATTATTATTTTTAAACAAATTCAACTGGCTTTTAAGTTTTTTTAAATTTAGTTAAATTTTTTATTCAATCTATTATTCCTACAAAAAATTTTAACAAAATTTCGAGGATTCTCTTTAAATTAGGAGCTTCCATTATTATGTATTTCAGTCAATACAACAATTATAGATATTATTTTAAAGATCAACAACAAAATAGATATAGTGAAATAGTTACATTTAAATAATTACATACAATTTACATAATCTTAAAAATGTTCTATTGCGTATTCCCTTATAACTCCACAACATGCATCCTGCAATTCTCGCAAACACAAAGAATCCCACAGCAAACAATGCAAAAAAGTTGGTGAAAGACCTTTACGCCTTTACTTTCGGTCATGCAATCCCCATTTCCTACAACTCTATCCTAGAAAACATAAGTCTCTATATATTTTACATACATATTAAACCATTAAACGTTATAAATAACAAGGATTTAGTTACTAACCTCTATAGCAAAAAAAATAAAAAATGTGGGAAACCTCTTGGCTTTCAACCAAATCCAATCCTGAAAATTCAATATAATAAATTTAAATCAACATACTTATATACATAGAAAATATAAAATAACATAAAGAATAAGAATGGCAAAGCGGTCCCAAAATTGATAATCACTGGCCCCTTAAACAAAACTCCTACATTAATAAAGTAACAATAATAATTACTCCCTAATGTAACAAAACACAATACTATGGCCACCCATAAATGAAAAAAAAAGTAAATAAAAAAATAAACCGATTAAAATGCTTACCAAAGCCTCTAGATCGTAATTATGGTCTAGCCTCTCAATTGAGCTCGATGGTGGTGCATGGTGGTAAAATGCTGCGCGCGGGGTTTAAAGAGAGAGAGAAGAGGAAAGCATTCACAGATGGGAAGAAGAAGGCTCTCGATTTAAAAATATGCAAATTACCGACGGGCATATGTTTAATGAAATGGTATGTTTCAGGATCTAGTAATTACGACGGTTTTACGAACATCCCAAAATACCAAAGGTTATGCGACAACTAGTGAAATTTCAAATACCCGATAGGACAACCGTCAATAATATTTAATAATTAATTATTTTTAAAATAAATATCCATCGATAATCCTGGTAATATTTAATAATTAGTAATTTTTAAAATAAATACCGTTAATGTTAGGAAGTAATATTTAGTAAAAATAATTTTAAATTTTTTATTAAACATCGTAGTACACCGTAATAAATATTACTAAAAAATAATAATAATGTTAAATATCCCGTTGGTGAACCCATTGGTAATATTTAATAAGATGGGTTCATATTAATAAAAAATAAAAAAACCCATAATGTTAAAATATCCCGTCAGTGAACCCATCAGTAATATTTGATAAAAATAATAAAAAGTACTATTAAATACCCACTCGTTGGACACTATGCATGCCAAAATAGAGCGTGATGGCGCTAGCATTTACTGACGCAGCCAACTGGTGTATGAAACAACCACAATTATTTTCAAAAATGCGCCAACCCGTTGAAATGTTGTCGGTAATACAACGGGTTCATGAGTTGGTAATGTCCGTCAGGATCCTGCATTTTTCATAGTGGTTTCAATAAGAAAAAGAAAGATGTCACATATAAATCAATTACATTTGTCTTCTCATGGCTGGATAAAATTATGAGTTATTCATGAAAAAACATTACAAGAAAAATTTGTTACCAATGGATTTTATTTGATTCTACAAAAAATGTGATTTATGACGGATTTTTATCATTGGTAATAACGTAGTTGAAAATAATTATCGACGAAATTTTTGACAAATTTTATTGTCAAAAATCCGTTGGTAAGCTGAAAATTCACTAGGAAATTCGTAACTTCAGAATTATCGACGGATTTGTATGAATTACGGATTTTTCCGTCGATAATCATTAAATTTCATGAATTTTAATTTTTTTATTTTGAGTTTACCAATGGATTTTTTCGTCGATAATTCTAATTTCTTATTTTTTTAGTTATTTATATTATTGACAGAAAAATCCATCGGTAATTACAATTTTAGAAAAAAAATTTAAATTATCGACGAAAAAATCTATCAGTAATTAAAATTTATTTTGAGAGTTTTAGATAATTTGTGTGTTACCTAATCATTTAAAGCTAATTATAAATATATTTAATAATGAAAAATTATAAAAAAATTTCAATAAATAATAAACACAACAAATTTTACTTCGAAATGCAAAATAGGTAGAAGTCAAGTATTTTATGTGTCAGAAAATGTACATACACAAATATAAAAATTCAACATGTAATAAACAAAGAAAGAAAAAACAATAACAAAAATCAGGAGAAGTTAGCAACATCATCGTCAACATCACTATCACCGCCACCCTCATCATCATCATCATCAACGTTTGGCTATGCGGATGAGCCTCCTTATCTTCTACCACAAAGATACCATCTGCTTCTTCATCTTCTTCATCTTCATGTCTATGGCCTTTTCCTTGGCCTCCACTTTCTTTTGCATCTCTTAAAACAGTGCTCTTCTCTCCTTCTCTTGCATACGATGAAGTTCTGCATTCAGCAGGTGAACTTACTCGCGACCTCATCATCTTCGGAAATGGACCTAGCGCCTATAGATGCCCAAGTGATAGAGGTAATGGACAAACTACTCGCATAAAATGACCCCATACCATAGATGTGGTTCTTGTAAGGACCATCAACTACCTCTTGCACAACTGGTCCTTATCAATGGTGGACACTCCTCAGCCCTGCCTCCTCTCCTCTGGGTCATAGCCTCCTGAGCGCTCATAGCATGCTATGACAAAATAAAATTAATTAAACCTCTATCAAATATTTTAAATAATAAACTAAATATATATACAAACAATAAGTGCTTAGAACATACATACCCAAGCATTCTCTTAGCGAGGATCAACCCATGTTTGGTCTTTCTTATACGTGTGAGTCTTTTTGAACTCACTCTGTGTGGTGGCCTCTTCAGCTAAGTCCGTTGAGTGAAGTACATAAAACATTAGTAAGTGAAAATAAAAATTTAACAAAAGGAATTTAAAAAATATTTAAAATAATGACTAAACCATCTGATGTGTAGACTCTATAGTAGCAGAACCACCACAATGAATGGATCAACCGTTTTGTGACACTCTGCTAGCCTTCGCCTTCAAAGACTTGTCTTTAAATTTCTCACTTCTCCAATATTGCCACAAATAGTCCAGGCTGGCCTAGTCATCCTCCTGGGTCTCCCCCGTTTCGAATTTCGAGGTATATGCCTTGCATGAGCTGCCTTGGATTTGAAAAGCTTAAACATGAAATCTTTATCTTTGGGATGGATGATGAAGTGGCTTTGCACATGGAAGTAAAAAAAAAAAAAAGAAACTGAAGGTTTCTAAAATAAATCACACATTTTGTTTTAATTATTTTATTTTACCTTCCATTCAAGAAACCAACACAGCTTCTCCTCCTTCGTCAGCTTGCCGAAGGACTGATTGGTCATTCATACAATTTTTGGATGGTGTGTGTCACCTCATGCATGGCTTGTGTGTTTGGATCCCAACTCCATAGCAAATAATACAAAACAATGTTATTACATATCAAGAAATTGTTCAAATAATTACAACAAGATTATGAATTGAAGAATTAAATTACTAACCTTTTCTTACCGAGATGTACAAGTTTTACCCGTTCGTCCCTTGTGGACCCATGTCCGCGCCCTCCGTGGAGCCACAGCTACCCCACTTTCATCACCCCCTTGTGAGTCGTGTATGGGGACAAGATCTTCCGATGATGGTGGAGGTGAAGGCACTCTCCCATGTGCCCAGGAGTAGGTATCATAAGTCTCTCTGATGAGCACGGGGTGGTGGCATGCAAGGGATAAGATGGAGGTGTAAGCGGCTGTGGTAGATGCATGAGTGGGAGGGAACATTTGGGACATGCTTCCCTTGCCCTTGTTTTCAATTTAGCTGCCATATCTGAAAAAGAAACGACAATGTATGAAAAATCAAATAATATGATAATTTAAAATAAGAAGATGTAATAAGTATGAGATTAGACACTTCACATTTAATCTGAAAGTTGAGGACTATCTTCATCATTCTCATTTTCAACATCATCCTCAAACTCATCTTCCTCGTCCTCCTCATCATTACCATCGCTTTTGTTATGTTAACTCATTAATTGATCACTAAGAGTGAATTATCTCAACCTCACCGAATTGGAACATAAACTTGGCATTGTTCCTATCAACGACTACTTGAGGGACTGGATCATTCACTTGAAAAGCATCGTCAGGTAGTACTTCAACCTCAACTCAACCCCTAGGTTTAATTTTCATGACCATCTTCCAATCCTTTCTGCACTTACAGGGTATGATACATAATATACCTGTCTTGCATTCTGAGCAATAATGAAAGGATCATATGCACCGTATCTCTAGTATGATTCACCTCAATAATTTTATATTGGTTATGTATGCTGTTTCCAGGATGTTTGGGTCATACTAATCACAACTGAACAACACTACCAATTTTTAGGTCCATCACCCACATATTCAATCTCCAATATTTGTTTAATTACTCCATACCAATCACCCTCCCACCGTCTACATCCCTTTGACACAAATCCCACTATTGTCCGCTTCCCTCGGCCCATTCAAATGTATGAAACTTATATCCATTCACATAATACATTGGCCAACTATTTACTTTGTTAGTAGGACCCCAAGCCAAACTTTGTAAATAAGGACATGAAACATTATTATTTTTATCAAACATCTACATGAATAATTGAAATTCAAACATCAACACAAAAGATGACAACTAGAACGTGTGCGATTTTGGATCAAATTGTTACTAGATAGTTAGGTCACATACAAATGATTTGATCCATGCTGGAAATTGTTCAAGGGTGTGTCGATCATCAACCTGTTCAAAATACTTGTAAATTAAACATTGCAGGTAAAATAAGATTTGATTTATGTTAGTGCATCAATAATTGAAAGTGATGATATGTTGATGTCACTTACATTTTAAATGGTTGCACTTCTTCACAGTTGATTAATATATGCAAATGCAGCATGTTTCTCTCTTTGATAGCCAATGGGGTTTGGATTTTCCAGCTGCATGTATGGACTGATTGAATATAGACAAAGTATGTTGAATCTGAACTTTCACCCCATCATCATTTTGACCAACCCTTGTTCTTCTAGATTGAACATGTGGCTCAAAGTAATAGGAACAAAAGAAAGATGTCTCCTTAGAGATATATGCCTCATATATGGAGCCTTCTACTTGAGCCCTATTTTCACAATTCTTGAAACTTCCAATATTTCTTTCAAAAGGATACATCCATCTATATTGAATAGATCTATACACCTGTGCTTCATATGCCAAGTGTACAGGAAGTGTTCTATAGAATCAAAAAAGGGAGGAATATTCTCTAATTTGCACAGAATTATAAAGATGTTTTTCTCCATAATTAGGAGATTTCAACCCTCAGTGGACAAGCATAGGTCTCTAAAATATTGATTCAACTTAGTCAATGGCTTCCAAACAAGGAGAAGTAATTCTCTAAATGCAATAGGAAGCAAACACTCCATGAATACATGACAGTCATGACTCTTATGCCAAAAAATTGTCCTTGTGCAACATTAGCGCATCTACCCAAGTTTGAGGAATGGTCAGGCATCCTCAACTCTTGCATCCACCTACACATAGATTGTTTTTGCACAGAGGTTAGTGTGTAACTCGCCTTCGGCTTACACACAGCCATTTGAAACTTCTGTAAATGAACTAGGTCTCTTACAATAATCTGTCAAATCTTTCCTTGCTTTCACATTGTCCTTAGCCTTATCTGTCCCATCACAATGTTTATGATGTTATCACACACATTTTTTTCTACATACATTACATCAATGATGAACTAGATTATCCCCCAATAAGGCATCTCCCAAAATATACTTTGTTTGGTCCAATTATGATCTATCCTATATCCTGGAAATCATATGGATTTACTCAGTTCAATTATCTTTGGAAAGTCTCTAACTCTGTGCCAACCCTGGTTACCACTTAACCTCACAGAGGCTCATCACGTTCAATTTCTTCATTTTAAACGCATCCTTCTTACCTCTAAATTCATGATCAAGGTCCAAAAACCTTCGATGGCAGTCAACCACGAGTTTTTAGCCATGTTTCAATGTGAATGCCTTTGTATCCTTCATACAAATTGGACATGCCAATTTTCCCTGTCATCCAACCTGACAACATTCCATAGGCCAAAATCATTGATAGTCCACATCAATGATGCCCTCAAGAAATTTTGCTTTGTGGAAATATCATAAGTTTGTATGCCTGAATACCACAACTCTTTAAGCTCATAAATCAATGGTTAGGTAAACATCAATCTTGGCTTTGGGATTATCGGGACCAGGGATTATACAAGTTAGAAACATGTAAGGATCTTTCATGCACATTTCAAGAGAGAAATTGTATGGTGTAACAACCACAGGCCATAGGTAGGGTTTGCTAAATGATTATTCAGAGTAAATCCATCACAAAGCCCCAACCTAACATTCCTAGGATTGGAGCAAAATCAGGATAAGTTTGGTCAAAGTGTTTCCAGGCTTCACCATGGGAAGGGTGGGTCATGACACCATCATTTCTCTTATTCTCAAAGTGTCATCTCATGTGAGGTGCTGAACTCATTGAAGCATACAATCTCTTTAACCTTGGAATTAGGGGCAAATAGTGCATTCTTTTATAGGGAACATCCTTATATCTTCCATGGCCAGATCTTTTTGGTTTAAACCTAGGGCTTTCACAAAATTTGCATTAGGTTAGTTATGCATCATCTTTGTAGTACAACATGCATCCCTTCAAACAACAATATATTTTTTGACTTTTATCCAAGTTTTGAAACTAATTTCTTGGCCTAATAGAAATCCTTTGGAAGAACTAGGTTGTGGACTAATCTCATTCATCAATGTTGCCCACTAGTCAAATGAATTTTGACTTTGATTAGCTTCTGACCTTATAGCTAACATTCTAATTGCTAGAGACAACTATGAGTACACACACGTTTCCCATAGATGGGCCTTTATAGCCTCCAATATAGAGAAAAATTTATCAGCCTTTGCATTATAAGTCTCGATAGAAGGTTTATAATCTACATGAATTTGGGCCTCAACTACATCATAAATCATTTCCTCATATCGTGTAGAGTTATCCTTCCAATTAATATTTCCCGCGACATGCTCACCAATATTAACTCTACTTGAACTACCTCTAACATATGTATTTTCAACACTAGCATCTTCAAAATTGTGTGTGGCAACTTCCCCATGCATAGTCCAAACCCAATAATCTACCATAAAACCATCCTTATATAGATGATACCTAATGGTGTCCTTATCAAAATATTTCCTACATTTGCACGTAGCACAGGACACTAACTTTGCTCATTCACAAATTACCTAACAGCCACCCTTACAAACGTTCAACTCCAGCATAAAATTCAGGTTTGATTCCCCCTCGACTGGGTGCACCCTCATACATCCATAGTCTGTTGCGGAATCATGGTTCTTGAATATGTAATTTAACCTAACAAATTCATTTAAAATTTTAAAAATTAAGATCTTATTTAATTATAAATATCTTTCAACAAATCATCTTCTTAAAAGTCTTTTCAATATATAATTTTTGCTCTTTAACTTAACAAATTTTGGCAGGCACCCCTTAAATTAAGATTCCACTCTTTAAATTAAAAATAAATTTGACAGAACCTCCCTAAAATTAAGATATCCCAAAAAATTAATTTCAATATATATATATATCAATCCCATCAATAAATTGAACAATACAATCAAACAAATATTTAAAGATCCTAAAACCATTCTAGAGCACACCCCCTTATAACATCACAACATACATATCCTACAATCTCCACATACACAATCAATCTCCATAGCAAACAATGAAAACAAGTCGGGGAAGAACTTCTACGCCCTTCCCCCAATCATGCAATCCCAATTTACAACTCTATCTTAGAAATCATAAGTCTCCATCCTAACAAAAAAGTAATTAAATAAGGAGAAAAACAATTACTTACCTTAAAAGAGACAAAAGAATAATATGCTCCGGAGAAAAATCTAACTGGATTTGACGTTCTGTCACAAAATCAAATCCTAAATATGGAAAAGAATTATGAGAATATATACCTTCCCTCCTGTTAATGAGGTTGAAAAGATTAAATGGGGGCAAGTATTCTATAAGGTGGTTCAACCACATCCTACAATTGAAAAGATCCAAACTTTTTGCAACCCAAATTAACAAGAAAAAATCAAACCAAACCAAATATCAATAAATAAACAATCCAGATTTTCTTGCATTTAAAATTAACAAGAAAAAACCAAACTAAAAATAAGTAACAGAACCCAATTACACTAAAAAAAAAAAAAGCGGTGGTGAATGTGGAGGTTACCTTCTCTAGTGCGGGACAGGAAGGTGGAGGTTGCCTTCTCAGCGATCTATCTGCGTGACGGTCTTCCCATTCGCGTTCTCGCTACTCTGATCTACTTGCAATGTAGTCGCGGCTTCGAGGCGCTAGCAACAACCTGGTGGCACGAGGCTTGCTTCTGGAAGAGGTGGCGAGGTAACGAGGTACGGCCGGTGTTCAAAGAGGGAGGCTAGGGTGCGAGTGTGGGATGGGCACGGGGCCACATAGTGCGGATACGGTCCAGAGAGGGGTTGGGCGGCATGGAGTGCGAAAGCCGAGGCGGTGGCATGACATGCGGAAGTCAGGTGGCGATGCAGAACGCGAATGCGGCATTGCGGGTAGTGGGCGTAGCGAGGGAAGGAGCCGTCGGGGGGGGCGGGGGATTTGAGAAGAGAGAGAAAGAAACTTGATAAAGATGAGTGTGTTATCTTATCATGTTAGATGCGGTCAATAATAACAAACTATTACCGATAGATTTTTGAATTTCTGCAAAAAGTCAGGAATCATAAACACTTTACTTTTTTCTTTTTGTGGCCTTATTAGACGGATTTTTCCATCGGTAACTATAAACAATTGGCCATTCTAAAAAAATTTTGGTTCTATTTTACTGATGGAAAAATCCATCAGGAATTTCATTTTTCAAAATGAACCATTACGATAATATTAGTTTCTGGATAATAAAATAGATTATAATAGTTCCTGATGGATTTTTCCATCGGTAATGTGCGTGCCATATTTTTTAATTGAGGCGCAAATGCCATATTTTTTAATTGAGGCTCAAAGTTTACCAATGGATTTATAGATGGAAAATCTATCGGAATGATTGAATCCCAAATTTCTCGAATTTCTTATTTTCCATCGATAAATCCATGGGAAATACCAACAGAAAAATTCGTCGATAAATCTATCTGAACTCGCTTATTTGTGAAAAATCATAAAACTTCCCAGTTGGCTTTTGCTCCATTCCCTAAAGTGATTGTGATAAATTATAAACCTATAAGTGGCTAAGTTTTTAAAGTGACTGAGGTATCATTGTGGCATCAAAGTAAATTGGTTATGTATTTGTTGTATGTTGAGATATTTGCTTGATCTTTATTCAGGATCACTAAAGGACAATGATAAAAACCAGAATCGTTTTTTGCTTTCAAAGTGATGCTATGCAGTATTAATCATGTTATGATTGATATGCAGGATAAATCTTCTTACATCTCATGAAGATTCTTTTTATGCAAGACATTGGCACCCATTGTGGGTCTGGAACAAGCCTACCTACTAAGGTCGGAAGACGACCAAACCAGAAATAATCATCACTATAGGGAGCAAACCCTTATCAAAGTATCTATCTATTGTCAATTAATTCAAAATTTCAAGTGATATCCTACCATTATCCTCATATATTTATTTATTGAATTGTATTAAGCATTACCCGCATATTCGTTTCTTGCGCAAGATACGCCTTCTTTCATCAAAAAGCATAGAAGCGTTTTACACATCACCATTGAAAATTCCATGAAGGAGTCTTGCGCTTTTTCTTTTGGCATCCAAGAACACTAACTTCCTCACTCCAAAACTAAAATAGTATCTTGACTTACCACTCTTCTAAAATAATAATTTTCATGCTGTAATCAAAACTTATAATTTTGCTAGGTTTGGCATAACTTGAAAAATCATGTCTATAATTGTCACTTCTAATTTCATGTTTAGCAATTGCAATGCTACAAACATAATCATAATGATGAAAATAAGGTCATGAGTTCAAATCGCTCACCATTTGAAGGAGTGCTTGTATACTATCCATTTGACCTTGGAAGCTTGAAATGATACCAACAACTTCCATAAAGCAACATAGACACATGAACATTAAACTATGGGCTTACTAGAACAACTCTATGAATATTGGGACAGCACTCAAACTTGACAACAACAAAATAAATAAACACCCCAACTCATAGATATGGAGGATATGATAAAAAAACTATGCATAAACTATGAACAATCCTTACCTTGGAGCTTAAAGGAGGTAGGATTGAGAAAGAAGGGAAAAGCAGGTGGAAGAAGGATGGGAGCTACTAGGGTTTCATTTTTGGGTGAAAAAAGAAGTTGAGGGAGGATTTACATAGGGAGAAGGGGTCACTAAATGAAACTATGTCGTTTTGGACCTATTCTAATATCGGGGCATCGCCTAAGGTCTATGACCACTATAGTAGTAAACAAGGGGAAAACATGGTGATGCGCCAACACCTAACCACTATAGCGATCGTCCGCGAACCAACATGGTGCATTTTGCATCACCTCCGCTATAGTAGTATTCGAAATGCAAGTTCTACATTTTTCATTACTTTATGGATCGGGTTTCCCAGCAACATGAGTAAGTCCCGAAGACCCTAAGGCCACTTGTCTAGAGATACGTGGATCTAGGTATTAGATACTCTCCCCTTAAAAGTGATTTGGTCTCCAAATCTAAACTCACTCATCTTGGAGACCAAAGAGGTAGGATACTTGAACCTTGGCACTACCAGGACAGGCATGCATACTAGGAAAATGCTGACATGATAGACTTAATTAATAGTCATAGACCAGGAGGCAATGCCATCCTCCAGGCCACGTCCTACTTTGGCTAGGTATACCATTTGTCATGTCTGGCAACTCTACCTCTAAGGGTAGCCTTTTCTTGTTGAGGCAACAAAAGACACCTATCATGATACTTACATTGGCTACCTCCACCTCTAAAGCAGACTTTTCCATGGCGCAATTCCTAGGTAGATAGCTACACTCTGCCACTTCATGCGCCCATGAGCTGTCGAGGATAAAAAGCATCAAATGTCAACTTTCGTCCTTGCTCTATTTCTCTCTCTCTCTCGCATCTGACATGGCTGATCACGGGACTTAGAGTCTTCGGTTTCGAACTTCCTTACTCTATATGAGCATTATGCATGGAAATCAAAACTAATCCATTCAAATACATAGAAAATGCGAACAATGAACATGGCATTCAAAAGCATCATTATTAACTAGCATGTTTCGACAATCAAGGTCATGGTAATCAACCACCTACCTATACTCCTAGCATGCATAAGTGCAACATGTCACACATCACATAAATCAATCAAACAAATATAACTTTCTCTTGGATTCCTGAAACATTTTGTCATGTCGATATGCACTATCAATTCTTCCTAACTAACTCTTCTAACCTCTGAACTTCCTAGTCCTTAATCAAATTTCTTCAAGTGGATACACATGTTTCAAGACATCAAATTATGTTCACATATCTTATACGCACATGAAATCATGGCAATAGGTTGCACTTAAACATGGTGCATCTCAAACTAAGCCTTAGTCATATAGTTTACTTGCATGGTTAGGGAAACATCATATATTCATTACATAAGGGTTCATAAACTTGGTCAAATGAGAACTCACAAATCAAAACTTAAAAACAAACACTTAAAGACAATCCAATCATATATTCACACTATATAAGAATCTTAAAAGAAAATGCAACTCACGTCAGCATCTAAGTTTTGGATCAAGTAAAACACTTATGTAATAAGCAAAACAATTTGGGGAAGGCATAAAACATCTAAGTAGTTCAAGTTTTCACAAGATGGGTTTCAATAGATACATTTTCAAATAAAGTTAACCATGACAATTCAACATAGAAAAGGGATTATAGCTTCGTTCGAACATTTAACCTTGGCGTAAATTGTAATGCCTGGAGACGAGGTAGGAGTGATCGGTCTGAGAAGACCGACAAGGAGCAGTTCCTGCTTCCAAGCGGAGAGGTACATGAATGAATCAATTACACACCCGAATAAGAGATGGATTTGAGTCTATATAGATATAGGACTATATAGTTAAGGAGAGCTTATATGAATTGATTGGTACTTCCTATGCCACAAAGATGCATCTTTCTTTTAGAGCCCATCACGAAAAGAACTAGTTAAGCATGCTTGACTTGGGATAATTTTGGGATGGGTGACCTCTGAAATTTTTCCCAAGAAATGTGTGATGAAAATTAAAATCTAATTCTCAACATGACAAATGATAAACATGCACTGTAATTGGAATTAGGTGTTAGAATTACCTGGAACGGAAGAGTTTGATGAATTCATGATGAGCGCTTCCTTTCCCTGAGAGAAATCAAACTCAGAGATAACTCCTTATCACCCTTTCAGCTGCACAAAACGTGTTCTGCCTCATGGGGCAACAGCACACTGATTAGGTTAAGGAGGGGCCTCCCTAATAAACCCAATGGGCCAAACCTCCCATTATAGCTGAACCCAATAACACTACCAAAACCCATATCCATTAACAATAAAATTATCACAATAAGCCCAATACAATAATTAATCAGAAAATTAGACTAAACAACATGGTTTAATATTTTGCACCTAATTAATCTGGAATCAAATTAAATTATAACAAAATTAATTTATGCCAGTCCACACACATAGGATTTCCAACATTCTCCCACTTGGACAGCATAAATCAAAACATTATATTATTCCATTAATCAACAATATGTGGCCACAACAAGATGCCAAAATAAGCCAACATAAACCACGAAAAGGTCCAAAATGGAACTATAAGCATCTCAACAATGCAGAAAATCATATTCGAAGGAATTGTGATATCATACATTACAAGACACTTATATCCTGTAACCCAACAACAAAATGGAATATGGGTAAATGGGAAAGCACAACAAAATGGCATGCCAAAGTTTGAAAAAGTGCAGTTTCCCAACAAAATGGCCCAAGCATCCACCCAAGATGCCATATAAGATTCAAAAATCTTATCACAATAACAAGATTGAGAATTGGGTCCAAAATGTCTCCACAATATGCCATCACAATGTATAAATATATAATAATAATTGTAATAACTAAATAGAATAAACATATGGCAATTTCAATACTATTGAATATCTCAAATATCACAAATTTGAGGTCATAACAAAACATAAACATGAACTCCCACTAATCCAAAACATCAAAAAAACCTCACTACACCCATACGGGTTACATGATCAACAAAAGCTTTAAAGTTATGCCTTTTGTTAAGGGTCAGCAACATTAAGCTCTAGGATATGCTCGACACGAGTTTTAAACTCCTAATCTTCTCTCACAAACATAAACTTTGTCTCAAAGTGCTTTGTCCGCTTTGAGCTCTTATTATTAAGAGAAAAGCTAACCAGAGAGAGTTGTCACAATATATGGTCAGGTCCTGAGATACTCTCCACAAAATCAAACTCAACAATAAAGTTCTTCAACCATATTGCTTGACGCGTAGCCTCATAACAAGCTATATACTCGCTTCCATGGTTGATGTAGCGTAAGAGTCTGTTGACACTCTTCCAAGATAGCTCTCCAGCTAACATGAATACATAACCTGATGTGGACTTATGATCATCTGGACAACCACCATAATCAGAATCACAATAACCCGTTACCTCAAGATGATCTGACCTCATGTATGTAAGCATATAGTCTTTGGTACCTTTCAGATACCTCAAAACACGTTTGCAGCCTGCCAATGTGCCACACCAGGTTTACTCAAGTATCTCCCAAGTACACCAACAACAAAAGCAAGATCAGGACGTGTACAAACTTGAGTATACATAAGGCTGCAACAACAGAAGAATAAGGAATTTTCTTCATATCTCCATTTCACTTTCAGTCTAAGGACACGGACATTAGAAAGCTTTTCACCCTTTTGAATGGGTGCAACACATGGCTTACAAAATTGCATATTGAACCGGTTAGGATTCTAATATATCCTTGTTGAGACAAACCAAGAATACCGCGAGATCTATCACGATGAATCTCAATGCCCAAAACAAAAGATGCATTACCAAGATCCTTCATATCAAAATGAGTTGTAAGCATCTGTTTGGTCTATTTAGAAAACCCACATCATTACTGGCCAAAAGGATATCATCAACATAAAGAACAAGAATAACAAATTTTCTCCCACTATTCTTCAGAAATGCACTGATCAACTGCATTTTCCTTAAAGCCAAGAGAGCTTACAACATGATCAAACTTCAAGTACCACTGTCTAGAAGCTTGTTTCAAACCATAAATGGATCTTTTTAATTTACAAACCATGTGTTCCTTACCACTTTCAACAAAACCATCAGGTTGATTCATATAGACATCCTCAAAAAGATCACCATTCAAGAATGCTCTTAACATCCATCTGATGAAGCTCTAAATCAAAATAAGCAACCAAGGCCATCACAATTCGAAAAGAGTCTTTAGTAGAGCAGGAGAAAACGTCTCTTTATAGTCTATGCCTTCCCTGGTTATACCCTTTAGCAACAAGCCTAGCTTTGTACCTCTCTATCTCTCCTCTAGCATCACGTTTGGTCTTAAAGACCCATTTGCAACCAAGAGGTTGCAACCTTAGGTAACTCCACCAAATCCCAAACATCATTCTTTCGCATAGAAGCCAATTCATCCTCCATAGCAACCAGCCATTGTGAACTATGGGATTAGAATGGCTTCATGAAAGGTAACTGATCAGAATCCTCAACAGAAGCATACTCATGTTCCTGAATAAACAACATAATCTTGAATCTAGTAGACTCAGGAGATGTAGGAACACGCTCATATCGCCTCAATTGAGGCATAACAATATCTGATTCTGAACATCATGATCATCATGTGGATGAACATCAGCATTAATAATGGGATCAGTGGCTTCATCATGAGTGACAACAGCGGGCATGGACTCTGCAAAAGAGCAATAGGTACAGTAGTGACATGCTCTTCTCTGAAGCTAACAACACGCGGCTCTTGAGTTGTAACCTTTCTATCGTTTTCAAAAGACTACGATGACTCAACAACTCTAGTGGTATGAGTAGGACAATAAAATCTAGAGCCTCTAGAGCCCACACAATATCCTACAAAGAAACCACTAATCGTCTTAGGATCAAGTTTCTTTATTTCTGATTGTAAGTCTAACTTCTGCCTTACAACCCCAGACACGAAAATGCTTCAGAGTAGGCCTCCTCCCTGTCATAAGTTCATATGGAGTCTTTGGAACTGAATTACTTGGCACATGATTTAAAACATAAGCTGCTGTCTTCAAAGCTTCTCCATAAAAAATCAGGAAGAGTTGAATGGCTAAGCATACACCTAACCATCTCCATGAGAGTACGATTTCGCCTTCAGCGACACCGTTTTGTTGCGGAATGCCAGGCATAGGTCCTGCCTCAATGCCACAATCTTGCAAAAACCTTGCAAAAGGACCAGGATTCCTTCAGCTTCATCATACCTTCCATAAAATTCACCACCTCTATCAGATCTAACACACTTAACCTGTGTGCCAAATTTCAACTCAGGCTTTAAAATTCTTAAAAGCATCCAAGGAGTCTGATTTCTCACGCAACAAATCAATCCAGCCAAATCTTGAGAAATCATCAATAAAGGTGATGAAATATCTAAATCCTCCCAAGCAATGGGAGTAATTGGCCCACATATCTATGAATCAACTGCAATACACCTTCACTCCTACCAACTCTTTTCTTCCTAACGCCAGTGAGCTTCCCTTTCACACAATCAATACAAGTATCAAAATCTGAGAAATCCACACTATGAAGAATGTTCTCCTTGATTAATCTTTCCATCCTCTCTGATATATGTCCCAACCTCTTATGCCACAACATAGAAGAATTCTCAGCTTTCACGCTTTTGCCCAACAACATTATTAACATTGGAATGTCGTTGTTCAAGAGAAAGGTTCAAGATCCAACATATACATGCCATTCAATTTAACACCATAGCCAACAATAGCAGATTCATAATATAAAACAACTTTATTAGATCCAAAATGGAAAGAGTAGCCACATTCATCCAAAACTGAAACTGAAATCAAATTCCTTCTCATAGAAGGTACACAAACAGTGTCTCAAAATCAATTCATGTCCACTACTTAATTTCAAGGCAACTACTCCTATATGTTCTACTTTGACATTCATCCCATTTCCAACTTGCAACAGACACCTCCCCTTCATTTGGCCTTCTCCTAGTTTTGAGCTCCTGCATAGATTTTGCAATATGAATGGTTGTGCCAGAATCTAACCACCAAGTATGAGATGGGACATCAACAAGATTAGATTCAAAACACACTAAAGCTAGATGAATACCTTGCTTTTTTTCTAACCACTTCTTAAACTTAAAACATTCAGATTGTTTGTGAACACATCACAAAACTTGCAGGTACCATTGAATCTCCTTTTACCACCAGATGATTCACCATCTTCATAAACTCAGGAGGCCCAAACTTATCACTCCCCTTCTTCTTGAATTGAGGCTTACTACTCTTTCCCTTAAAATGCTTCTTCTTATCATGACTTTTATGGGAAACCAACTGAACAACTTGAGCTTTACCCTTCTTCATAGTTTGCTCCTCCTAATTAAGAATGGCTATGAGCTCATCAATGGACCACTCTTCCTTTTGTGCATTATAAGAAGTCTTCAAAACATCAAATTCAGAAGGAAGAGAGTCCAACACCTGCCAAACCAAAAATCACTTCCCAGTTTACCTTCATGGATTTCAACTTGTTGTACCAGTTGGTGAGCTTCATAGCATGCTCACGAACACCAGACACACCATCATATCTAGTCTTTGTCAGCAAGGAAAGATAGTAATCCTTCTCCGTCTTATCAAATTTCTTGAACTTCTTGCCCACAGACTCAAGAAACTCCTTAGCACTGTTCGTCTCAGGAACATTGTCTTTGATGGTCTTGTCCATAGTAAACTTCATGGTCATCAGACAAACTCTATTAGAATGAGCCCACTTATCATGTTTTGCAATATCAAGCGGAAGAATCAGGTGTGGGAACTTCAGGCTCATTCTAGGAAGGGCAGCATCAATGTTAGAAATGGCAAGGAATAACTTAACGTTAGCCCTCATAATTTGTTCCATTAGCTTTGGTAAAGAGTTCATGTTCATAGGCAAAGCTGAAAGTTTGTACATTAATGGGAGATTTTTATCAAGCATATCCAACAAAAGAAATAGAGCTTATGACCACAATAAAGTTATCTCATGCAAATGCAATCCGTCCAAGGGTTCCGAATTACAATGCATAAGTTAACTCCCACATTAGAAAATAATTATATTCTTAAAGCTAATATTGAGAGGATATGAAAACTTTAAAATATAATTACCAATCATCAAGAACTATTTCAATAAAGACAAACCGATAGGGTAGGTGCATTATTAAAATAATTCCTAATGCCACATTAGTAACAATAATTTTTTTTTAAATAATAGTATTTTATCATAATTCGTCTCATGAAGGCAAGTTCACAACTATGAAAAATACCCAACAACAGTACAAAATGGTCTAAAACAGCATATCTCAAAATTATATATCACAAAATTTTATAATAGCAATAAAACATAATCTCAATAATTAATAATACGCACATAATAAAGCACAAAATTATTTAATTGACCAAATGATATCAAAACTGAGAACATACTGAACATAATGTGCCAAACAGTGTTAGAAATGTGCACAAAAAATTTCAGACCAAAATTTGGAGAGTACCTAATATTTTTAAGCAATATATGTAGTGGGAAATTAACAATAATTATTTTGGCTGCCCAGAAAATAATTAAAAATTACCAATAATTCTAAAAAATTAAAAAACCCAAAATGGAAAAAAAATGGGCCAAAACGGGCCCTGGATGGGCCCTCACGCGCTCCACGCGCTGAGGCCCGTGCGTGGGCTTGTGCGCGAGTTACTGTTCATCGTCCCTTACCTCAGCCGGGTCCAGAAACGGGTTTTTGCTACCCGACAAACCCGAAACGGGTCGAGAGCTATATCTCTCTTTCTCAACCAAATTGAGAGATTTTAGTGTCTATAGATTCCTCTTTCAGTGTTCTACAAAACCCATATAATTTTGTGTCTAATAATGGACTATAAAATTCCAGAAAATTCCGCGAAAAAGGGATGGGTAGTCTTGGTTTTTTCGCGATATCTTTCTCAATACTCAATGAAATTTCATGATTTTGGTGTCAATAGGTTCGAAATGTTATCCTCTATAATAGCCCTAAGCTAATTGAGACAAATTCACATAAATATGGGTTCAGGTTCATCAAATCGAAATCGGGTTCTATGTTAGGGTTCTAACTTTCAATGATAAAATTCTCTTGTATACTCAACCATTTTACACGATCTTTATGTCGATTTATTCAGAATAAAATTATCAACAAAAGCCCTCAAACAATTTTGAAAATAATCAGTTAAATCGCAAAATCCGAATTGGTGTATTATGGTTCATATGACATACGAAAAATCATCATTAACACCTAATTTGAAACACTAAAATCATTGTCATATAAGAATTGGTAAGGCTCTGATACCACTTGATGAAAATTAAAATCCAATTCTCAACATGACAAATGATAAACATGCACTAATTGGAATTAGGTGTTAGAATTACCTGAAACTAAGAGTTTGATGAATTCATTACTTCAGCTTTTCCCTGTGAAAGAAAATCAAACTAAGAGATAACTTCCTATCACCCTTTCAGTTGCACAAAACGTGTTTGACTGCCAATCTGCAATACACACATAATTACAAGGCAGCCTAATTAGTAATCCAATGGTAAACTTCCCATTATAGCTAGCCCAATAACAGGAACCAAAACCCATATCCATTAACAATAAAATTATCACAATAAGCCCAATACAATAATTAATCAAGAATTGGACTAAACAACATGGTTTAATATTTTGGCACCTAATTAATCTGAATCAAATTAAATTATAACAAAATTAATTTATGCCGTTCTACACACATAGGATTTCCAACAATGTGTGAATGAACAAGCAAGCTGAAAAGACTTGTGTTCCTTGAAAGAATCTATAAATAGGAGTTTAATGTTACATAAACAAATCATGCCTTCATACTAAACTTGTCTCATGTATCTTGTAAAGATCATTAACAAAAACTCTTTGAGAAATCTTTTCACCTAAAATCTTGGAAAACATTTGCTAAGAATCTCAAGTATTCATAAGACCCCTTTCAAGATACAAACGCAGTCCTCACCATATGTTGAGCTTATAAAACATAACAACATAGCAGCATTTAAAGAAACTTGATACTGGTGAACATGAGCTTTCAAGGTTAAAGGTCCATCAAGGGAACCTATTTTACTCTGGTTCTAGAAGGTATAATAAAATAAGCATACATATGCATGAAACCATATTAAATTTTTAAATTTATAAATTAGTATGTAAACATTTTAAATTCTAATTTTATAATTTTGGCCCTTTATTTGTTAAATCCGAGATCTGGCCATGTATATATACACATAATGCAATCGCTTTTGATAAAAAAAAAAAAAAAGAGGTTAGATGGTGCGTGTAATAGGATTATGTTAGATGACACAAAACTTAAAATTTGACCTGTATAATTAATATATATATATATATATGGGGATTGTTAACCTTCACATTTTATTTTGGACAAAAAACTCTATCCTTCTAAGATAAACTAACTTGTAGTTTGGGCTAATTCTATCGTTTTAATGGCATTTACATTAATTGTCACTTTATCTTTTTCTTCACCTATTTGTTTCAAAAATGATTACATCACACACATGACACTTTCGTTAGAAATAACTATTTAATCAAGATGTATTTTTCATCCAAAATATCCTAAATTATCGTAAATGTATATCAAACTATCTTTTTTATGTTTTTTTTTAGGATGATCACGATGACCTATATATACATCGGTATATATCAAACTATCCTTGATTATCTACCAAAAAAAAAACTATGCTTGATTGAATTCTCGAAAAAGTAATAAAACATGTTAGCTACTTGACAAATTGAACTCGTGGTTTTGGGTAAAATGAAAGGACTTCCATCCCGTGCATGCAACAAGATCAACTTGCGCAAACCAACCATCAGTGCTTCACTGTGGACTTGTGAAGTTTTTTTTTTTTTTTTTTCTGGAGATCATATGAAACTTGGGAGTTGGGGGTCTGGAGAAGAAAAAATAAAATTATTATTTTTGTTGGTTTTTGCTCCTAATTCTATCTTATTATTAGTAACAGGGGTATTTAGATAATTTAGGATAGTTCGATATATAACTGTTATATAGGCCATCGTAAATTTTTTTATGCATCTGAAAAAAAAATAAAACAAAACATAGCTCGTTATACTTTACGATAATTTAGAATATTTTTGGATAAAAATTATGTCTTGGTTAAATAGTTACTTCTAACAAAAGTGTCCTGTGTGAGATATGATCATTTTTTAAATAAATAGGTAAGAGAAAAAGACAAAGTGTTGTTATGCAAAGTGGGATAGTAAGTGAAAGAATAATGATATTTGCACACCATTGGATGGCCACCTACGGTTCCACCGTAGAAATAAGTAAGGAAAAGGACAAAATAAGAGTATAGTTTGTATACATACTGCAGTGGCAAAATTTGAAATTTTGTTAAATTCTAGAAACATTTAAACAAGAAAAGAAAGGAGAACAACTTCCTCTGCACACACCCTTTACGATTTGTTCTAGAGGAGAGAGAAAACATTTTGATGGGAAACCAAATCTTCCCTCTCATCTCACAACCACCATCAACATCAACCCTCAACTCTATTCTTCCTCTTTCTAATCAAGGTGCACAAAAGTGTGTGATCCTCAATGCACCTTCAAAGTTGAACATGCATTCATGCAAATGAATCAACCCTTTGTTTCTCTTCTTACTAATCTCAACGCTACCTCGAATTTAGTTGGTGGATGTAAAGGCCAAAGGTGAAGGCTTGAGTATGTTTTCTTTGGTGGGGGGGAGGTTTGTTTTATTTGCTCACAAATTCTATCAATTTGGCTATCCTTTGTGCTTTTTACATTCTAAAATGATAATGGTACTAACTTCCCTCTCATCTCATTTCTCTCATTGAACTCATATTTTATTCACTAATTTATAACTTGTGTGCAGTAGTTTAGAGCTTTTTGGTATAAGTTTACAACTTTTTTGCACTTAGTTTATAAGTTTTTAATATGGGTTTTATCCGTTTTCTTCATCTTTGTAAGTTTTTATACGGGTTTACAAATTATATTTTATTTTAACATGAGTGTGACATCAAATTACTTTGATTTAGGTTACTTGAAATTGATTATTGCATTAAATTATTGATATTAATTGATATAGATGATATATGAACTTATTTGTGTCTTTTTTTGTACTAGATACATAATCAAATAACGCGTTCAAAAGCAAAGAACATAAAATAAATGAAAAAACTTTTAAACCAATGTTAAAAAACTGTAAACTCATGTGTGTTAAAAAACTTGTGAAATAGTTATAAATACTTGTGAATTGGGTATAAATACTTGGAAAATGATGGTACAAATTTCTAAACTAGTGATAAATCCCTTAAAGAATTTAAATATTTTGAGGTTGATCTTAGAAACTGTAAACTGGTTTTGAGTACTTGAAAACTAGTTGTAAATACTTAGATATCTATGCTAAAAAGTTGTGATCTGGTGCTAAAAATTAGATAAGCCGTCAATGCTTCTTTGTTAAGGTAGGTTTTGTATCACAACTATATTTTTCATTATTTTTGGGTTTTTTTTTGTTAGATGTTTTTGTATTGTCATTACCCGATTCGTAAAATTTGACTAGCACGTGAGGAATCTCATCCCATGTAAGCCTTCTGGGAAAACTTTCTAAATGCATACCTTAACATAATATAATACTTCAAATATGATTTTTCTTCTAAAACAACAACAATTTCTCTATTTAAAACATAGTATCTAATTACATAAATCTGAAAATATTTAATATTTTTTAATTCGTTATGCAAATTTTAAAACCATAAACTAATCCATCACATGATGTTAATCTTAACTTTGATAACTTGCTTAACCATTGAAAACTAAACTATAACTACATGGCTGATCAAATGCATAATATAATCAAAATCAATAGTTGAAAACCATACTTAAGCTCTGCACATATATGGAAATATATGAACTTTGAAAATAGCTATTGCATCTCAAAATACATGCGTGGCTCAAGTCCTACCTGGAAACTACTAGAGCTCTCTAAAATTGACATAAACCTAAACTAAGCTTTCCATTACGCAAAGCTCACCCAAGGATAGCTACTACTGAATTGGTGATCAATAACTTTTGTACTTGCAACTATGAGAGGAAGGGAAATGGGTAAATCAACAAATTCAGTGAGTGAACTCTCACCTATCACCCATATGGGACAACCAATAAAATATAATACAATATACATGCATCAATCGTAAATCATTTGATGTTTCTATATATAGCTATATAAGAAAACACTTTTCATAACACACAATCTATCAATCATGCTACCATTTTAACTAAAGGTGCAATAGAGCATTAGGAAGTAGGATTGGAGAGTTGAATAACTACATATATAATAATAAAGCTGGAAATCGCAAACTATGTTGAAATAAGCTGTGGGCACCTAACTAGATCCGCTTCCTGGGATTGCCACCATGGCTACTTACTAGGTTTGCCTCCATGGCTGTTTACTATTGTTCATCATACATACTCAACTGAAATAATTAAAAACAACAATGCTTAAGACGGGTACTCTATCCCTGCGAAGTAGAAGCCCCATAAATGCTGAAGGATGGGTACTCTATCCCTGATGAAGAGAAGCCCCTAAATGCAAAAAGATGGGTACTTTGTCCCTGGCAAAGTAGAGCCCCATAAATGCTGAGTACACTGAGAGTTCTGGACTCAAACAATTCTAACAATCTGACTTTAGCATAACTTGATTGTAAAAATCGTGCCCAATGGACCACTGCCTATAGGCATTTGATTTTCAAGCCTACAGAATATGTATCTGACAATTGTTATGAATCATACTGAATTCTACTCTTGGTACCATAAAACTAAAGTTTTAAATTCATATATTAAACTAACATAACTTTTCATATACTTGATAAAATCTAAAATCATAGCTCAAAAACATTGGGGTTTATAATCATGACACTTGAAAATCATATAACATATTTATTCAAAAGCTAAGTCATACCTTGCTCTATATATATTCATTTTAGCAACAATGGTCCCATGAATTCTGAAAATATGGTTTCATGCTCTTTGAAAACCACAATTTTATCAAATTAACAAAATCATCACTAACCTCTAATCCTGTCTAAAATAGTCTAGATAATACATTTCATGATAATTGAAACCCATGGTTTCGTAAATTTGGCATAATTAACATTTATCTAAAATCTCTTTGAAATATGCTCTAACATTATACTTAGGCCACAATATGGGGAAAATAACTCTAATGACCAAAATAAAGGTAACTGGATTAATCCATTCACCTGGAGGAAGGAAGGATGGTGCCAACATCAATTGAGCTCCAGGAGCCGGAGAGCACCAAAATCTACCATAACAACCATAAAACTCAAGATCAAACTCTAAAAAAATCTCTAGATAACTTTAATATAGTTCTAACAACATTAGGGGAGCATTCCCACTTGACAACAATGGAGAAAACAACTACCTATAACATGGGGAAGGAAAAACATGGAAAAAATTAGCATAAACCAACATCACTTACCTTAGATCTTGGAGAAGATGAGATCAAGAAGGATGAGAGTGAAGGGTAGGAATAAGTGTTTAGGGTGAAGGTTTGCGTTTCTGGTTTGGGGATGCCCGATTCGGGCTTATATAATGGGTTAGGGTGCGTTAAGTGAAATTGCGTTGTTTTACTACTGATGACATCAGATGTCGCTACAGTGAATAAAGCTCTCATAGCGAACCTGAGGAGCAACAACTCGCTGAACGAACATAACTTACTATAGCGAGCCTCCTACTTGCCTTCTCATTGCAGCAAGCATAATCCACTTGACGAGGCTATTTTGCAAAATTTTGCAGGAACAGCACCCAAACCCCTTCTACCAGCTTGGCATCTAGGTTGCCTCAACACTCACTTATTTACATTACTTCCTATTAACTTTAAAACATAAATGTAAATAAGGAAATACCACACATTTGGATTCAAATAAAATATCATAAAAATTAAAATCTTAACCAATCAAAATCCAAATTTTGGGTTTTAGTTCAATTTTAAATCCTCACATTTTTCTAAACTTGTGGTCCAAAAACGAAACATTTAAAGGTTTCATAAAAATCATTAAAAATCATTGTTTAACTTCTTTTCCCTCTAGGAACAATTATCGGGATTTTGATCCCAAAAATGTCACTCTAACATATAGCCCTCTAAGGAGGTGTAGGGTCCAGACTTAGTGAAGCTCTAGGACCTGTGGGTACGGGACCTTAGGCCGTACAGAGCATGTCCTACACGTATACATTTGGTATTACATGTATTACACTCCATAAGTAAAGTATGGAGGATTAAATGAATGTTGACGTAAATTTTCATT
The DNA here is from genome assembly GCA_030441495.1 of Dalbergia oliveri. Classification (NCBI taxonomy): domain Eukaryota; kingdom Viridiplantae; phylum Streptophyta; class Magnoliopsida; order Fabales; family Fabaceae; genus Dalbergia; species Dalbergia oliveri. The sequence goes on from JAMLFY010000001.1 coordinate 13,360,146, forward strand.
TTGAGCTTGAGATGGATGATCATGAAGGGAACTCTGAGATGGTGGTGCCTACTGTTAGGATGATAGTTAATTTAGAAGAAGAAGTGAAATCATTCTACAAAAATTCAGTCTTTTATCATCATTATTTATAACTTCACACTACACTCTTATCAATTGATTCATTATTATCATCAATTAATGTATTCTTTTGCAATAATTTCCATTATTTGATAAACCACCTTAATCCCATCACATTCACATCTCTTCTTGCCTTTTTGGGGTTTTATCTTTTCCATTTGGTTGTTCTTTACTTTTGAACACATCATTTGGTTATGTATCTAGTACACAAAAAGGACACAAATGAGTTCATGTGTCATCTATATTAATTAATGTCAATAATTTAATGCGTAATCAATTTCAAGTAACCAAAATCAAAGTAATCTACTGCCAAACCCGTGCTAAACCAAAATTTAATTTGTAAATCCATGCAAAAACTTGTAAACCTCAAGAGTAAACATGTATACTTGTGTTGAAAAATTGTAAACCAAGTACAAAAAACTTACAAACACATGCTCAAAAATTATAAACCAAATGCAAAATATATTTATAAACTTGTGCTGAAAACTTATAAATCAAGTGTAAAAATTATTAAAAACTTATAAATAAACCAAGTATAGAGAAGTTGAAACCCATGCTTAAAACTTGTAGATTAAATGCAAAAAACTTGTAACCCATAGTTGAAAACTTATAATAAAAAGAAATCCAAAATAATTATATTATAGTTGATATACAAAACTTATAACAAAACCACCTTAAAGAACAATCTACAACTTTTAAATTTTTAGCTTAGTTTCCAAGAATTTACAACAAGTTACAAGTATTTTGCATAAGGTAGCAACTTTTTAACTACCAATTTCATAGCATTTAAAATTAGATTCCAAGTAATGACAACCAATTTAGAATTTTATAACACCACTTCGTGTAAAAAAACTTGGTTTACAAGCATATTGCACTTTTTTTTATAAATCTTAAACATAGGTTTACAAGTTTTTTCTATCAATTTACAAGTTTTTTACACTTAGTTTACAAGTTTTAAATAATGTTTAGTTTTACATTTTTTTTTTGCACTTGGTTTACAAGACTTATAAATCCATGCTAAAATTTATAAACATAATGCAAAAAACTTATTAATTAAGAGCAAAAAACTAGTAAGCTAATGACAATAAACTTGCAAACTGATTTTTAGCATTATTTTATGAGTTTTTTTTTTCAGGGAGAAAGAAGAAAATGAGAACACATTGGTTGTTCAAGTTATCAGCTATAAACAAGTTAAGAATACCCCTTAAAGCTTAATTCATTCAACCAAAGAATCACAATCCATTCTTTTACGAGTTTTAAAGCTATTTTATAAGTTTATCAAATCATTTATTCTCAGTTCAATAATTACATTTAGCTCAAAGCATACACATATCAAAAGAGAAGTGCAAATGAGGAACCTATTTAAAAAAATATCCTAAACCCACCTAAAAAGAAACAACAAGTGCAAATGAGAAATTCACATACCTTATAAAGAAAATTGTTTCAGAAATGTGAAAGAAGTGTATGTTTGTTGTTGTTATTGTTCTTTTGTGGGTGAGGAAGCTACACTCTTCCTCAAAAGTTGTTGTTCTTGTTGTGAGATGATCATATAGCAGCAGTTAATGACAGCAGATATGATGGTGGCTGTGGCGGTGAAGAAATTGTTATTCTCTTGCGCGTGAGAGAAGAGAGTTGGAGGGAGGTGAGACAGAGAGAAGTTAGTTTTTTCCATTTTAGAAATCTTTTATATAAGTGTGCAAATGTATGCTTAAATTTTATCTTTTTCCTCCAATAGTAGTAGGTGGAAACCGTTGGTGTTTGGGATTGTGGTGTGCAAATAACATAACTGTGAATGAAAACACGAGTGATACTTTGAAAGGTTTATACTGGTGAGGTTTTATGCAACTCACAAATTGTGCGTGTGTGGTTTCCTTTGTAGGTAATATAAGAGACGCTAAGGAGCAAATCGAAGACTTAGTTTCGTGGGGCAGCATTATAAGTTTGAGAGGAGTGAAACACTGTAAGAGGGTGATACGCTGTAAGGATCAAGAGGGGAGTTATACACTGTGAGGACAGCCCAAAGATCTGCCAAATGAATGAGAGGACGAGAGTAAGAGTGATACACTGAAAGGGTGAGCTTCATCATAAGTTTCTTGTGAAGGTGTGTGCGTGTGTGAGTTCTAAAATGGTGACCTATGATGCTGCCATAGGTGTTAACAATATGTGTGCCGGTCTTGCTAATTCTTGCGTTTAGCATTGACTGGAAAGTGTATATTCACTAATGAGAACTGTTGTCGACACTGTGAAATGCTGAAGGGGTTGGAGTGTGATGACACTGAGTTAGTACAAATTTATTTGAGAAGGGATCACTAGCAGCAGGTCAGCAAAAGATGAAGTATATGATTCGATCTAAGTCATTATCTCCAGAATCCACTTTTGAGGGGAGGACATGTCTTGTATGTCTTGGTGTGCCTGTTGTGTTACCGTTTGGAATGAGCAGAAAATAATATGTCATCAAGGGTTGGTGTGTCTGTTGCCTTTCGGAGGAATAGAAACAAGAGGTATTAAGACAGTTTATGCAGAAATCCCAAGACTGCATCAGTTTACGAGTGTCCAGGTCCGTAAAGCTACTGTTGGAGTTCCTTTGAGAGCCTCACAAGCGACTATGAATGCTTGCTGGAGGACAGGTGGTCAATTGTGCACCAAGTTGTAATAGGTGCTAATAGATGCTTTGAGTTGATTAAGGTGATAATAGGTGTTACTAGATGTGTTGAGCTGTTTGGAACGTGTTAAGTTCTATATAGTAGGATGTTTCTTTTGTGTACTTTAAGCTCTAACCTTATTGAGGCTAATGAGCTTGTTAATTACTTATCGGAAAAAAGAAAAAGACAAAGTCACATTTAATATGAATGTCATTTAAATTACAGAATTAGTCAAAATTACAAATTAATTTATTTTAAAAGGGAGGAGCATATTTTTTTTATCCAAAAGAAAATATGAAACTTGATAATTTTGGAAGATTTGGAGGTTAGCAATCCTCTCTCTCTATATATATATATATATATATATGTATATATATTAAAGATACGTTTTCTTTGATATGAATGACAGATTAAGAAAGAAAAAGGGGAGGGGGCCCCTAGTTATCACAATGAAGGGGGAAAAAAAAAGAATATGGCTAAAATGCGAGAAAAATATTTATCTGAGGGCATTTTAAACAGTGATTCTTTGAAGTCATCAGGCAATGAATTTGCTGTGATAGTGCATATATAAAATTTAATAGATTCGTCTCCTATTATAGAGTTGAAATACTGTTTGGCTGCTGTAGCTGTAGCTAGCTAGCCCAGCTGTGATTATTATAAAGTATAAATAGTTTTTAGGTTCAAAGAATGAAAGTTGATGGCGACACATTACCCCGATTGCTTGCTTTCGATTCACTCAAAACTAATGAACCATAAAAGGGCCAAATTCGACACGTAAACTAGAATTTGATATTTACCCCCAGCGAATTGTAACTGATTAAGTTGATTATTTGGTTCTCAACTTTCCTGCAGTCCTAGTGACTCCATTTTTTAGTTACCAGTGTTGAATCCATCTTTATTCTCGTTGTAACAGTAGTAGCATGAACATGTGCGGCATTTTATTGGTTTATCATTATTAGCCACCTTTATGCTCCACTTAGGGGTAATTATGTTAAAGAAAGAAATCATGACAGCAAGATTGGTTTATTATTATAGCAAAATGGGCAAATTTTGATCATATAATTATATATGGATGATCATAATTAAATATTAATTAATAATATTAATTATTACATGATCATTTAAAAAAATTATATAACTTTATGTTTTAATTTTGATCATTCATATAAGATCTAATGGTTAAGATTTACTTCTCTTATTCTCATAATAAATCATTCCTCGCTCTTGAGTTGTTAGCTGTGATAGGTAGTTTATTGAGAGAAAGAGAGTAGAAAATATTGACTTAGATTTTATATGAATTATTAAAATATATAATCTATAATCTATCTATAATACTAATATTTAAGACCCATTACATGAAAATTTTTCATTGTCATTCATAGAGAAAATTATGTCTCACCATTTTCATAATCATAATATTTAAAGTAATTTTTTGAATTTAATTTACCTTCTAATTATTATTTTTTCCAATCATATATTAATATCTCTCTTCCATTAACATAACAAAACTACTTTAAAAAATATTTCAATCAAAATGATAATTGAACATATTATTATATCATTAAAATTTTATATGTATAATTATTATATTAATGATATAACAAAGTTGTTATAATTATGTTACTACAAAAAACTATTATAATTAACAATAATTTTATTGACCCTGGAACTATTATATAATTATATAAAATGGTATTATAATTTTTTTTTAATTTTAAGTTGATAATGAACTAGAACTATAACCAATTCGTGATGTTAAAAATACAAAATCATTGCCTAGAACCTTCTTTCTGTAAATTTTTTAATCCCGTCTTATTTCATTATGAATGGAGAAGCGCAATAGTTTGAGAGTGATATCTAAATTGGATTTCAACAAGCATAATGATTTGATTTTGTTTCAACCTTTTTCATCTCAATAAGTGTAATAGTTTGACTTTGTTTTCAATTTTTTTTTCTATAAATTTTTTGCTATTGTGAGTAACATCTAGATCAAATTTTGTTTGATTAGCGATATTTCACAATGATGCTTGCTCTATTACGGGCAATCAAAAGAGAAGGGTGCCATGATGATAGTGACAGTGTCTGTGGGCATGGATAAACATGAGGTGCTGCATAGTGTGGAAGTTGAGGTAGACAATTGTGACATTACTAATAATTTAGATTTATTTCAAGAAAATTTTTGTCATGTGTTAACATTCATAGAAAAATTTATGTCCCACCATTTTCTTCACATTTCTATTTAAAGTAAATTTTTAAATTTTTATTTATATTGTAGTTATTAATTTTTTTTTTTTGAATATACCTTCATATTTTTTTAGTATTATGCCACTTATCAGTTCTATAATTTTTAAACATTCAAAATATTACAAGCCTTAAAATCTTTAGAATGTTTAAAATATTATAATTGAAATTTTTTATAACTTATATTCAACACTACAATGAAAAGTATTGAAACATTAAAATGTTATAATATTATTAATAAAAATAAAAATAAATTGAAAAGCATAAAAAACAAGCACATCAATATATTTGAAGGAAAAAAAGTCACCTTTGCATAACTATAATGTTTAGAAACCACAATAAAAAATAACAAATCAAACCAATAATTTAAAATTCATTCTTCAATTAAAATGTTGAAGAAGATTCCTTCTATTATATATTGAGATTTATTTTGCATAGTTAATTTTTACATGCATAATGGGATTTTCTCCTAAATTGTCTATTCCTAAAAATTATATCAACAATCTATTTTTCAATTTTTCTTCTTTCCTAAAAAGTCTCTAGAGCTTTTGAAAATCACAAAAAAAAATCTATATACACGTCTCACCATAATATATTTAATTTTTTGCAAGTTAAGCATTCTAACTTATCAATTTCACTATTTTTTCATATTAATTATTTTGAAATAAATGGCTTCAATTTTTCAATATGAAAATATTTAAAAAATCAATTTCACAATTTACACTTCTTTAATAATGACACTAATTATTTAGTAATTTTTTAATAATTAAATAATTACATTACTTTTTTATTGAAAATAATTGAGTAATTGATGTACCAATCCAATAATTAAGATGACATAAATTAGGATTATTTATGATTTTTTTAATAATTATAACACATTAATTATGCATATATTTTAAAATGAATATTTTAATTAACTACAATGATATGCAAGAAAAGGAGGTGTAATTGAAATCTAATAAATTAAATTTATTCATTATTTTTTATTAATTAGAAAATATATTTTTATGTTTTTACAAATTAAATATTTTAATTTACTAAAAAGATATAAATGACTAAGGATGACAAGAAAACCCATTGAAGAGGGTATCCTTGGGATTACCAGCAATGGAAATGGGAATAAGGAAAAATTTAGAGGCTTTAGTTAGTTTTAGTTTTTTATTTTTAGTTTTTTAGTTTTCAGAATTTGTAAATGAAAAAGTGAAAATTCTGAAATTGGAATTTATAGTTTTCAAATTTTCAGTTTTTCCTTCATAAATTTTGGAAATCTAGAAAACTAAAAATGAAACTTGAAACTTAAACTCAAACCAAAAGCCCTTAGTCTACATGGGAATGAGGGTGAAGTCTCATTTATTAAATGGGGCCAGGGATGAGGGATGACATTACCACCCCATAGAGACCCGTTAATTTTCTATTTATATAAATTATGTAAATATCCATTCATTTTTATTAATTATCCTTATTGGATTTGCATATTAGGTAGGTATTTTCATTTTAATTTAGATTATGTTGCATTAGTAGTATTTGTTATTATGTTTATTTGTATTTGAATTTCAAAGTATTTTAAAAAATTGTCTCTTTATTAAAAAAATTAATAAACCCGCAAATATTCATAGGGATTCAAATCCCTACAAGAAATGGGAAATGAGGACCGATGACGAGGGGAAAGGATGGGAGGCAAAATTCTAAACAGGAACGGGGTGAGCCATGTCCCATCTCTCATGGATATCCATTGTCATCCTATAAATGATTGTCTTTCATCATTCAAAAACTTTAACTTTTGAAATATGTAAAATTTTCATAAAATAGGCTATTTATTATTAGTTAAAGGTCATTTATCAAAAGAATTTCAACCTTATAAACATAATATCCAAAATAAAATAATAGCGCATTTATATTTTGCTTATTTATTTATTAACTTATTTGGAAAAGAAATTTTTTTAGTCAATTTTCTATAAGATATATTTAAATAAATTAATAATAATTTTCAGTAATGGTCAATAAATTACTTTTTATTATCACCATGTGCATTGCACATGTCAAACCATTAGTTAAAACATAAAATCATGTCATTTTTTAAATGATAATGTGAGCATTAATCATTATCATTAATTAACTTTCAATCTTTATTATCCATGCAATGTTATACAACTTAGATTTACTCTTCTAGTCTCATAATATACGACTTTCATTTGAATTATCTCATATATATATATATATACACACATGGGTGAGGATCTGTTACCTCATGTGCAATTATTGCATGCTTACACCCTTCAATAACTCTTCATAGAAAATGAATTTAATTTATCCATTGAGTTATGCGATGTTATATTGATGACCAAGCAAGCTAAATTTCAAAAAAATCATAACAATAGCGTGTGTTGATGTGTATTCTAATGATTGATATTTACAAGTATTTTCAAAGACATATTATCTATTAAAATATAGTGGCAAATGAAATATCAAGTCATTTTCAAACTTTATAAAATTTGATATATTTAATCTACTAGGTAAGAACTTTGAAATCAATGGTTAAATTGATGAAATTCTATGCCCATAAAAAGTTATTGAAAAATGTAAGTGTACCAAGAGCTATCCAATTGTTATTCGATCAACAATTAGATTGATGAAAAATTGGATAACAATAGGTATATATATATATATAAGATTTTTACCTTTTATTTTTAATTTTTTATCTATTTGTTAAGAGTTAATTCTAATGTGCTAAAAATGAGATTTTTACACTGTCATTCAATTAAATTTTTTTATTTATATAATTTTTTAAGTAATGGATATGAGAATTAATCATATTTACTAATATGATAATAAATATATAATTAAATAATAATATGAAATTCTTTTGTACTATGGGTTATTAAAATTAAATCCATTATTAATGAAAAACTTCGTTATAATATTATTGTTTTTCTTTGGTACATCATTATAATATTATTCGATTATATATGTATTGCTAAATCTTTGAAAAAATTTGAACATCACAACTATTATTTAAGAAAGTTAATTATTTATTAATAACATATAAAATTTTACACCAGTAAAGCATTGGTTAATTCCGATTCGAAGAAAAACATTTCCTCCTTCCCCGGCCTGTCCGGTTTCCCGCTTTTCAGTTGCTGTACTCGAGGAGACATGCCCGTTTAGAAAGGGATATCGTACTTTGCGCTATTTTATTGTTGAAAACAAAATCTGTTAAAATCTAATGGGATGCCAATTTGCAATACGTGCATCTTCAAGAATCGGAGGTTCAATGTGGGGTTTGTACATGTTTGTCTCCTAGAAAAAAAAAATCAACTTTGATAATCATATCTGCATTCTGAAACTAACTAAAAAATGTGAAAAGTGGTATCCATTGCCAAATACCACTTGAACCTACAATTGCACAAGATTTTTGATGCGTTCATTCCCAATAGAGAGAATGAGTGCAACGACAAGTATATCATGTTGCACAAGTAATATAGTAATGAAAAAGGGATGTACCGTTTTTAACCAATTGGGAAAACAAGTTGAACAATCCGAAAATGATGATTGGAATGAGAATTAAAAGCTAGAAGCTAAAGTGATGCAAAGTAAGGATGATGTATGATGAAATGAATTGCGAAGGTGATCTACTTTACCTTCATGTCAACACTATGTAACATAAATTTAAATTAAGAGCCTTTCTTAACTAATATCGGGTCTCTAGTGCATATACTAGACTAGAGGGACACTGAGGTTATGGATCCTTTGTAGTGGCACCTCGTAAGGTTAATGCTACTCAATTTGTGATGGTAGAATCTCTCAAATCATAAGAGCCTTTCTCAAGGTTAATGCTATTCAATTAGACTCAAACACCAAATCTTTTAGTGCATTCAAATCCAATTAAGTGATATTAACGCACAAGCTAAATCTTCAATTACCACAGAAATCATGTTTGTTTATCTCTAGGTTTTATTCAATTTATGACATTACATTCATGAGATAGGTTCACACACATTTTTCTCAAATTAGCATTAGCCCCTAGAATCATAAATTGGTGAATAGGCAACTTAAGATCAAACAAATCAAATGTAATGCTTAGAATCAAATAAGGACAAGATATTACTTCCTTTCACATTAGCATAACATCAAACAATTGGGATCCATAAGTCAACCTAACAAAAATGGTTTAGTTACACATAATGGGAAATGAAACAAAAACCAAAAAAAAAAAGTAGAATGACTCATTCAACAAAAGAGGAACAAGTGATTGAACAAGTAAGAAGAGAGTCTCCTCCTCCTCTTGAACTCCAATGGCCTTGAGCTTCCAAGCCTACAAGCTTTCTTTCACAATTTTTGATGAGGTGAGCATAATGATGATAATTTTTGTGCATAAGGGACCTTAAGAATGCCAAAGATTGACTGAAATTAGCAAGAAAAGGCCCTGTTTACATGTTAAATCTGTGTGTTCATACTCTGGCACAAGATTAGCTATGCTGCAGGCACTGGAAGTGAAAAACTCAATTCTTAATTGTGCATCATGCTTTAGTATGATCAAGCATTTTCTATATAATTTTGCAAATATCTTTTGACCTTTGAATCTTTCAAATTAGCTCTGCTGCTTTCATGAATGTTGTATATATTTTTCTTCTCTTAAAAATAGATGCTTATTCGCCTCATTTGGTGTTCATATGAAGGAGATATGGCCCAAGCTTTGCAGGCATGACAAATATGAAATCTCAGCACCTTGTTATGACTTTCAGGCTTAATTTGGCTATCGAGACATCCAACCAAGCTTTTTTGCCCTACATAAAAGTTGTGGATAATCCTCTTAGCTATACAAGACAAAGAACACAATTTTTAGAAGGCTACAAACAAAATTATTATCAAAATATAGAAATAGTGCAAGAATTACGCTCATATAGCAAATTCTCATTAAAGCACAAATCGATGTCTAAGCCTCCAAAATGATGCAAATGAATACAATTGAGCTTAAAATAGAGCTAGGACACTAAGAACATAAAACAAAATATATGTCCATAATCACATTTCTTGCTAAGCATATATTGTTATCAATCGCTTCAATGACTTCCATTACTAGGTTATTGTTCCACGTTGAGAAATAGTAGAAGTCTTATAGGAGGTTTATCTTATAAATATGGTATTTGTTTTTTTTTTTTATGTATTAACTCATCCTCCAAAAGTGAGTGATTAGTTGTATAGGTAGTATTTAGCAGTTGTCTATATGATATAATTTTTTCTATAAGGATGATTTGCAACTTTAACTATGCAAGAAGTTATGTGGATATTGAAAGATTTTTTAAACCCTTTATACGGATCATGGATGAGGTTAAAGGGATTGAATCATGTTAAATTTTCTATATGTTGTCTCTTTTATATTACCTTTTTTTTCTTGCATTATTGCCTCCTGATTTAGAGGCTTAAAGGCGTTGGCAAAGTTTTTAAAACTATTTCATGTTTTTAAAAACAAAAGACTAAAAACAACTGTTTGTTAACTTGTTTTACAAAATTTGATTTTAAAACAAAAAACACTTCTCAGGTTTTAAAAACAAAAAACCAAGAAGAATTTTAACCTGTTTTATTATTTTATTATTTTAGAGGGGATGAAAATAAGGTGGTAATTTTGAAATTATATTGAACTTTTGTTCTTTGAGTCCTTCGACTCTTGTGGAGAGTAAATAGCCCATTTTCTTCCTATTATTTCTCTCACCATCAACTCCATCATCACTTCACAACCCTTCACTTTAGAGACTGAAGCAGGTGAACCAAGACCCCTGCAATCCGCCAAAGCCAGGTTGTAGGTCCGCGGCGAAGCCCCTTCGCGACCTGGAGATGGCGACGCACATGGAGGTTGCAACGGAGAGAAGGATGGCGCGGTCATGGAGAGTGATGAGTGCGAGCGGAGTTGACGGTGTGATTGGTTGGTAGATCCAAGGCGGCGGAGAGAGGGGAGGCACACAGTCGATCCAGGAGGGAAGATGGCGGTCTGATGGCTGGCTGCGGCGGTGCCCATGGAGGAGGCCGTGGCTTGGTGGATCCTCCGACTAGAGGTGCGACGCGGAACAAAGGATGGGGCCGCCGGTCCTGATGGGTGCGGCCTTGCCCGATCACTGATGGAGTAGGCACCGATGAGGGGAAAGGGAGGTTGCAGTGGTGGTGATGGTGGCTTGCATGGCAAAAGGGAAAGGGAAGAGGCTACATGACACCGCGGCTAAGAGAGGAGGTCGTAGCGTGGACACCGTGAAAGGAGCCCTTCTTCACTCTCTCTTTTTTTTTCAGCTTCCTCTTTCTTTTGAACTTTGGTTGATCTGAGATTTTTGTTAAAATGGACTGTTGAGGAACTTGGAACTGGATGGATTGAATATCTGTTGATGATTTTGAGTTTCTATGTTTGATCTGTTTTTTATTCTGGTTTGAGAATTGATGCTATATCTGTGTTTGATCTTTGGATTGTGATTTTGGATTTTTACTTTGGTTGGAGAAGAAGAGATTGGGTATTACTAGCTATGATTTTGGTTTGTGGTTGGGATTGATTGCTATGATTGATAATTGCTGGGTTTGTGGTCTTATGGACAATGGGAGAACAAACATTTGGAAAAGAGAGTAGGAAGTTGTATTAAATGTAAATTGACATCAAGTTGTATTAAAACTATTTTGGAGTAAGAAGTTGTATTAAGACTTTATTTATTAAATATGTATGAAAAATATAATCTATAAAATATAATAGTTAAATTTTTCATTTATAGTAATGCAATTTGCCAAACAGTTTTTCTTTTATTAGTTTTAAAAGTTGCTTTTAAAAGAAATTATCTAAATAGATTTTCTATTTTTTACCATTATAAAACTGCTTTTGAAGTTAAATTGCCAAACAGGTTTTTTCTATTCTTTTGTTTTAAAAAATTGAAGTTAAACTTGTTTTCTAAAACAATTTTAAAAAATTTAAGAATAAAAACACTTCCAAACAACCCCTTAATTATTGTATTTCTTACACTTTTGCTGTCAAACAAGTAGTATCGGGATGATATCCATCAAATTATGCTAGATTTCATTATTATCACAATTCCCAAGAAAAATTGAATAGTATGATATCCACGTGGAGGAAGGAGAGACTCTGGTATAAATATAAATCTAACATATCACATTTAAACACACACTTAAGAAGAGTGAGTCTCATCAACTTTATTCAATATATACTTGCTCGGATTTGGATCCTATCCTTTGGAGGAAAATATAATGTAATCCTGTTGAAGAGATCTAGGCCATACATTAGTTGTAGAGATATATCAAGAGTTAGGATTTGAACACATCAATATTTAAATAAAAAAGTCATTTAAATTACCTCTTTATGAAAGAGGATGTCTATCCTCCCATGCCACCACAGCATCTTTGCTTTCAATTCACCGTTCATAGACAACATTAATATAAAATATAAATAAAATTTTAATGCATTAACAATATTTTTTTTTGACACAATTATTTGATTATATATTATCATATTAGCAAAATAAGTTTGACTCTCACTCAACTAATTAAAAAAATTGAAGCACATACGAAAATTTTATTCGAATGGCAGTGAATATTATTTCTTTTACAATGTCAATATATTAAAGTATATTTTATTTTATTTATAATTAAATACATTAAATTATATTGTTAGTGCATTAATAAATAAATTCGACTATTTCAGAAGTTGTGGACATAAAAGAACTTATTCAGACAATAGTGTAAGTTTTTTTTACTGTATTAGTAGATTTAAATTATATTTTATTTTATTATTATATTATGGAAAATTATAATAAAAATATTTAAAAATAAATAAATATTTTTAGAAAAATCAAAATAAAATTCTTTTATAAAATTGATCAAAAACAAATTAAATCTTTTTTAAAACATCAGCAATCAAAACCAAAACCAAAATTTTCTTAAAAAGTTGATAAAAAAACGAACTGAATCTTTTTTATTAACAAAAATTAAACTAGAATTTTCAAGTCACTTAGTTTTTAAAAATTTTAATATTTTTCATAAAATCTGAAAAACTGAAAATTGAAAACTTAAATCAAACAGATCCTTAGTTTTCCCTTTTCATATTTTTTAACTTTCTTTTTTATCCAACAAAGTAATAGTGACCATAATTTTTTGTAAATCTATATAATTATAAATAATGATATCATTATTAGAGTAATTTTTTGTAAATTTTTATTGTAAATAAACTAATTAATTTTTTATAATTATGCATAATATAAAAATAGAATAAAATATAATTTAAATATACTAATATTGTTAAAAAAAATTCATTACCATTCGAATAAATTTTTTTTATGTGCATGATTTTTGAAATATTTGAGTGAAAGTTAAACTTATTTAGTTAATATGATAATATATAATGAAATAATTGTGTAAATAAAATTTATATTATTGGTACATTAAACCTAAATTTATATTTTATAATAATCATATATTTATATTAATGTTGTCTATTGGCGGTCAATTGGAAGCTACGATGCGGTGGTGGGCTGGTGGCATCCGCAGGATAGACATCATGAAGAAGTAATTCAAATTATTCTTTTATTTAAATATTGATGTGTTCAAATCCTAGCTCTTGATATACCTCTACAATTAATGTATGGCCTAGATCCCTCCAAAAGGATTGCATCCTGATTTCCTTCCAAATGAGAGGATCCAAATCCGTACCTAATCATCTATAAGTCCCGCTTATATTTTTGGGAGTGTATCTAATAAGGTTCTGAAAATTGAAATTGGATATAAAATCAGTTTAGGGTGAGGATTAAGGTTAAAGGTTAAATTGGAGGTTCAATTGGAATATAATCGGTATATAGTAAAATCTGTATTTATATAAATATATAACAATATAAAATAAAATATGTCATAAAATAACTAAAAATTAAATTAGATATCAATAAAACTCATAGAACATAACATAATTCATCCTTTAATCAAAATAAATATTATCCATATGAATCAAATCTCTCAAGTTACTACTTTCCATCTTATAAATGGAAAAAATTAGGAAAAAATGAGATTTTAGGTTTTTTTAAAAAAAAAATCCCAAAATGATGTCATTTTGCATCTTTTTTATTAAAAAAAAAATTGGCAAACCGGTTTGACCTGGCCGGTCAAGTTTGGTGGTTCCGAACGGTTCCAAGCGGTTCTTGAGTGATTCTGGAGGGTGATTTTAGGTTCAACCAGGATAAAGGTTCCGCCAATCCTAAGTAGTCAAATTTTAAGAACCATGGTGTCTACAAATAATTTTTTGATTGTGCCTGTATAAGAGTTTTTTGTGGAGGAAAAATGTAGAATGTCTCTTTACAAGAAATTTCAGTGTATATATAGGGATGCCACTGTTGGATGAAGCACCAAATTCATTTGTGCTCTTCTCAATTTATAATAAAATTTTTTCTCCATTATATATTTTCTCTTATGCTCTTCTCAATTTGTGCATATTCTACATTTTCTTTTCTTCTTAAAATTAATTGATCCAACGTAACAGGTAAATAATTCAAAAGCTTTTAATGTTAATAACTGCATATACAATTTTGAATCTATAATACTAATATTTTAGACTCCTATGATGAAAATTTTTAAGGTGTTGCTTCTAAAGTAATTTATGGCACACAATTTCATTTGAAATTTAAATCCTCAATCTATATTCATTACACTTAATTGATAAATATCAATCACATCGATCATAATAAATTATTAATTATTAATTATGAGATATCAATTACAAATTGTAATCACACTCTTATTTCACAACCCAATTTCAAAACGCATTATTAGATCCTAATATCACTTTGTAAAATTTTTTGTTAGTTGACTTTGCAAATTTTATTCTATTTTTTAAATTTATGAAATAGTATTTTTTTGTTATGATATATTTCAAATTATTTTTTATGATTATATTATTTGGCTTAATATATAGCCATAGTTTCTTTCAAATGTATTATAATTCTATAAACACGCGATTTATATATTATCAATGAATGCATAATTTGAAATTAACTTATATGATAGTTTTCAAAACAATATGCAATTATCTATTTGTAATTAATGTAATTTATCACAACGATATCAATCATAAATAATAGATGGATATTTTAAAACTATATATTTTATTTGAAAACATACCTATCAAGATAAATAAATTAAAATATTTTGGAATTAATTTAATATATACTGATTTAAATAATTTAGTTTACCTTTTCAAGTATATTTTTACTTTTAAAAATATAAAATATTTACTATGATATATTTATTTTGACTTAAATTCAGAGAATTTTTTTATTTAATGTTTGAGTATTTTTTATAAACTCACATATACTATATTATCATTTAATTTTGATATGAAATTCTCAAGTATGAAAGTTATTCATTTATTTTAAATAGGATTCGTGAGTTTTTAGGGTTTTTCAATATAGTTTAAATATAATATTTTTTTATTTTGTTATATTCAAATTACATTTAAATATGGTAATTAGCAATTAAGTACTTTAATTTTATATAATTGAATATATGTGTAAAATATATTTTTATATTAACGATGCATTAAAATTAAATCATTAGAACAATATATTGTAAAAATTAATAAAATATATATCTTTTAATCATAATCTATGTTAGCTTTGAGGATCCATGAATTTAGAGAAGAGATGTCAAATTGATATTATTGAGTCCATCTTAAATTTGTGTTATCATTGACATAAAAGTTATATTAATTTAAAATTATTTTATTAATTAAAATCATAGCAAATATTATTATGGTGAATAAATTATAACTAAAAATTCAATACCACAAACCAACACATAAATATAATCAATCTGTCACTCTCAAATTAATCATTCACTCTCAAATTTAAATTTAAATTCTAGAGAATAACATTAATTACATATCATTTTATTTTTGCATGTCAGATTTAATTAGTATAATATATAATTTATTAAAAATTATTATAATATATAAAATTTCCACATTACACTATAATGATATTGATAATAAAAATATAATAATACACTCTATACTATAATCTATTTATAATAGTAATAATTGATATTATGATAGTTTTTCATGTGTCATTCATAGAGAAAATATGCTTCATCATTTTCATAATCTTAATATTTAAAGTAAGTTTTAGGATTTAATTTACCTTCTAATTATTAATTATTTTTTCCAATCATACCTTCATATCTCTCTTCATTAAAATTATTTAACAAATAAAAAATAATATAAACAAAATGATAATTGAATATATTATACCATTAAAATTTTATATATAGTTATAGTATTAAAGATAACAAAGCTATTATAATTACGTTATCAAAAAAATTATAATTAATTATTATAATTATAGTATTAATGATAACAAAACTATTATATTTATAATAATTAATTATAATAAGAAAATCTTAGCACACCTTTATTTTTTAATTATCTTTATTGGATTTAATTTGCATCATGTATGTATTTTTATTTTAAATTTGAATTATGTTACATTAGTGATATTTATTATTATAAATATTAATTTGTGTTTCAAATTTCAAAGTATTTTGAAATGTTTTTGCTTTTTCAAAAGTTTTTAATAAACCTGAATACAGTAAGGATTCTAATTTCCACAGGGAATGAAAAATGGAGAACTGTGACAAGAATGAGTATGGGGATAAGAAACGAGATTCTAAATGAGGATGAGGTGGGGGAGGGGAAGTTTATAACTTCAAATGTAGAACTTTTAAATAAATAAATAAATATATATATATATATATACACACACACCTGTTTCACTATATATATCATATTTAATTTTCAGTAATTACACTCACCTCCCTGAGGTTTGTAGAAATGTAACTCACACCCTCTATTTGTCTACCTTACATCACACCCCTCACTTATCAAATTTTAAGTATTTATATTAAGTTTCATTCCTCATTCACAAACATTAATAAACTTAACAGAATAATAATTTTGTGATATTAATGTTTTTAATTAATAAAATTATAAAAATACCCTAAACTTAACAGAGTGGGTACATGTATTTTTTATAATTTTATTAATTAAAGATAGTTAATATCATAAAAATGTCATTTTAAGTTTATTAACAATGTTTAGTGAATGAGAGTGAAACTATAATACTTAAAATTTGACAAGTAGAGTGGGTGTGATGTTAGTGACAATGAGGGGTGTGAGTTGTATTTCCACAAACCTCAAGGGAGGTGAGTGTAATTTACCCTTTAATTTTTTACAACCTAAACATTTCAACTTATCAATTCCACAATTGTTTCATATTAATTTTTTTGACAAAAAAGACTTCAATTTTTCAACACTAAAATATTTTAAAAAATTGATCCCATAATTTACACTTTTTTATAGTGATACTAATTATTTATTAATTATTTTTAAAAACTAAATAATTACATCACTTTTTATTGAAAATAATTATGTAATTGATATACTACTCCAATAATTGAGATGACATAAATTAGGATTATATGTGCTTTCTTACTAATTATAATACATTAATTATAATATATATTTTAAAATTGATATTTTAATTTACTAAAAGTATGTAAAGGAAATGAGGTGTAACTAAAATCACATAAATTAAATTTATTAATTATTTTTTATTAGTTAGGAAATATATATTTTTATATTTTTATAAATCAAATATTTTAAATTATTAAAAAGATATAAATGGTTAGGGTGACAAAAAAAAAACATGAAGTGGGTATACATGAGATAAGATTATCCACCATAGAGATTAGAATAAGGACATATTTTATCTTCATGGGAGAGAAATCCCCAATGGTTACACGAGGAAGGACGGAGATAACACATCTTTATTTTTTTAATTATTTATATTGGATTTGCATTATGTATGTATTTTTTTTAATTTGGATTATGTTGTATTACTAATATTTGTTATTAAGATTCATGTTCTAAATTTCAAAATATTTTTATTTTTTTAATAAATCTTGAATATGTACATGCATTCAAACCTCAATGGGAAATGAGGAATGAGGACTTGTGAAGTGATGAAAATGAGAATGGGATAAGAGTTAAAATTCTAAATGGGGATGGTGGCATGAAACATGTTCTTTTTGTCATGGATACCTATTGTCATTCCTATAAATGACTCATGATATAATAAAATTATCCACTTATTCTCTTTCATTATTCAACAATTTCAACTTTCAAAATGTATAAAATTTTCATAAAATAGGCTCTTTCTTATTATATGTCATCTATTGAGATTTTTTTTTAACCTTATAAACATGATATTCAAAATAAGATATAAAGTAGAATGATACATTTATTTTTCTCAATTTATTTAATTATTTAACTATTAACTTATTTTTTAAAATAAATTTATATACTCAATTTTCTATAAGATATATTTAAAAAATTTTTATTTTTAATAATAGTTAACAAATTATTTTTATTATTATCTCGTACATCACACAAGTTAAACAACTAGTTAAAATACTAAAAATATCTATGTCAATTAAAAAATTATAAAAATTGGCTCTCTTAAAGAAAAATAGGTCAAATTAGTCCCTCAAAAATTGTAAAAAAAATATCAAATTTATTATTACATAGAGGAACTAATTTATCTTTTTTTTTAATTCAGGAACTTGTTTATGCTTTTTTATTTTATAAAAAGACCAATTTGTTCATTTTTTTCTCATGAACCAATTTATTTGACATAGAAGTTGACGGGACCAATTTGGGGTATTTGTCTAAAATTAAATAAAATATTTTATAATGAATAAAAAAATTATTCAATAAACAAATCAAAATTCAAATTATTGATAAGTAGATAATCATAAGAATAATAAAATCATAATTTATTATTCATAACTTGTTTTCGTCATAATATTTCCTAATTTTCCATCCATAATGATAATTGTTTTAATTTTTACCATCCAAACAAAACATTTATGGAAGAAATTAAAAAAAAATTATATTATCTATATTCATCATATTAAAAATATCATGTTAATTTATACTATATTTATCATTTAAATATTTATAAATTCTACTTAAATAAAATTTATATTTTATTGAATGATAAATATGATGTGAATTAATATTATATTAATAATATTTTTTAAATCGAAATACCTCTTTCGTTTCTTTGTCATCATAACCCACTTCGGGGAAAAGTGCAAATGTGTCTACTACAGTATTTGGCTATGTGGCTTGATGTGACTGGAGAGCAAACATCATCACAAAGCCCCAAGCAACACTACAACTTCCGTACATGCCACAAGTTGACTTGATATTTTCATGCATAACAATGATGACATGGATCCTTGAGTTGGCAATCTCTAACTACCTCCACACATTCCATTTTAACTACATTCTCTCGGTATTCCCACACTCTTCTCCTAATCCAAGGTAAATAAGTTTAATAACGTTTCCGTTGTTGTAAATTTATAATATTTATTACACACTAACTTGTTTGATTTTAATTATTATGAAAAAACCATTGGCAATACCACATATTTAATTCAAAATTACACATCACAAACTATATATATATATATATATGTGTGTAAACTTCATTGTAAAAGTATTTATTGCATGACCAACTACCGAAGGGTTGATTACAGGTTTGCTTGAGTTCAATATACTCAATTTTTTTTATTCCATTAATACTCAAATTTTTTTATTTTATAGAATTTAATTATTTGCACTATTTCACTGCTCATATTACCAGAGGTAATGGTATATCATTTTTAGAGTACTAATTTATATATGATTAATTTCTTTTTGATAATTTTATAACTGTAATTGTATAGAACTTTCTATTATTCTATATATATTCCACCACAAAGATTGGACTAAATGCTCTTTGAATATCCTTGAAAAAACACAAACATAGTGCAAACATAAGGTACAATTTTTTTTTTAATCTTTTAACCTCTAAAATTTTCCATTGGGAATCTAGGATCCATGGTGCTGCCACTATCTTGATGTTGAATCCACTTGTTAGTGCCACTTGATTGAGTAGAAACTCTTCTGATTAATATCTTCAATATCTAAAAAAAGTATATTTATGCTCTAATTTCAATAACACTTAGTGTTTATTACAATCCAATCAAGTTTAATCATAGAGTTTGAAGAGCTACTTGAACATGTATGTATGAATTTCATATTGAATAAGTACAACATATTGTTTTAATTTTTTTAATCAATCTTACATTTTTATTAACCTAGCTTTTAGGAGAAAGACACCAAACAATGATATGAATTTACATTGCTCAGCAATCTGTTATCAAGTTCTAATGAATAGAAATTAAAAGTGCATGTCTCACAATGATATGACACTCTAAAAATACATTGAAAAAAGGAATTAATCAGCACGAATATGGCCTTATTGATGAAAATGTTTAAATTTTTAATTTTTTATATTTCTTTACTATTTATTAATGCATATTCTTTTATTTGATCTTATTCTTTTTTCATCAAAGAATTGCAAATTTGGTTCCCAAATGATCTTTAGTACTTCGTTTTAACAACAGAGAGTTTGACTATTGATATTAATGCATAGTCTTTCATTTGATCTTATTTCATCTAAGAAAGGAAATTGAATTATCAATTAAAATTGGAGGCATTTAATATATTTACATTATAATGTGTATATACGATGGAGACATGTAAAACTATAACGTATATTTATGTTTAATTTATATATTTACTATAGGCATTTAAAGTCTATATATATATATATATATATATATATATATATATATATATATATATATTAAAATTCACTGCAGTTGCAATCCATGCTCACACGAACTTACAATTATTATATGATTTACTATATTTTATAATTAAAATTTATTTTAATTTATAGCTATCA
The DNA here is from genome assembly GCA_030441495.1 of Dalbergia oliveri. Lineage (NCBI taxonomy): Eukaryota > Viridiplantae > Streptophyta > Magnoliopsida > Fabales > Fabaceae > Dalbergia > Dalbergia oliveri. Next base: position 13,381,027 of record JAMLFY010000001.1, read on the forward strand.
TAATTAATAATATAATTTGTAGTGAAAAATTATTCAAATTTCTAATAATTTACAACTACATGAATATTTATTAATATTTATTTTTGAAACAATTAGATAAAAAATTCAATAATTTCATTGAATTTTAACTCATGGCAACATGATTTTTGTAATTTAATTTTGAGAATTAATCTATTTAAAATTTTAAAAATTAATTTGATTTTATTTTTAAATCAATTTTTTTAAATGGCCAAGTTTAAAGGAAGTGACCATAACATCTTAAAAAAATAAATTTCTTGTAATATTTTATTTAGTTTCATATTTAATTTTAAAAGTTAAAGTATAAATAATAAAATTCACTACATTTGCTTTCATTTCCAAGACTAACTTGCAATTATTCTATGATTTACTATATTTTATAATAAAAATTTAATTTAATTTATAACTATTATAAATAATAATATAATTTGTAGTTAAAACTTATTGTAATTTCTAATATTTTGCAATTATATGAGTATTCATTAATCTTTATTTTTGAAACGTTAGATTAAAACTTCAATAATTACATTGAACTTTAAGTCATGACAGCATAATTTTTGTAGGTGAGTTCTTCCATAGGGCAAATTAAGTTTGGGACCATGTGATTCATGAATTTCATCCATTCAAAAATGAATATAATGGTTATTATCAATTCAAATAAAATTTATATTTATATTTTAATATTAATAAATATTACTTTTACAAATAATTTGTCCCTTTTACCCCTTTCTTTCTCTCAATTGTCTCCTCTAGCCACCACCCCCGTCATAACTCGACTACCCCTTTCAAGCATAAACCCAGCCACCACCACCTCTTACAAATGGCACAAAAGAACAGACACAACAATGATAGATAAAATATAAACAAGCAACAAAAAATGGGGAGGTATAAGTAAAAAGATCAGAATATGCCCAGTCTCATCCATCTCCTCTACCACTTCTTAATTGTGGCCATGACAAATGACCATCAAGAGATTAGGATGTGTTTAGAGGGGGTTTGAAAGGAGCTTCATGCCTGTTGCAACCAAAGGGGACAGCAGGAGGATGGTGGAGCTTTGGCGTGACGTGCTTCATGACAGCGTCCGGGTGGCGATGAGGAAGCGATCGCGGGTATAGGGCGTTTCAGTTGATCATGGGCAAAGGTGGAGGGCTGAGGTGGGTGTCGCTGCATGCAACAAATTAAAAAGTGTTTTAGTTACTAAATTACACCAAAAATGCAATTAGGGTGCAATCAGGTCGTCTCACAAGGAAGTGTTCTAATTTATTCGAGAAATTGGGGATTTTTGGAATTATAATAACCAAATTAAATCAAGAAAATATAATGAAAGAAAATCACCTACAAGACTCCCTTGGATTAAGAATTGTTCCATCATTGGTTCAAATAAATAAATTTATGACAGTGGTTACTTTCATTAGTTATGATATCATATAACAATGATGCAATTCTACTTAGCGGTCATACAATCGCACTCCTACTAAGGGTTTGGCTAACATATGAACTAGTAATTCACGATCGTGATTCTATGAACCTATGCCAGTTAACTACCAATTACAGCAACCTAATTCCTAATGGAGTTAATTTCAATCCCTTACCAACTGGATGTAATTAAATCAATTGACCCAATACCCCAATGGTATCTAGATTATGGACGCAAACGAATGCACAACTAAACAACTCTTAAAAACACAATTACAATAATCTTCAATTGATATCAAAAGAGAAAGTAAACAGGGAAGAAAAACCAACCATTAATTGCAATTAAAATTGGGAACCTCAAGAACAAACTTAATCCTAGTTATCTTGCATGGTAAGGAAATTACTCCTCCATAGGGGGAGTTTCATAATCAATGTTGAAGAAACTTAAATTCCAACTCATAAAACACTAAAAACCAACAATGTTTGTGAACCCTAAACCTAAGAGAGAGAGAATGAGAGAGTATAATGTCTATGTGTCTGAGAGTCTTCAAAACCTAATGAGAGTCTAGCCCAAAATCGGGCCTCAATTGGAAAGTCGCGACTCGCTAATCCTGGAAACATACTGACCGCCCGCAAAATCCCTGAAGCTGCTCCTTTTGTTCACCATTTAGGCGGTCTCCAAAAATTCCAAAAATTGTTGACTCCCTCGTTCACTGCCTCGCGGTCTCCATGTTGTTGAGTTCCTTATTTTTGCTCCAATGTAAATCTGGAAGTCCCTCTTACCAAGAAAACTCCAAAAAGAGATTAAAAGCACAGAGAACTTCCAAAGTATGAGAATTCACTAAAAACTATGCTGATAGCTACAAAATTATTCAATAATGCATGTTAAGGACAAAGTGCAAATTCACTAATTTAACATCGATTGAGTACAATTCAAATGCAAAATGTCAGGAGTTAGGACAGAGAATGAGTGCATAAATGCAACTTATCAAACTCTCCCACACTTAAACAATTGCATGTCCTCATGTAAGAAACTCATATGGATGCAGCAAAGATTGGACTCCTAACTCTACTAACTCCAAAAATGCATGATGCATGGAAAATAACAATACACCAATCAATGGACATAGAGATACAAGCAATGAGCTTTCACACCAACAATCAAAGAGGATCTTGACAAGCAAAGCATAAACGAGAACGTAGCACACAAGGTGAAATCCACATGCATGATGAATGAATCAAGTACAAAAATTCTCCCAAGGTTAGTGTTTGCCACTTATTCACTTAAGTATTTTAGGATATGATGTACACTCAAATCACTTCAAATGAAAATGTATTACCATAGGCTTATCAAGGGTCTCATTCTCCATTTGTCACACTTACATGCATATTGAATCAAGAGGACTTGCTTTTGGTTATGATGGGGCCTAGGTAAAGCTGGGTAAATATAAAGGCCAATGGAGCTAAACCTTTAGTCAAAGGAGAGCAAATGTATACACCAAGAGTACAAGTGCCTAAGGGTACACTTTGTCCATCTTAACACAGTTATAGGCCTTTTTTTGCAATGTGGCACACCTTCAACCAAACTCTCTCTTTTTTTTTAGCCTTTTTCCTTTTTGGTGTGCCACTTACTGAATTTATTTTTGTACACATTATTCCTCCCTCACACTTATGCTCAAGCACATATAAGAGATGCACAAATGCTCTCCTAAGCCTAAAAGGTTAGGAATTTTCCTTGTTATTCACTTTTGGCTAAGGATGTGCTAAAACAAAAGAATGGGCAATAAGGCTCAAAGGGGCTAAACGATAAGGACATGCAAAAGGTAGCTATATGGGCAAGTGGCTAAAATAAGAAAAAATGCCTCAATCATATTCAAGCATGCACATAAAAAACATATTTTCAAACAAGACCCTAAGCAAGTTCTAGAATGCAAATCCAAAGAGGGAAACACACATGAACAAATAAGCATGGAACATGATAGTCCAATCAAGAGGCTCAAAATTTCACAAGTAAAAGTGTATGTACTTAATCCAAACAACATAGTGAATCCACCAAGCATACAATACAAAGTAGTCAATGCCAAGCAAGTCAATCAAGTGCATGTGGTGTGAGCCTATGAATGTTACCTCTAAAGTACCAAAAGAATGGTGTGAAACAAATAAAAATAAATATGATGCAAGATGTAAAACTAAAATAAATAAAATGCAGAAAATAAAAAGGAAGGGTAAGGAAAAACTTGACAGTGGTTGTCTCCCACCTAGCACTTTGCTTTAACGTCCCTAAGTTGGACGATCAAGACCTTCATGAAGGGTGTGTAGCTTCAACCCAAAGATAGGCCAACTGAGCCTTTAGATCTGTTGGGCCTCATGGAGGTATATTAGCTGATGCTCATCAATGGTGCATCGAACAACCCTAAAGTTTTCTAATTCAATTGCACCATTAGGGTGCATATGGTTGACCAAGAATGACCCTTTCCATCTAGACTTCAGCCCTCCACCATCAGTTTTACACCGGGCTCATATAGCAAGATCTACTACCCTCACAGGGCTTCTTACCCTACATGGGCTGGTCATAAAGCACTTGGCAAACTAATGACTACTGCTTGGGTGGTGTACTTGTATCTGAAAGTTTGGAAAATTCTGCCACAACAAATTCATCATATCCTATGGGAGAAGAAAAAATAGGGAAGAGGAGGTTGTGCATCCTTATCAAGTAAAGTATCACATGTATCTTCTACTAGGAGTCAATGACATCAATGCCAAACACAGAGTGTTCCTCAAGGGGGAATTTCATGGCATTAGACAAACAAAATTGGGCTTTTAAGTCCCACACTCCATGGATAATGTACCACCATAAACATCAATTTTGGTTTTGAGTTTTCAAAAAGGGTCTACCCAAGATTAATGTATGCTGGTTGGCATCAATGTCATTGTCCATCTCAAGCACATAAAAATCAGCAGGGAATATTAAATCATTTACCTTTACCAGAACATCTTCTAATACCCCTTCTAGCTTTGTGATGCTGGTTAGCAAGCTGGATTGTAACCCGTGGGCTTGAGCTCTCCAAGTATAAGCATCTATGGAGTGATTTTGGCATAACATTAATGTCGCTCCAAGATTAGCCATGCTTGCTTGATTCAGGTTCCCAATGGTACAAGGAACATTGAATGTGCCTGGATCCTTACACTTGGGTGGCAGGTTGCCTAGTTTGATGATAGAGGAAGCATTCACCCCATAGTCACCTTCTCTTTCTCACTGCCTTGTAGTCTCCTCTTGTTAGTGCACAAATCTTTAAAAAATTTGGCATACTTGGGATCTACCTAATTGTATCCAACAGAGGGATATTTACTTCTACCTTCCTAAAAGTTTCCAAGAGGTCCTTCTCCAACTCTAATTCATTGGACCTCTTGGGTTTTGCAACTGGGAAAGGGCAATAGAATGGGTCTTTCTACCTTTCTTCTACTTGCTTCTGCTAGGGTGCAGGCTTATCTTGCTGCACCTCCTGCTGAACTGTCTGATCCTCCTGACTCTAACTACAACCTCTGAAAGACCAGCAACCTCAGGCAAAACTTACCAGACCTCAGAGTAATAGCAGAACATTCTCCTTGAAGTTGGGAACTGAGAAGGAATAGTGGATGTACTCCCCTGTTGGGATTGGGAACTCTCTAGCCTCACAATTGCATTTCTCATCTCTTGCATGGCTTATTCCTATTATCGTGTATTTCTATCATCATTTTCATCATCTCCTGCCATGGTGCATCTGAAGGGGTAGGGTTGAGAGGCTATGTGGTTGTTGGTAGAAATGTGGGTAGCTCTGCTATTTTTTTGGGGTGGAACATATTTTTGCTGCTATTGTGATGAGTTGTTCCACCTCAGATTAGGGTGATCTCTCAACCCAGGTTATATGTGTTGTTGTAAGGGTCATACCCCAGGTTATTTGATTCTGAGGTCTTCCAGGGAACACATTGCTAGCAACTAAGGTGGGGTCCTCCTGTAGTTGTGGGCATGCATCAGTAGTATGGGTATTATGAGAACAAATACCACAAGTTGACTAAGGTGAAGGAACCTCCTCAACTAATTCAAGGCTATCTGTTTCAAAAATTCTAGTTCATCTAGTTTCTTCTCTACCCTATTGTTCTCAACAAGAGACTTTACCCACATGATTAGTACTACTACCAGCTTAGACCCAAACTGAGAGTTTTCTACCATGTTTTCAATCAAAAGTCTAGCTGCAATACAAGTCTGTCAACTAATGCACCGCCACTGGAGCATCAATCATGCTCCTCTCCATAACCAGTAGTCCCTCGTAAAAGTCCTGAATGAGAAGCTACTCTAAAATCTAATGCTAAGGTCAGCTGGCACACAACCTCTTGAACCTCTCCAGTACTCATAGAGAGATTCACCCTGAGCCCCGAATGCTACAAATATCTTTCCTGATGGCCTGCGCAGAAGCTGGAAGAATTTCTCAAAAAATATGAGCTTTATGCCTACCCAGCTTAACTATTCCATGGGGGATGTAGAAGAACCAATCCTTGGCAGCTCCTTCAAGGGAAAATGGGAAGACCCTTAGCTTGATTTGATCCTCCGTTACCCCTTGAGGTTTCATCATCATACAAATCACATGAAATTGCTTGAGATGTTTGTGCGGGTCTTCCCAGATAGCCCATGGAACTTAGGCACAAGTGGTGCAGGAGTCCTGATTTGAGCTCAAAGTCAGCTCCTTGGTCGGGGTAAATGATCCCCAAAGGTTGGTAGTTCAGGTCTTGGGAGCGAGCTCCTTCAAAGTCCTATTATTATCAGCCATATTTCCTAAAACACTAAGGCGGATCAAAAAAGTTCAGGAGAAAATAAAAAGAATTATCAAATTCCCTAGTTGTATCAGAAGAAGAGGGTTACTTGATAAATTAATTCTCTCCTTCGCGACCTTCCTAAGCCGTTTGGTAGTTTTCTCAATCTTCGATTAGTCGGTAGTATGGGAAAATTAGAAAGGAGAGAGTCATAAAATTAAATTATAACAACCACAAAATACACCAAGGAACAAAGAAAATATAAATAAAATCTAAATTAAAATGAACTGAACTTTTTTTTTAAAGACAATGCAGAAATTAATAAAAAAAAATAAAATAAAATAAAATAAAATAAAATAAATAAAAATGAAAATAAAATCAATCAGCAACACGACCCTGGCAATGGCGCCCAAATTTAACGCGGTGTCATCCGCAACAAATTTAAAAGTGTTTTAGTTACTAAATTACACCAAAAATGAGTTAAGGTGCAATCTAGGTCATCTCGCAAGGAAGTGTTCTAATTGATTCGAAATTGAGGGATTTTTGGAATTATAGCAACCAAATTAAATCAAGAAAATATAATGGAAGAAAATTACTTGCACAAAGACTCCCTCGGATTAAGAATTGTTCCATCATTGGTTCAAACAAATAAATTCATGACGGTGGTTACTTTCATTAGTTATGATATCTCACAACAATAATGCAATTCTACTTAGCGGTCATACAATCACACTCCCACTAAGGGTTTGACTAACATATGAACTAGTAATTCACGATCATGATTCTATAAACCCATGCCAGTTTGACTACCAATTACAGCAACCTAATTCCTAACGGAGTTAATTTCAATCCCTTACCAACTAGATGTAATTAAATCAATCGATCCAATACCCCAATGGTATCTAGATTTTGCATGTGAACTAATGCACAACCAAACAACTCTTAAAAACACAATTACAATAATCTTTGCAATTGATATCAAAAGATACAGTAAACGGGAAGAAAAACTAACCATGAATTGCATTAAAATTGGGAACCTCAAGAACAAACTTAATCCTCAGTTATCTCTATGCATGGTAAGGAAATTACTCCTCCATAGGGGAAGTTTCACAATCAATGTTGAAGAAAAGCTATAAATTCCAACTCATAAAACACTAAAAACCAACAATGTTTGTGAACCCTAAACCTAAAGAGGGAGTCTAGAGAGAGAATGAGAGAGTATAATGTCTGTGTGTTAGAGTCTTCAAAACCTAATGAGAGTCCAGCCCAAAATAAGGCCCCGATTGAAAGTCGCAACTCACTGAACGCTGGCAACATACTAATGACGCCTGGGCGGCCCTGCAAATCCCTGAAGCCTTTGTTCACCACCTGGCGGTCTCCAGGATTGCTAAGTTCTTTATTTTTGCTCCAATGTACCAACTTGGAAGTCCCTCTTACCAAGAAAAACTCCAAAAAGAGATTAAAAGCACAGAAAACTTTCAAAGTATGAGAATTCACTAAAAACAATGCTGATAGCTATAAAATTATCCAATAATGCATGTTGAGGACAAAGTGCAAATTCACTAATTTAACATCGATTGAGTACAATTCAAATGCAAAATGTCCAAAGTTAGGACAGAGAATGAGTGCATAAATGCAACTCATCAAGGGCGCCATGTGACAATGTGAGGGAGGAAGTGGCAGACAAGACAACGTAGACCTGGAATGTGAGGTGGAGATGGTTAAGTTTTGTGGTGGTGGAGGTGAGGTTCGACGTCGATGATGAGGGCGGAAAGTGCAACGATGATTGAGGTAGGGCGACAAAAACAAGAGTAAAGATGTAAGATGGGAGGGCAAAATAGTTTGTCTATTAATCTTTGTCATCAAAATAATGTTTGCCCCACGTGCTCCTAAACTTAATTTGGCCCATATAAGAACTCACTAGTTTTTGTAATATTAATTTTGACAATTAATCTTTTATCATTTTAAAAATTAATTTGATTGAAGAAGGAATTACCTATTGACAATTCGAGATCTACGAATGAGGACATCATCTCGGCAATCTCGGGTTGTGAGCATCGTTCATGCAGCTAGGATGGTCACCCTTTGCCATCCTTCGTTGTCCTTTGCAACATAGCCATCATGCACCACCCTTAACCACAAAAACATCGGGAAGCCACTACATCGCCATCCATCATCGTTGCGAGATCCATTGCCTCTACCTTCACCATTATGACATGCCGTCAACAAGGCTGCGTGGTACATTCTCTTCCTCCTTATTTTTATCAACCTTGGTTTGCGCTAAACCCCAGCCATATACTAGACAGTTTGCATCTTCTCCTGCGTGTCTACAAGAGACGTGGTGGTGTAATGTCTTCAGTGCAGCGTGGCGGGGTGGGGCGAAGGTCTCAAGGCCTCGAGGTGGCAAGTCGCAGTGCTGGAACCCTAGTGTTATAGGGGGCATTTATGTGAGAATTATGGTTATTGTCAAGGAAAGAAAACACAAAGCAGTAAAACCCTCATTTCATTTTGTAATAAAATCTTTTAAAATTCTAAAATTATTTGTAAAGATAAAAAAAATCAAATACATTCAGGATAATTGAATAAACAATATCAAATAATAATTGATAATGATATCTCTTACTAAATTTGTAAAACTAACCAAAAAAAATCAAACACAATCAACATAATAAGGTTTTAAATTAGAAATAATTAACACCAGAAATTTCTCTTTTAAATATCGGTCATAACATTGGTCACTAATGTTTTAATTAGTGACCACCTCAGCCATCGTCCTTCCCACCATCTCAACAACCGTCCCTCCCACTATCTCCTACTATCCCTTCCACCACCTTAACCACTTCCCCTTCCACCACCTCCACCTCAATCCCTACCATTAGCACCCCAGTCTCAGGATAATGCCTACTCCTGGGTATGCCCTATCTCCCCCATATTCACACTCACAGCCTACCGCATTAGCGACCTCTCCATTAGCCCTACCACTGCCCTAGCCCTACCATAGCCCTAACTCCCAGCCCGATCCCATTAGACTCCTCCTTCATCGATTGGGTCATAGGCACGGACACGATGGGAGGCCTCTCTGCTGACAGCAGGCCAGTGGGCCTAATGGTAGACGCTCTCAGCAGATAGGCCCAGGAAAGATAGTTAAGTTGAAACATTTTTTTTATAACATTTTAATTTTACATTGCTTATGATATTTAAGTAATTTTGATTTTTTTATATATTTCATTTATGAAATAGTTTTCATCGTTTGCAACGGCCCACCGCAAGATCACGGAGATTATATAGAGTTGGTATAACCATCGAGCCACATGGCTAACATCCCTCTTGATGTCAAGGAGTCGTGGTGGAAAGAGTGGAAGGTAATTATATAATTGATTCATTTTTATTAAAATATATGTTTATATTATTTAATTATATGCTTATATATAATCACTTATGTGCTATGAGTTTGTATATGCAGAAAACATTTTACATTCGGCAGCAGGAGCCTGATGAGAGGGCATGGAGGATAAAGTCCTCCAAGCGAATGCAGGATATGTTTCATGATGTCTGGAAGGGACACATGAACAGCTTGTGGCTGAATGACGCCACCCTGTTAAGCTCAGCGCCATTGGGCCATGACCTGACCTTCAAGGATAGGTCGGATAAGGGAAAGAAAAACTTAGCCTCACAGAAGGTGGGTCATTGTACATGGGGTAGGTCGAGCACCCAGGAGGGGCCCGAAGCGTTTGGTAATTCTTTAACTTTTCTACATTTTATAGCACCATTTACTATATTTGAATTGTGGCAAATACTATATTTTTATGAATTTATTGTGCTTATTTGTGCAGGCGAGCTATTTTGGAAGACCCATTGGAAAGGGTGAGCAAGGGGGAGTTGGAGAGGTCTGGGTAGACCCTCGTTCTAAGATGACTTATGTAAGTTTGAATTTAGACATATTTTTACTTAATTTTTATTATTATTTCAATTATGTCATAATTATTACTTACAATGTGTTTTATCTTTTTTCCTTTGCAGTGTAAGGTTAGAGACCTATAGGAGTAGGCTTAGACCAAGTACCAGACTCAAATGGCTTGAGGCTAAGCCCAATGTTGACATTCCTCCTCCTCCAAATGAGGAGGATGTTTGGACCCAGGTGGTTGGTGGCCCTTACAAGGGCCACATATATGAGAAGAAGTACTACCCTAAAAGTATATCCCCATCCTCCGCTATTGGGTTAGCTACTGGATGATACCCTGAAAGAGCGTGTGCATGCCCTTAACCAGGAGCTTAGCAATAGGTACAGTTGATCTAGAGTAGCAGGAGCAAGCACAGCTCCTTTAAGCCTAGGAGTAGCGGGAGGGAGAGCAGCTATGGAGTAGGAGCTGAGAAAGACCCGAGAGCTTAAGCTCTCCTTGGAGTGGCAGGAGAAAGCAAAGAAAGAGAAGGCTAAGTTTCGAAGATGAAACAACAAATTACTTGGAGATGTGATGACCTTCTTTATAACACCCCAATTTCTATATACTAATTGCTTTGGTTAACTAATGGATGAATTGAATTATCTTTGTATGGAATTAGAGGTCTGTGAAAATAATATTTTAATGAGTGTTTCATGTTTATTTTCATGATCTTGTGTGTGAAATTATTAGACTACTCTCACTTAGATATACCTAATTGATAAACTACCCTTGTCACACACACCCATACTCTTAAAAAAAATAAAAAAAAATAAAAACCCAAACCCTCATTTATTCTCCCCACTTACGGTACACACAAACACATACACATTTCTCTCTTTTTCTTCAATTCTTCATCTTCTTCTTTCTTTCTCTCAACCTTCCTCCATCATTCTAACCTCCTATCTTCTTCAATTTTTTCACCAAATCCAACAAATAAATACACTTTTTCGTAGCTCTTCCACCCAACAAACTCAAATCCACCATTAGTTTTTCAAGAAAAGCCTCCTTCTACCTGTCTGGAGCAGATCAAATTCGGGATCAAGGGAGGAAAAAGCTTTTGCTTCCTTAATTGGGAGATCAAACTTCAAGGAACTTGTGGCTGTCTTGATCTCTAGTGAAAACCATCTTTTGGTAGGGGTTTCTATGCTTTGCTTTCTCTTTATACCATGATTTGGTTGAGTTTTTTGTGGGATTTTGAGAAAATTTGAATGTTGGATGTATATATATATATATGTATACCTTTGTTTTTTATGCATGAGAGCTTGAAAATGTAACCTTAAGTATGGTGTTTGTATATGTAAAGCATGATGCACGAATATGAGTAAGTAGGCATGCTATGTGTTTGAGAAAATGTCTAAATGAAAGTAAATGTTATTTGGGGTTGGTTGAGCTATTGCATATTTGTTGGATAGATAGTTAGTTTAATGCAAAACTAATGTTTACAAAAGTATAAAGCTAAGTTGATAAGGGAATCTTGGAAGTTATATGTATAAATGTGTACATTCGGCCATGTGTTGGACAAGTCCATTTTATCATGTTTTTGTGATGCTTTGGGTTGAATTTTTATAAAAATTAAGTGTTTGATCTATATATTAATGTAATCTCTTGTTTTTAATGCATAAAAACTTAGAAACATGACTTTTGGTGATGTTTTGGCTAACGAGCAACGTCATGCACGAAAATTTCTCATTATACATATTATTTGTTTGATTAAATGTCTAAGTGAAACTAAGGATAAGGAATTAGAATTAAGACATAAAGATTAAGGGTTGACTTATGTCAACAAAGAGGGTTTCGACACTGAATCGTTTTGAGGACAAGTGACGACTGACATTTACCTTCTTTATAGTGCACATGAGGGTTTCGGTGTTGGTTCGCATTAAGGAACTGATGACGATCGATTAAGCATGAGCTCATAGCTTTTAAAGTATCTAAACAAGATCAATGAGAGAAAACGATAATCATATTAATAGGAACAGATAGAAACACAAAAATTATGAAGTAGATAAGACCAAAGAAAAGACCTTATCTATGATGCCTTTGATGTTTTGTATTAGGATGACCATTGTTCATGTTTATGGCATTTCATGAATAAGCCTAGTCTTTTTTTTTTTTCCATGCATGCATATCTCTTTAAGTATAGTAGCAAGGTTCTTTCATGCATGCATGTACATATCATGCCAAGACCAAGCTAAAAGACACCTCTACCTTGATAAAGGATGGTTGTGAAATTCTAAAATTAAATCTCATGATTGCATATTAATGATTTCAAAGGAAACCAAGGTAGACTAGAGATGAATATGATGTCATGTTTATTGCATATGCCCCTACTGAGATTTCAATTGATTTCTCACCCTCTCCCTTTTTCCATATCATCTCTAGATGGCAGGTAGATCCTGAAGATAGAGACTTAGCTACTAGGGTATTATTGCTTTGCTTTACTTGGAGATTGTGCTATACCACTTGATCTGATTGGATATTTCGAAATCTTCAAGTTGTTTTACTTTGTGCTTACGGAATTATATGTCATTTTTATTATGGAATTTGATATTAGGATCTCTTTTATATTTGGGTTGTGGATCCTTTAGTCTTCCTATATTTTGTATTATGTAGCTTGAGGCGCTTACCTTCTGATATTACATTACTATGTTCATGTTGTGAATGAATGGCATCTAGTGCCTTATATAATGATATGTAAGATAGTAGAATGTCATATTTTGAACAACAGGTTTAAGCTATGGATGACTGGCTATTCTATTTATGATTTCTGTCTTATAGGAGGCATGATATCTATACCGTTACCATGCCGAATTTTTATTAGAACTTTTAGCAATATTTATGTCTAATATGGAAAGGTTCATGAAATAAGACGTGATTCCTTGGTATTAATTTTTATGTGACTCGAGTACATAGAAATGAGTACTAGGGAGTTACATTCTTCTAGGACATACAGGCTTCGAGATCTTCCAGCTTCAACAAGACAGTCCCAGATCCTATTCCCCATATCCCACTCCTTTCCATCTCTGAGGGCCACTTACAGTTGAATGGCATGGATGACGACAATGGTTCAGATGATGATGATGATGATGCCGACACCGCCGCCTAGGAGTTTAGCTAGTTTTTATTTAGCTTCATTTTTTTTCATTTGGATTTTTTTATATTTATTGTAATTTGTAGTTATTTTATTGTCATCATTTGTTATTTTATTTAATCAGTTTAATTCATTCATTTCATTGTTTTCTTATTTAATATCAATTTAAATGATAATTAGGTTATTATATAAGTAAATAAATAAATAAATAATAAATTACCTAGTTCAAAAGGGAAATTTAAAAAAAAAAATTTCTTACCAATGGGTATGACCGTCGTAATAAGCAAATATTTTTTAACTAATTTTTTCCCTAAATCAAAATACCGTCGATAAAATTTTAAAAAAATTATTTTATTTATTTCAATTTCCATCGGTAATATTAAATACTTCGTCAATATAAATATGTCTCTAACGGCCACCCTACGCCTTTTATCTAATTGTCCCGATAGCTAAATATTTTATTACCCGTTGGACATGAGTTGAAACCAATAGGTTTTTTATGCTACCCCAATCATCGACGCCCGGAAATCGATGATCCCATGTCTGTTGGTATACCGTCGCTATAATTAATATCCGTCGAGAAATTCATTGGTAATGGGGTCAGGATTCCACGCTCTTCTTATAGTGTTAACATAATTGTAGCCATGAAATCAGGTTCAAGTGATTACCCATTTATAAACAATGTGATTTCCAAGGCCTACAGAGTATGTAATCGCCAATTGCTAAGAATCATAGAAAGCTTCATGCTCTAAAACCTTTTTGACTGAATTTCTAAATCGTATTTCAAGTTTATATATATATCATAAACTAGGTAATTCTAACATCATACTTTAATCTCTAACTTTATGCTTACTAATTGTCATGCATCAATACTTATAATAACTTAAAACCGTCAACTCATTGTCTATTTATCTATAGCTACTGTCTAGCTTCTAACTCATAAACTAATTATTTCTTTCAAACTCGTTCTAGGCTCTTCTCTGATTTAAAACTCTATTGATAACTACTCTACTCTTAAAATCACCTCTTGATGTATACATATATAAAATTATAATCATACTCTAGCTCTTTAATAAAATCATTTTAGCAACAATAGTCCCATGAGTTTCTAAAATATAGTTTCATGCTCTTTGAAAACCACAATTTCATTAAATTATCAAAACCAACCATAATCTCTACTTTCTCCAAATAGTCTCTAAATCATGCATTTATGTCACATTTTAATGAAAATAATTCTAATGATCAACATAGAAATCACATGATTGAACCCACTCACCTAGAAGAGATGAAGAAAATGTGTCAACACACTCAGAACTTCGTGGAGCAGGAATGACACCAATATCTACCATTGAAGCCACAAAACTCTAGATCAAACTCTAGTGCTCTCTAGATAACTTTAATCTAACTCTAACAACATTGGAAGAACACCCCTACTTGACAACAATGGAGAACAATAACAACTCATACCCTAGCATGTGAAAAGGAGAGGAAGAAGATAGCAAAAACTAATAAAACCCTTACTTTTGACCTTGGAAGGAGAAGGGATTGATGAGGATTTGAGAGAAGAAGGGTTGGGAGAGGGTTTGGAGAAGAGTTTCGGATTGGAGTGGTAAGCCTAAGCTTGGGCTGTTTTAAAGGGTGTAAGGGCTCTTTTAGTGAAACTGCATTGTTTCTGGTAGATGCCGTCATAACCCGCTACAACAGTGAGCCTGTTGGCTCACACTCATTGCAATGAGCTTGTTCTGGAAAATTTTGCAGGAACAGCACCCAAACTTCATCCCTTGGCCCTTCATACATCCTGGGCCTTTCCGACTACTCAGGTAGGTCTGGGGACCCTAGGGCCATACTCAACTTGTCTATTGACATGTGTATACCAGGTATTATAGTACTCACTATGTTTTCTCAAAGAATGGAAAGAATACAAAAAGAATTACAATCGTACGCATGCTCAGGTAAAATGGATAGCATGCATAAAAGCTAAGGAAGCCATACCCATTGAAAAATAGATAACAACAATAACTTAGTCATTCACTCATCCTCATCACTTCACACATCTTCCAATAGCCTCACACAAACACAAACAAACCCAAGCTATTAAACAAAATTTCAACCAAATCCAACACATCACAAAAACAAATAAAATCCCAAATCAAAAATCATGGCAAACACCGCATCATAATGAAAAAGAAAACCAAGTTTTGTTAAGCTACAACCACAATACTCTAACAACAAACCTAAACAAAAATGCTCAGCCAAAAATCAAAATAAAAAAAAGAAGGAAAGAAGGGAAAAGAGGAAGTCTCTCCAATTAATCATGTCTATGAGCTACAGGAGCCACTACTCAATATAAAATAACTATGAGCAGGAACAGTTAATGACCTCAATAATGTTTCCAACAAGGCAGGGAACCGCTTATTGAGCTTAATCTTCTCCTAATTCTCTTTTATCTTCTCCTTGAATGATTCCAACTTTAGATTCATCCTTTGCAACTCTTCCTTTAGCCATAAATAAAAAAAAAAGAAAAAAGAAATAAAAATCAATTTCAACCAAAGTAAAAAAACTCAACAAACACCATGACCTTGTAAAGTCTATTAATTTAGCTCAGGAGTAGCTACCTTTTTTTTTTGTCAAAAGGCTTGATTGAAAAAAAATAAAAAAGACATAAAAAAAAAGAAAAATGAAAAGAACAAAACAAAAAAAAAGAGAAAGGGAACTAGGGTTGGCTTCGCGTGGCTTCGTGGGGAAAGATCAACATAGAGGGGACTGAGTCGGGTGGCTTCACGAGGGAAATATCAACACAGAGAGGGGCTGTGTCACGGTAGCTTCACGAGGGGAAAGATCACAATAGAGGGGGTTGCATTGCGACGGAGACTCACTGGAGAAGGAGGAGACACGTACGTGGTGGCCGCAGATGGAGGGATGGGGCGTCATTGCTAGACCGAGAAGGAGAAGGTGCTTGTACATGGGGCCAAGGATGGAAGGGCGGGGGTGGGGAAATGAGAGTGGGTGGCGGTGTGGAAAGAAGTAGAGTGAATGGGAGATTTGGGGGAAAATGAGATGTTTAGGGCTTTTTTTCTCTATCTTTATATGTTTTAGCTAATAGTAATCGATTTAAAGACCGCTTTTATGCAAGTAATCATTTTTATTAAGAATAAATGTTAGTCACTAATTGAAATATTAGAGACTTGTTTTTATGCAAGCAAGGATTTCTAGTACGAATTAATTTCATTACTAAAAGTCACTAATTGAAATATTAGTAACCGATTTAGAGACCGGTTTTTGTGCAAGCAAGGACTCCTCTTATGAATTAATATCACACAAAATCGGTTACTAATTGAACTATTAGTGATCGATTTTTATGCAGGCAAGGATTTCTCATATGAATTAATATCAGTCAAAAATTGGTTACTAACTAAAATATTAGTGATCGATTTAGAGACCGATTTTTATGAAAGTAAGTATTTCTATTAAGAATAAATATCAGTCACTAAATTGGTCACTAATTGAAATATTAGCGACCGATTTAAGACCGATTTTTATGCAGGCAAGGATTTCTCATATGAATTAATATCAGTTACAAAATTGGTCACTAATTAAAATATTAGTGACTGATTTAGAGATCGATTTTTATGCGAGTAAGCATTCTATTAAGAATAAATATCAGTCATTAAATCAGTTATTAATTGAAATATTAGTGATTGATTTTTATGCAAGCAAGGATTTTTGGTATGAATTAATATCTGTCACAAAATCGATCACTAATTGAAATATTAGTGACCGATTTAGAGACCAATTTTTATGCAAGCAATATTTCTGGTATGAATTAATATCGATCACTAGTTGAAATATTAGTGACCAATTTGGTGACTGATTTTATGCAAGTTATTATGAATTAATATATGTCACTAAATCGGTCACTAATTTTATTTAGTGACCGATTCAGTGATTGAATTTTTCCAAACTTTTCATCCTCCCCTAATGGCTCAATTTGGTCACTAATTTGGTCACAAATTTATCACTTTAGTGACCGATTTATTTTGGTCATAAAATCAGTCTCTATTTGACACATTTCTAGTAGTGAGCATTGCAATTGCCACCAATAGCAAAATCAATCTACATAATATTCAAATCCATGAATAAATATCAAAACCCCACTTTATCATTAAAAAAAAATCAAGCCTCATAGCATTTTTCTTTCAGAAAACATGCCTTATTGATGGAGACAAAACAACTAGAACATAGAAAAAAGATCACAAGCGACACTCCAATGCAACCAGAACACGCAGCCAACCACAACAGTGACAAATGTTTGGGTATATTTAGACATTCAAGAGAGAAGCACAGAAAGAGAAAGAAAGAAGGAAGGACTCACTGCAAAGACTTGAGGTTGAGAGTTGCGACTTGGTGGGAGCTAGGTCACATGCGCGACAAAGCTGGGTCACGTGCGAGGCTGGAAGCTGTCGCATGTGCCGATGGAACTGGGTCGCGTGTGCGGAGGAGCTAGGTTGTGTACACAGGCAAATGGGGAGGAGCTCTTTTGTGCTGCTATAGAGGATGGTGGAAGGCGTGAATGAAGGGAGTATTTTTAAGGTTTCATATTTGGGGATGATTTGGGTCCAAATCAATAAAACACAAATATTACTAAATTGCCATCGCATTTTCCCTTCTTTTTAAAAACAAAAAACTTAAAAATAAGTCTAACCTGTTTTTGGTTTTCTGTTTTAAAACTCATTTTGTGTTTTTCAAGTTTTAAAACTAACATGAAAAAATAACTTCCCAAATAGATTCTTTTCATATTTTATTTTTTAAAATCAAAAACTGTTTTGGAAAACAGTTGTCAAATAGGGCCTTTGTTTTAATTGTTTGTTTTTTATTTTTATTGGTTGTTTTTATTCTTTTCATTTTTTCTAAGATATAAAAAAGAAAATAACAGAGAAAACAAGAAATGAAAAAAAAAAAAATAGAATTTCTGGGTTTGGCTATTCTTTCCATAAAATTCTATAAAACATGAAACAAATTAAAAATAGTAAATAAAAACATAAATGGGTTTTTTTTTGTTTAAATCACATATATCTTTTTATTTGAGGTAATTATATTCGAGTCGAATAAGATTATTAAGGCGATGACAAAGGTCTCCATCCTGGGTTTATCATAGTTTGTTAACTCTGCTCGAGTCGGATAAAATTATACCAGCCCATGTCAGTTGATCAAAGTGCTCGTGAGTGAGAAATGGAATTTCTCAAGCAATGTCTTTAAGATATTAATTAACAAAACCTAATAACTTATCTTTTTGACATTTAGCAATAACTTTTTTTTTTCGCTGCTAGTAATAACTTATTTTAAACGCAAGTGGTATATTATTGCCTTACGCCGAATAGTCGACGCCCATTTAAATTTTTTCCGTCCGCTTCCCCGAGAGTAATTGCACATTAATTAAGGGAAGAAAGAAGCAATTATACGGAAAAATACTGGTCCCGCAAAAACTCACTTATTCTTGAAACGCAAAACCATTGAATTCAACTATTTAGGACATATTTGATTTGAGTTTATAATTTTTAATTTTAATTTTTAATTTTTGAGATTTTATGAAGGAAATTTTTGTTTTATTAATGAAGGAAATTTCAGATTTACAAAATTTAAAAAATTAAAATTAAAAATTAAAAACTGAAAATTAGAACCTACTCGAGCTAAAGTTGTTTGAAATGAGGAAAAACGGGAAAAAGAGAATTTTGTGGGTAAATAACTTTTTTGTCCTTTTGAAAAAAAAGCACGATGACAATGTGGTGGCGCTGTGTTCCCCTCTGTCGACACATAATTGTTTGAGGCCACATGATTATTTCATGGAATTCGATCAAGCTGCCTCTTTTTCACCAGCTCAATTCTCTCTACCTCAATAAACTAATCACCCTACTGCTAGTAGATTTGTTGATAGCAATAGAGGAAGCATAATCTTGGATTAATGTCACCGCAAACATATTCAAGCAAGGGAATAGGATTTAGTATTACACAGTGCTCTAAATCCATTCATCAAATTGAACTATACATAATCTTTAGGCCGATCGGACAAATCCAGAAGAATCTTCCCGTAACCGCCAAGTGAATAGGAAATGACCACCTAAATTGTACGGCCAGGATTATCATTAGAACCTCTCTTAATTGTCCAAGCCTATTTAGGGCACTTTATGGTTTGTCCAATCTTTCGTTTCCATAACCTTCACTATTAGTCCTTATAAAATTTGGGACAATGAGGAATGAGGGATATGTTCAAAGCTCAGTTTCAGGTACTACAATAGCGAGAACGCTTGTTATTCTATGTCAAGTCAAAGGACTGATGAGCCAAGCCTTATATTTGGTCGATCAACTCCGAAACTTTGTCTAGAACACAAATAAAAACATTAGATTGAATCTATATATGTGTTAGTGCTTTTAAAATCTGATTTGATGATTGGATTGTTAAAACTTTGATTCATAATTTAATTAATTAATTAAATTATATAATTGGAGTCAAGGAATAAAATCTAAACACTCATTTAATTAGTTACTTTGGCCAAGTTTTATAATATAGGATATTTATTTATTTATTTATCATTTTTTTATTATTGTAAGAGGCCCAAACTCTAAAGAGAGGAACAAGTAGAGTACATCCAAGGACAGATTTATGTACAAAGTATTGGGATCTCATGTCCCTACTAAGATATAATATTTTGTTCAGAATTATTTAAATGTATACATATTTTGCTTCGTTATTTTATTGAATTGACCTCATATTAAAACAAAAGTTATGTGAAATTTTTTTTATTATATTTATGTTTCATTTTTATTCCTATCACCTAAACTTTCTAGATCTATCATTAAGTACATCTCAAAACTCTTTATGCAACACAAAATTAGAAAACACCGCATTTCAAATCATGAAGAGCGCCTTACCACAAATGAAAAAAGGGAAAGTGTGCAAACACACATGATTCAAAACACAAAGGCGCCAAATACGAACCTACCATTACACGAATCTTTAAGAAGCACCTTGGGCTCCAAGAAACACTTTGAGCCCATTTGGACGCTGGATAGGATAAGGTTGATAGGATAAGATCTTATAAAATAAGACCTTAGTATAAGGTCTAATAAACTTTTAATACTATTGAGTGTTTAGTGTAACATTGTATAAGATATTATATTTTATATTTTATAATATTATCATTTATTTATTAATAATTCTAATATTTTAATTAAATATAAAATAAAATAAAATATTTTATTAATGATTTAAATATAATTTTTAAATATCATATTTAGGTAAATATTTATTAATTAAAATTTAATTTATTTTAAATATTATTATTTATTTCAATATTTTATAATTATTTATTATTTCAATAAATTATATAAATATTAGATAACTCTTTTATATATTTTTAAGATTTTATATTTTTAATTATAATTATTTAAATTTCAATTTTAAAATAAATATTAACTCAATATTTTTATTATTGATCCTTAATTTTATATATTACATATTATTTATTATTTATTTTAAATATTTATTTCTATTTAATATTTATTATTTTATTTTATTTAATATTTATTAATTATAATTACTTTTTTATTTTTATTGTATATAGCTAGATTGATATCATATATTATTTGTTAATAATATTTATTTATTATGAAATAATTTTATTTATAAATATTTACTTATTATTATTTATTTGAGAATTATTTTATTTTAATAAAATATTAAAAATAAAAGTAACCTTATACGTTAAAAGCTAATAAGGCTAATACGACTCTTCATGTTGTATTAATTTATACAACATTTTAACCTATAAAGGGTTATGATATATAGACTTATACAATATATTATCTGTACCAAACAACATATAAAAACATAACGTATAATATAAGTTTATATTATTACACATAATACAACGTACCAAACACTCCTTTGGGTATAGCAAAACTTTACCAGCGAACCAACTATGGAAAATGCACCAATGACACTGGCAACATGAACACAAGCGGGAAAGTTCGCACCCAACATTGTCAAAACACCAAGTCACTAAAAATCGAGGAGCAAAGCTAGCTCATAAATCGAGGAGCAAGAGAACCCCAAACATTGCCGATGACAATGCCAACAAACAAAAGCCTCATATTTGTTCAACAATAACAACACACAGAAAACAAAAATGAACCCCCTCCAACTGCACTGTCTTCACCATCCATGCGATTGGACAAACCATCACTAGCTCCAAAAACGATGTCCATAAGGAGAATTAGAAGGAACCTAACAAGGGAGGGATAAATTCATGATATGGGAACCAAGTCCCTTCCAAAAAGATCAACAACAAAACACAAGAAAACAGCAAAAATTAGCTCTATCCACCAACACTGACTTTACCAACATTGCTATTGGACCTACCGCAGTAAGATGACCACATCAAGAAAGTTCTAGAGCAAAAAGTACAAATATGAAGCTAAATCTAACAACCACGAGAAACCATATCGATTTGATAGCAACTAAGATTAGAGAGGTGTCGAAATCTGACGATATGAGCTACATCAAGAAAAGCCAAATCTGCTGGCTGATGCAGGCACTAGATTTTAGTCCTCACTAGAGAAAAAGACCATAAGCCACGGTGTTACTAGTCATTGCAATTGACTATTGCCGCTGACGATAGTGTTAGCGCCAAAAATGTCATCCCTAAAGAGCATATCCACAAAGAAACAGAGCATTGAAGACCCAAAAGAACCAAAGGAAATAGAAGGGGACAGGGCAGAAGGTAGGAGATTGTTACGATCGAACTTAGAACGTGACCATATAAGAAATCCTATCCCCACAAGCCTTGTAATCTCTGAATCTCTCTACATGCATAGTTTAAATCATAAAATCCATTTTTAAACATAATTTCATCTCTAACATAAATCATTTTCTCTTTGAAATCTAAATCATCATATATAGTTTCATAATCAAACTCTAAATCTGTGGTCATAATACAACATATACTGAGTTGCTCTCTATAGATTTAAAACTATGAGAGCTATAATCATACAAATATAATATAATCTGAATCATGGTAAAGCAAAATGCAAAACATCTCTATGGTTTGGGACCTCCAATGATATTGGAGCACTCTATAACATAATCAAAAAGGACACTTCAAAGTGAAACTCACCAATTGATATCTCTACTACTAGGGAGGAGGTGACTAGAAAGGACCAAACTAAATCAGTAATGACAGAAAGGAGAGAGGTGAATTTCATTTAAAACTCAGTAAGTGAATTATCACCCGTAACCCCCTTTATGGGACAACAACAATAATATGCATGAAATAATAATAATAATAATAATAACAACAACAACACAAGCTCCAAATCAATTTTCATATATATATATATATATATATATATGAATCAATCACAACTTTCATCTTTATCATAAGTACCAGGTCTGAGCATGATAATTATATATATATATAAATATAATAATTGTTCTTATCAACTGAAAAGTAGTGCTCAATCCCTGGAAATATGAGCTTTTGTCTTAATCTTATCCCTGGCAACTGCATCCTGGCGACAAATTGGGGCACCTAACTAAGTCCCATTTTCTCTAATCTTTAAAAGTCCCTCCATGGCGCTTAACATACCGCCTCCATGGAGCAGGTAGCCAAGGTTAAAGTCTTATAAGATTGCTTCTATGGCTGCTTGGTATACCGCCTCTGGCAGCTAGGTATACCAAAGTTAACATCTCATAAGATTATCTCCATGGCCGCTTGGTACCGCCTCCTTAGTAGTTAAATGTACCAAGGTTAACGATTGTCTAAACATGAATTGTATATAAGTTAACTGACAAGGGATAAAATCAATAATAAACTCATAGTACTCTGAGAGCTCTAAATTCATGTAACTATAACAGAATGACTTTAACATAACTATTGCTATAAAATCATGTCCAAGGGTCACCCATTTATAAACATTGTGATTTCCAAAGTCTACAGAATATATAGCCGCCTGTGATGAATCATATGAAGATTTGTACTCTAAAATTCTTTTGATTGAATTTCTAAATCATACCTCAAGCTAGCATATATTTTTCTTTCTCTTCATAAATAGGACAACTCTACTATTATCATACTTCAACCATCGGGTTCAAAATCTTGAAAACTCTAAAATCAGGATAGCATATATACATATATTTAAAAGCTAAATCATACTCTCTATTCAACATTTTCTGAAATATCTCAACTGGTATCTTAAGAGCCTATTCTAAAATTTGACGTCTTGAAAATATAATGATATCATAATCTCATAAAAGCACATTTAATAAAATAGTAAACTTGCTACAATACATATTTTCCTAATAAATCCTTTCTTGTGTAGATAAAACATTTTCATAGCATATGACATATTGATTATGGTCCCATAGTTATTCAAACATATTGTTAATGCTATTTCAAAAACTAAAATTTCCATAAACTTGATAGATCAACAATAATCTCTAAACTCTTTGAAATGTTCTCTAAAATTATGCATTCACGCCACATTTTAATGAAAATAACTCTAATGATTAATATAGAGATCACATGATTGAACCCATTCACCTGGAGGGAGGAACAAATGGTGTCAATACCAACTGGGCTATGTGGAGCGGAGATGACACCAATCTCTACCATTAAAGCAATAAAACTTTAGATTAATCTCTAATACTCTCTAGTTAGTTCTAGATCAACTCCAACAACATTGAGGGAATATTCTCACTTGACAATAATGAGAAACAAAGATACCCATAACATAGGGAAGGGAGAAAATGGAAGAAACTAACATAAACTAACAATCCCTTACCTTTGAGCTTGGAAGAGAAGAGTTTGAGTGGGATTGAGTAGAAGAAGGTAGGAAAAGAGAATGGAGTAAGGGTTTTTAAGTTTTGGGGGTGATTTATGGGTGGGAAGGGGTATTTATAGGGTAGATAGGTTCTTTAAATGAAATGATGTCGTTTCAGCACTGCAGTCATCGGGGCATCACTATGACCGCTATAGCTGTTGAGAGACCTCAAGAACCCTCCAAGGTAGACATATGATCGCTATAGCGATTGATCGCAACCTAAAACCCATAAAAACCTTCCACCTGACTGACCGCTATAGCAGTCGCTCACTTGGCAAGAAGGGTATCCATGCTCTTTTCCATTGCTATAGTAGTGTCACAAACACTTACTTGTGTGTTAAGGGTCCTTCGTATATTCGAGGCTTTCCAGGTCAACACAGATGGGTCTAGGGGACCTTAAGGTCGTATTAGACTTTTCTAGGGACACATGAACTTGAGGTGTTAGAGATGAAGGGGAAATGGTGGATTGTGCATTAGACTATCTATAGCTCATATTAAAAATACAATATATAGTGATTTCTATTGTTTTTAACATAAATTATAATTGAAGGATTTTATGATGATGATGATAGTAATAATACTAATTATCATTTGTAGACCAAAAGCAATACTCATTTTGGTTTATTTTATGATAATCTGTTTAATTAAAATTAATTATTTAAAAGTTATATATATAGTAATTGTGTTAAATCAACATATATCACTACTAAAAATCCACGAGATATCGACGCCTTTTACGACGGGTATGGAACATCGGTAGTTACCGACGGGTTATTGTATTTTTCTTATTGAAACAAATTTACATAAATACCCGTCGGTAAATGATGGCGCTAATCACTACTACATGGTGCGTATTATTGTCTACGAGTATACCGATAGGTGGAACATTTAATTTAGTTTTTTTATTTTGTCATTACATTACCAACTAGTTTACCGACTCCTGTTTTATAATTAATATTTATTCAATATAACCGAGGAGGTTACCGAACCCTGTTATTTAATTTATTTTGTGATTAATTTTTAGTAAATATAACCGACGGGTATGTGACTTTGAAATTAATTTTTTTAATTAAATTTTATTTAATTTCATATTTAATATTTATTAAATATTACCAACATGTGTATTGATGAGTATGTGAATTTAAAATTAATTTTTTTAATTAAATTTATTTGATTTCACATTTAATATTTATTAAATCTTACCGAGGTATACGGACGGGTATGTGAATTTGAAATTAATTTTTATTTCATTATTACCAACGAGTAATCGACGGATATTTGAAATTGTTGTGCAACCTTTCGTATATCCGCGTCCCGACGGTAAACCCGTCGGTCATTTCTAATACGTGAAACGCATCATTTCATTAAACGCTTACCCTCGGTAATCGCGTTCATAACCCACAATGAGTCTTCTCCTTCCCATTCTGTGAGTGCCTCTCTCTCTCTCTCTCTAACCTCGCCGCCACCACCACATTTTGCCACCTTGCCCCTACAGAGCTCCGTTCGAGATTCTAAGATTGCCATTGCGATCTAGGAGCCTTGGTGAGTATTTTAATCGGTTTAATTTTTTTTTTTGGTTTACTTTTTCCATTCGTTTATAAGTGACCATAGTGGTATGTTTTGTTGTTGAGGGGTAATTATGGTTGTTGTGTTGTTAATGTGGGGGTTTTGTTTGAGGGTTGTAGTGATTGTTAATTTAAATTTTTCATATTCGATTTTCAGGATTGGATTTGGTTGGAAGGAATCTGAGAGCTTTCGCACTTTTTTTTTTTGACACGCTCCAGAGGTTAGTAACTAAATCTTTATTATTTATATCGTTGAATGATGTAATATGTACCTAGGATATATAGAGACTTATGTTTTCTAGGATAGAGTTGTAGGAATTGGGGATTACATGACTGGGGGAAGGGCGTAGAGGTCCTTCCCGACTTGTTTGCATTATTTCCTGGGATTCTTTGTGTTTGAGATTGCAGGTTGCATGTTGTGGAGTTATAAAGGGATGCACAATAAAACGATTTTTAGGATTATGTGAATTGTATGTAATTATGAAAATGTTACTGTTATGTTATCTATTATGTTATTGATCTTTATAATAATATCTATAATTGTTGAATTAACTGAAATATCCGATGATGGAAGCCCCTAGTTTAAAGGAAGATACTGTCAAAATTTTGGTCAAATGTTTTTAGGGATAAAAGATTAAAATTAATTATATTAAAAAAACTTAAAGACCAATTAAAAGAAATATATGACAATGGAAGCTCATAATTTAAGAAGAATGCTAGAAATTTTGTTAAATTTTGTTTTAGGGATAAAAGATTAAAAAAATTTTTGCGCGAGGAAATAAGATTAAAATAAAGGATTAAAGATAACTGTATTAAAAAAAATAAAGAAAACCAATTCAATGTGTTTTAAAGTAGTAATTTGGCCTTTAAAAAATTATATGGCAATGGTTGTATTGACTGAAATATATGGTTGGAAGAAATTTATAAAATGTTCTTATTTGGGACATGAATATTTGTTATTTTTTAAATATGAATGAGGCTTCTATTTTAAAGTTATAGTGTATAACCATAGTGCTTCAGAAATGATTTATTCAAATAAAAGACACTATCCAAGATTGTGAAGTTAGTAATGATAATCCTGAAAGGCGTGTAGCATCTGAGGATCATGTACGTTTCTTGAAAGTTGTGGTGCACCTTAAACAAATGTACATAATCCTCAAGTGCTACATGCTTTTCAGTGTCATCATTGCAAACTTCATAATCTTGGATAGTGTCTTTGTTATATCTTAAATAATACATCTTTGAAGCACTATGGTTATACACTATGGTCTTAAAATAGAAGCCTCATTTATATTTAAAAAATAACAAATATTTATGTCCCAAACAAGAATGCTTTGTAGATTTCTTCCAGCCATATATTTCAGGACAACCATAGCCATATAATTTTTCAACGGCGGGATCAAATTACCTGTTTTACTATATTTATTCTGTTGTTGATCTTTATAATAATATTTATAATTATTGTATTAATTGAAATATGTAATGATGGAAGCTCATAATTTATGAGGAGATGCTGTCGAAATGTTGTTAAATTTTTTTGTATGAATAATAGATTAAATAAATGTAACTATGTTTGAAAAAACTTAAAATCCAATTGAATTTGTTTAAAAATACTAATTTAAATAAAACTTAAAGATGAATTGAATGTGTTTTAAAGATCAATTAAAAGAAATATGTGATGACGGAAACTCCTAATCTAAACGGATATGCTGTCAAAAATTTTTCAGAATATTTGTTGAGAAATAAGATCAAAAGTAGTTGTACTTAAAATTTAAATAGCAATTGAATTTTTTTTAAAAGTAATAACTTTCTATCTTTATAAAATTGTAGGGTCTAGGGTTAATCACAAGCACAATGTTACCTTCAAATCGATCATGGATGTATGATAGATTGCATCCTAATAAAAGGGGATTAAACCGAAATTTTATAATGGTGTTGAAGAATTTATGAGTGTGACATGTAAAACACAACAATTCGTTAATGAAGCAAAAGTTAGGTGTCATGTAATAGGTGCAAATGTAGAAAGTATCTGGATGATGATACAATAAGGATTCATTTGTACAAGTAGAGATTCATGCCTGATTATTGGGTTTGGACGAGCATGAGGAGGTAGTTAATGCATGAAACCAAGTGGGTATGTGTGAAACTGGAAGTAGTTCTGGTGGGATCCATATAACTCAGCATGGGTCAGCTGATGGGGATGATGCCCTGAGGGAGCATGTCCATGCCCTCAACCATGAGCTGCAGGCAGGCCCAGTTGATCCAACAGGAGCATGAGTAGGGGCATAGCTCTTTCAGGAGCTTGGAGAGGCAGAGGGCGAGGCTGGAGGAGGAGTTGAGAGAGTCCGAGAGCTTAAGCTCTCCTGGGAGAGGCAGCAGGAGGAGAACGCAAAGAATGGGCAGGAGAAAGCAAAGAAGGCGAAGGCTTAGCTCCAGAAGATGAGCGGAAGATCACTGAAGATGTGATGACCTTCTTCGGGACATGTATGCTTCAGGATCCTCCAATTTGGCAAGACGCTCCCCCATATCCCATTCCCTCCATCTCTGAGGGCCAAGTCATAGTAGACGCGTGGATGACGATGATGGTCTAGATGATGATGATGCAGTTCTGCCTCCAACGATGTTGACACCCAAGAGTTTAGCTAGTTTTTATCTAGCTTTATCATTTTTCCTTTCTGGATATTTTTTACATTTATTGTAATTTGTATATATTTTATTGTTATAATTTGCTATTTTATTTAATCAGTTTAATTTATTCATTTTGTTATTTTTCTTATTTTATATCAGTTTGATTGATAATTATGTTATTATATAAATAAATAAATAATAAATGATAAATTAAAAATAAAAACAAATTGCAATATTAATAAAATAAAATTATTTTTCAAAATAACAACCAGGAAACCCATCGGTAAAAGAGTTAAAGAATTATTTTATTTATTTCAAAATCCGTCAATAAAAAAAAACCCGAAGGTATATAAATGTCTCTAAACTACGTGACGACTTTTTATCTAATTGTACCGCAGAAGTATTTTAATACTCGTTACGAGTTGATAATTATCGACGGGTTTTATTATACTATCGGAATACTCATTGACGACTTGGAAGGATGGCCTAATGGCATTGGATACCCGTTGGTATAATTACTACCCATCGAAAAACCCGTTGGTAATGGAGTCAGTATCCTACACTTTTCTGGTAGTGTAAGATGTGATATACTTATACTATTCTTTAATTTTTTCATAAAATGTAACATTTTATTGATTCAATAAATGAATTATAATTATATATCTTAAAGATTATCTGTATCAAATTTTAAAAATATATAATAATTTAGTATAACGTAAATAGTTTGGAATAATAATGTAATCCAATAGTCTTTATTATTTATAAATGTATACTACATTAATTTTTTTACGTATATTTTAATTTAAGTTAATATATATAAAAAATTAACTGATTTTAAATTAATATAAAAAATAAATTTTTAAAATGTGGGTTTTGTGAAAAGGAGAAAAATTAACGATAAGTTATTCGATAATATCATAATTGTTCTAATTTACACCAATCTAACTTCAATTCATACTAGTTATAATTATAATAATTTGTTTCGAATTACTGATATTCTAATATTGTTTATTATACTCTGTAATTTTTTTTAAATTTTTCTTGTATCTTTCGAATTGTATTTACCTCTGTTGATTGGGCTCTGTCCATTTTATCCTAATTAACTAATTGATTCTTTTTACATTATAATTAAAAAAATATGTATTTTTAGCAAAATTGTAAAAAAGGAAGATAAGATATATGACTAATTAATTAAAGAATAATTATTTTTCATTTACATAGAATAATTAATTGAAGTAGGATTTCAGTACACCTATTTATATTTTTCACTCTTGTAACTTCTATTTTACATTTAAATTTTTTTATTTATCTAAAATTTTTTGAAGAAAAAATAAAGATAATTTCTTGTATAATGTATTTGCGTGCCTTTTCACATTCTAAAATAGTCAAAAATATTTTTGAAATTAATGTTCAGGTAATCTAACTTTCAAACTGATTCTACCAAGCTTAAAATGTATTGCAAATACTGATTAAGGTTATATGGGTTTTTCTTTTAAGTAGGATACTGGCCAAAAAAATTGAAAGTAAAAGATTTAAAAAATTTTAATGTACTTTATATATTGAAATTTTAAAAATTTCATTTTTAATAAAAATTTACTTTTAATTTCTCTGTTAATGTCTTGAAGATACTAGTTAAAAAATTATTTTCAAAATAATGCGAGAGTTTAATTTTTATATATTAAAAATATTAAACATTTTTAACTAATAGAAATTCAAGATGTACATGATTTTTAAAACAATAGAGTAAAAGTCAATTATTATGCAAATTTGATAATAGATCATTGAATAATCATGTAAAATAAGTTATACTTTTAATATATCAAAATTATATTTATAATATATATATAAGAATTACACAATATGGGATTTCACTTCAATGTGTATATATATATATATATATATATATATATATATTATTTATTTATTTATTTATTTGAGAATAGTACAGTACAAGTGAGGTAAATGGTTATAAAGAGTAAAGGGCGACAGAAGAATTTTAATGATAGTAAAAAAAAAAAGGTTTTTCTTTGGTATTGTTGAGTATTGATAACTTGTTTTCCGTGGTTACAATTAAATTAAAATTTTTTAAATTTTAACAAATTAAATTAATTTAACATATTCAACAATCTTAATCAAAATAAAATTAGATATAAATATTCTTAAATTTTATAAAAATACGGAAAAAATCCCAATAAATTAATGAACACAAAAGTGGCAATGTGTCACGAAAAGCAGCGGGTTTTCCGGTATAAAGGACGAGGGACGCAGAAAGCTGTGCCTTTGACACGCTGTAATAATCTAGACCGTTGGACGAGCATGGGAAGTTCAGTCAACGGTTGAGATGAGATCAACGACACCACATCCGTTTCTCTCCACTGCATCGACAGAATTTTGTGCCGAGAGAGAGAGAGAGAGAGAGAGAGAGAAGGAAAGGGTAGTTACTGTTCAGTGTAGTGTGTTGGTTTTGTCACTGTGCGAACTTAAACACAGGCTAACAGACACAAAAGGGTGGAGTGCTCAGAACCAAAAGAAAGACCTCATAAACTCTGCTGAGAAATCGGAGAGAGAAATTGATTGAAAAAAGAGGATGGAGTGGGACTTATTAATAAATTGAAGGAAGCGGCAGAGGGTTGCAGAGCGAAAAAGAGAGGGGTATGGCGGCGTTTGCAGTGTGAAGGCCAAAGCTGTACCAAAAAAAACTGCGGTACTGTGCTGTTTATTATTAATGCATAAATATTTGTCACACACAAAACGCTGAAGCCGGGAAGAGAGAGAGAGAGAGTGAGTGAGTGGGAGAGAGACCAAAGTAAAGAATTGAAAGCGCGATTAACGCTGCCCGATACTGTTCGACGCCTGTCCTTAACCGACGAAGCTTCAATTACCCTTTCCCTAACCACAACAGCTACCCTATAACCAGAGACAGGAGTGCAACCAAAGAAAGGAAAGGAAAGGAAAGAAAAAACACACGCTCTTTGAGATAAAATCCAACCCAAAAAAAAAAAAAAATACAGACAGGATAGTGAGTTGTGTTAGTGTGTGTTTTTGTGTGAAGAGACACGCACACAAAACCCAAAGAACACAGTACTATAATTTTTATTTTTTGTTTTCTTTGGAAAAAAAAATTTTCAAACTTAGTTCCTACTGGTTGTTTGCGGTTGTGGTCTCAATCCCAATTCTCAACCCCACACCACATTCAAAGCTCCAAACACAGGAATTAATTCAACCAATAGTTGTACTTGTAAACCATATATTGGATTGGATTTGGGCTTTACCCTTCTTTTATTTTTTGCTTCTCCTTCTTATACTTCTATATCTCTATTGCTTTTAGTTATTTTTTCTTCCTTTTTTTTTTGTAATTTTTGTTTCTTACATGCTTGCTGCTTGCTTCTCAACATGGATTTCTGGCCACAATCGAGGTGTGGGTCAGGTTTAGAGGTGTCACAAAAATGGCGGGTTTGTTCTCACTAGGAGGAGGAGGAGGAGGGAGAGGTAGTAGCAGCGGAAACCAAGACCATGAACAACATCATAACACCCAAAGCACCGAAATCCCTCCTCCTGAGACCATATTCTGGTACAACAAAAACGACGACGTTTCGTCATACCGCGGCTTCGAGCTATGGAACCAGCAACACCACCAACAGTTGATACCTCATCACGCGCGCCCCCTCCTCCACCGAGATCTCTACTCGTCGGCCGCGGCGCTGGGCGTGGGGCCGAGCAGCGCGTCCGATGACCAGTCGTCGTCAAGATCGGCAGCGGCGTTCATGGCGATGCGGTCCGCCGTGGAGGAAGTGGGAGGAGCTGGAGCAGGAGCAGGAGCAGGAGGGATTAGCTGCCAGGACTGCGGGAACCAGGCGAAGAAGGACTGCCCTCACATGAGGTGCAGGACTTGCTGCAAGAGTCGAGGATACGAGTGCCAGACCCATGTCAAGAGCACATGGGTCCCAGCAGCCAAGCGCCGCGAGCGCCAGCAGCAGCTTGTTGCCTTGCAGGAGCAGCAGCAGCAGCAGAGAGAGATTTCCAAGAGACCCAGAGATGGCAACAACCCTGCTGCTGCAGCCACTTCTTCAGCTCTTGCTTGCACTCGTTTGCCCTCATCTGGTATATACTTTTCATACAACATACTCCCTCTTTCCCTTCCTCTCTCTGTCTCTATCTCTATCTATCTCTATCTTTAATTATTATCTATACTCTCACTCTTCTTTTTGTTTTGTTTTACTTTTTGTGTTGTTTTGTCTTCGTTTCAATCTGCTACTTACTCATCATAGTCGCTGCTACTCATCAGAAGCACTCACGGTTTCAGTGACTGACTCTTTTGAGTGGGAAAAAAAAATTAAAAAAAGAAGAAAAGATAAGAAGAAAAAGAAAGAGAGAATCTTTGGTCCAGGGAAATTCTCTGAAAAGATTATTGAGAAAGTTTTGGAAGTTTACCTGCAAACATGGGAACCGTATCGATTGCGTGTGAAGCAAAATCCTCCATATTCATATATCGACTTTTCTTTTCTTTTTTTTCTTCTTTCTTTCTTTCTTTCTTTTTCCTTTTAATCTCTTTTTTATTGTTTTCTTTCCTTTTCCTTTGCCTTTTCCGAAAAAACACCATTATTTAGTAGCCCTGACGGAACAGATTGACAGGGAAGAAACTGTTTTTCCTCTTTGTGTGTGTCTGAATGCGTGTTCGTCTAACTCTCCCCCCTCTTTCTTAGCTCATTCTCTCACCTCGCACTCACACCCAAACATTCTCATTCACCTTCACCACTTTCTTTGCCATAATACATGTATGTATATATATATCCGTGTTCTCAAATAATTAGTTTCTAGTTTTTCAGTGAAAACAGCATTTTTTTTCCCATTCCGATAACTCTCAAGTTATTACCAAGAACTATGTATATGTCTAATGATTTTTGTTTTTTTCTTTTTTTGGTATTTTCCATGTTATTGAAACATTAAACTCAAAAATCGGTTAGAGCAAGGGAATTTTCCTTCAGTGGTGAGCTCTCCTGTGGAGTTCAGGTGCGTGAGGGTTAGCTCCATGGACGATCCGAGCGACCAGTACGCATACCAAACAGCTGTGAACATTGGAGGGCATGTGTTCAAAGGGATTCTCTATGACTATGGTCCTGACAATGACAATAATTACGTTGGTGGGGAGAGCTCCTCCGCCGCTGCTGTCGCCGGAGCTCAGCCCTTGAACCTCATCGCCGCCGCAGGCACCACCACGTCCGCAACAGCCGCCGTTGTCTCCTCCACTGGAGCGCTGGTAGATTCATTTTCCTTGTACAATCCAGCTCCACTTAACACCTTCATGGCTGCAGGCAGTGGTACGCAATTCTTCCCTCACCCAAGATCTTAAAAACAAAAAAAACACCAAAAAAAAGGGTAAACGAGTTATGGTGATTGAGTACTATATCTCGCTTCTCTTTCGTGGACTTTGTGTTCCGATCATTTGATTATATTGTTGTTGTGGACTAGCTAGTGGTAAAATTTGACACCCATATTGAAGTAGGAGAGAGATAAAGAAAAAGACAGGAGAGAAATTTATGCAGGCCATGGATGTTTTTTTTCTTGTGCAGATTTTCAATGCTTAGTTCAAGAACAGATCATTATATATTCTTCTCTTCTCAGTCTCCTCCTTGAAAACTAGCTAAAGCTATGTTTGTTTTATTTATCTGTACGGTACGGTATAATGGACATCTAGTCTGGTTCTAATGTTATAGTCTAGTGTAGTGAGTCTTGTTTTATTTATTTTGTCATTTGGTTTTTTCTATTCATCTCTCACGTTGAATAGTGTCATACTTTGTTATTGGTTGGTTTTGAACTTCGAAGCTGCTTTTTTTTTTTTTCTCCTGTTTATCCGTGTGGTTGCTGGTTTGGAATTGAACTGGAAAACACTGGGTTTTGAATATCTTTGTTTGGACTAACCCTTGAAGAGAATGAACTTCTTTCATATATTTTGGTATGGGGTGGTCCAACCATGCACGAGCATTCGAGTTTAAAAGGTGAAAGATATCTCTCTCCCTCTTCCCATGTGATGATACTGTAATTCCATTATTTAACTTTGCATATAGATGTGACGTTGATTTTTAAAATGGGAAATATTGCTTATCAGTGTGCTCATATTTAATGCACATGCAGGAAACTATACGTATATAGGGGAACACTGCATTTTATATCTAAGGGTACAGTATATGGCATATATAAGACCAGAGTGTTGCTTGATGAAAGGAAACTAAAACAAGTAAAACAAAAATAAAGGCTAAGATTTCTGAACTTTCCGTATATCCTTCCGATGCATGCTGTCTTCTCCACATGAATGGCCACCCAGCACTGTGGTCAGTTTCCCATAAACGGATTTGTTTATGATATCTGTGCTAACTGCTAACTCGTGTTAATTAAACATGGTTTCATATATATATATATATATATATATGCACACACGTTTTTATACATTCTATAGACAAAATTACATAATACAATATAACTGGTATCCAAAGTCAAAGC
Source organism: Dalbergia oliveri (assembly GCA_030441495.1). Classification (NCBI taxonomy): domain Eukaryota; kingdom Viridiplantae; phylum Streptophyta; class Magnoliopsida; order Fabales; family Fabaceae; genus Dalbergia; species Dalbergia oliveri. The sequence goes on from JAMLFY010000001.1 coordinate 13,415,847, forward strand.
CTTTAAATATTGAGAACCACAAAATGTCCTTTGTCTATATGAATATTTCATTCTTTAACGAAACCTCCCTGATTTTAAGGACTGACTTGCGGAACATACTACTGAAAGGACAAGAGGGAAGAGAATGAGGTGAGAGAAATAAAAATGTCTAAATATGGAATAAGATTTAGAAAAACAATAATATGGATTTCTTTATAATACTGTATGTATTCTTATGCCCTTGTCTCTTCCCATTTGAAGTTCATGGAGAAGCATTATTTGGAAAGTAAGGGTGGCTAGAGAAATAGTTACATGTTTCTAAAGTGGATTGATGATCGTACTTCATAACTAATGATAAAGTGGATTAAAATCATCTACTGATTAAATTATATAACTTTTTTGTTCTACCAATTATTACTATATGGAAGACAGAAAATATATAGTTAAAAAATGTTTTAAATTTGTAAATACTATTAAATGCTCATCTTTTACATAACAATAAGTAATTGGTGAGGGAGCAAAGAAAATATGATTTCGAGACAGGTGATTTTTATATGTTATAAAGTGTCATTTTATTGAGACTCAGTCTTAATTAAAATGTATGAAGCACATCCAAATAATGTTCACAAGCATACAGGCATTTTCGGTGTGATTGTGGTTTTTTATGGATAGTTTTGATTCTTATTATTTTTTTATTTTTCAATGGGAATGTTCCATTGATTTCAGGTAGACATTGCACTCCCTAGAGCCTAGTTTGGGTTAATTATATGGTCTTCAAATTCCTCAGAAATATTCTCACTTGTAAACTGCTAACTTACACTAATGTAATTATTGCTTATTCTATTAAACAAACTAACCATGTGGTTGGTAAAAATGAAATCGAGTTGGTGAGCTAAAATGAGGGGTGAGCATCAATTTGAAGATCTTTTTATTTTTTTTCACTTCTGCTTTTTACTTCCTCATTTCACTCCTACTTTTTCATGTTCACCTTACAAAAGAACTCCTTTAGAAATGGTGTGAAATATAAGCAAGTTTCCAATCAAGGTGTCTTTCACTGTTGAACTTACTTGAAGGATTGAATCGCTATGTCCCATTGTTTTTTATTTCGTCCTTCCTGATCAAAATTTGCATATGTAAAATTATGGATACTTTTGGAAAAATTTGGTTTGAGAAAACGTGTGTAATCTTATGCAAATGTACCTATGTCTAATTCTCAATGATATTAGGAGAGAGAAGCAATTGGGACAAATTAAAGGATTTCAATCCGAAGTTGAAGGGTCTGTCAAGAGTTGTTTATAGACCTCTTATATTAAATGACAATTAAACTGCAGAAAATCAAAATCCGAAAGATACATTCTTCATTGTTCTAGAATATCATCATGTTCATGTGAAAAAAACTACTCATGAAGAAGAATGCATGGATATTATATGCTGGCATAGATTCTTCATTGTTCTAGAATATCATCAAGTTCATGTGAAAAAAACCACTCATGAAGAAGAATGCATGGATATTCTGGCATAGATAATTGTGTGTTTTAAATTCGCCTCCAGTTGATGATACATTTTCTGTTAGGATTTGACTACTTACGTATCATATGACTTGTGTGTCGTGGATTTGATACTTCATGTTGCCTTATGGGTTGGTCTAATTTGTAGGTGTTATGAAGTTTAAAACTTGAACTTACTTCTATATATAACTTCTTGGCGCTAGATCTACATTTCATTCATATACAATTGAAAAAATAATTAAAGATCTGAAATGGAGGAGGTTGTCTTGCTTTGAATATAGCCTAACTTATTGGTCAAGGTTCATCAGGATGATGAAGATGTCAGAACTTGTTATATAGAATATTATATTGTAGAAACTAGAATGATTGCTGCCATGTCTGCATGCCAACAAAGAATCAGATTATCGTGCATGGACTATATTCTCATGGTGAATGGTTATGCATACAGCTCTCATATTTAATTTGGAGGATCACGTACAGTGAGAATTTCTTTGGTGTCAGAGAAAAGTAAAAATTCTCGATAGATGGATAAAATAAGACAATTTTTATTGGCCTTTAAGTACTTTATCCCGTTGTGATCTGCATGCAATTTCCTATCTTGCTTAGTACTTAGCGCATGTATGTATGGTTGCAAAAATAAATGGCAAAATATTTATCCTGGAACTGAGTTTCATATTGTCATCATAAAACACCCATTTTTTTTTACCAAAATATTTTTTTAAAACTCAAAAGTGGGTGTCAAGTGAGACACTCACTCTATTACTATTGAATGTGATGGATGGATAAAGATAGTAAGAACTACCATCATATCCAATAGTGATAGAATATGTGTCTCACTTAGACATTTTTTTTTGTTGGAATAATATTATTATTTTTTAACATGATGCATAAGTTTGAAGCCCATGCAACATGCTACCATATAAGATTAATGTTTATCTTGTTTTATTTTGCTCAATAAAGAATAAATTAGGAAAGTGGTAGAAAGCAGGATTTTCACATGAATTTGTTTGCCTAAATTATGTGACATGTACGTTGATTTTTGGAAGATTAAGTAGAACAAAACATTTTATTCCATCAAATAATCACCTTTGTTTTAAGTGTTAAGTTTTTGCATTTTTTTCTGGCAGTCTCTTACTCAATAAAGTTATATAAGATTGTAAATATACTTCTGGCTTGCAATAGTGTAGATAAATACCTTAAATTCTCGTCCACAAGTTCATGTTCCTGTCTTGAATAATCCAGGTGTTACAAATTAGTCGATTACCTAAAATTTGGCTAGTTACAATTTGGTAGTCTCCTCGCTTCAGTTTATGTAAAATTGTATTAAATACTCTCGGAGTCTGTGTTCGAACTAATTAACAGCTGACAACATTACCTAAGTCATCAAAACTAGTAAACTTGTTTTCTACATCTAATTAACGAATGATTTGGCGCTTTTAGCTCTTGTAATTCCTTCCCAGTAATAACCTGGCAGATTTTATGCATACAATGCTTGTCTGTGTTGGGCTGGAAAGGCATGCCTTCTTGGGTTTCTAAGTAGAAGATACTGCAACTTGCTTTTTTTCTTTTTCTTAGTAAAATTAAACGGTACGTCAAAAAGAACAAAATTACAAGCCCTAGCGTGGGTGCAAAATGGTACTTTCATTCTTGTAGTTCTATCTTTTCCCAAGATACACTCATATTTTGTCCACTAAATGGAACCCCCCAGTAAATTTGAATTTCTGGCTTCTCTTTCCCAATGGTGAAATTATTGAGATCACCACTTTAACGATTTGCCAGAGATGTGGATGACGCTGACGATCTCCATGCTCCCCCCACTTTAAAGAGTTGCTCTTTTCTTGGATTTCTATTCGTCCTTGTGCAACAAAAAGTAGAATAGAAGAGTAATTGTTGCCAGTTCGAAGGTGAAACAAGTAAAATTAAGTGGAATAAGTTACAGTGTGTTTTATTCTTGATTCTAGGTAGAATTGATTTTAAATTAAAATAATTTATATTTAATACTATCTCCATTTACTTGTATATATTTTCTTGGAAATCAACATTTTGATACATTAATAAATCAATGTATTTGGACAAAATTTGTATCTAAATATATTAAGTTTTCAATGTATCAAAATGTTGTTGATTCTGAAAACACATAAGTGGACGGAAAAAGTAATTCATGTAGAAGTGATTATAATAGAAAGTAGCAAATTTTCATTCTCCCTACCTCTAGAATTGATTATGATGTCTAGAAATTAAACCACAACAAATATAGAAAATCTGCAGAATCAATTTTGGGGTCAAAATCAATTATGAACCCACCCAAAAGGAAATCCAAACATGTTTGTCCTGGACTTCCTATCTCACTATTTTAATTTCGTATGTAGCTTTGCTTCACAAACCCTGATCGATTATCTTTTATTGAGCGATAGCACATACTCAACTATCCCCTAATATATATATATACATACATGAAAAAAATTACTAAAAACATATAAGGGAATGCATAAGCACCTTTGATTTCATAGATGGAACAGCTCGCGGGTATAACTATCGCTGCTAAAGCACCCAAGCTGTTAGGTTAGTTTAGTGTGGTTTGCTATACCTGTTAAGGTTTTGAAGAGCCACATATATGATATAATAAAGCTCAAGAATGGGTGTGGAAGCACAAGTCATTGACCTTGCACTGTTTGGAACTTCACAGTTCACATTTCCGAAACTACAGTATTATAAAATAAGAAAAGAAATTTAAGTCAGAAATGAATAGGAGATGTAATAAGATCAATGTTTGTTTATAAATGGTTAGAGATGTAATCAAATCGTTGTTTGTCTTTAATTTGTTCAGAGACCTAATAAAATCATATATGTACATTACCGAATATCTTAAATTTTTGAGAGAAATGATCGATAATATGACACATTAGAGTTACTATAATTATGTGATTTTAAACTGGTCCTCATTTTTCAAACAAAAGTTAAAGCCTACTCAAATGCTCATATATTAGGTGTGTTAGAGATGTTCTAAATTTAATAATGAGTCTATAGCTGACGTCTTAAACTTCTCTGAGGAAAACGACATTTTGTGATATAAAGCCACACTAGCCAGAATCAAAGCCAATGACAAGAGCAGTACTGGCAAGGGATCGACGGCAATAATGTAGTTGTTGTAATGGCAATAGTGGGCTGAACTCCAGGATCCCAGTGCTTGATAATTGTACCTAGTACGTGGTTGGGGTCCCAACAAAGACGTGTGCTGTTAGAGAAGACTCAGGTAGACCTTTCATCTTTGGCACAGAGAGAGTAGGAAGGGGCATCTCTCTTCGATGTGTGTCCATCAGAATGTGCAATTTGAGTGCACGATGAAACACAATACGGTTGGCCAACAAGAATTGAGTGCAGGGAATTGGGCATAGTAAGTTATTGATCCAAAATGATTAACCTTTCACTTGTGCATTTTACCAATCTCCTCATTTTAGAGGAGCTGAATCCAAGTAAGGTAGAGTTTTCAATTATTGGGGATTAAGGTTAAAACTTAAAACCATGATCAGTATAGCAATTGTTGGGAGCCTCTTAATCGCAATCGAACTACACACTATAACAATACCTGTAATGGAAAATGATATTTTCTCTAAATACCCTAAATATATCTTGTTATAAATCTTTTTATATACTAAATGAAGTTTGGTTGTTTTAAAGATTTCAAGACATAGATGGTACTTATTTTATTACTCTATCCAGTATGTAAAAGGATTTATAAGATGATATATCATTACTCCACTGATGATTACATTGGCCAATGGTAAAGGAAAAATCTTATAAGGATTTATAAGATAATTTATAGGAGGATGTACCATTAACCAATGATAAAATCATAAAAAAGAAGAAACATAACTAGGGCTGGAGTTTTGACGTTTTAAGCCGTGCACATACCACTGAATGATGACTCAAGCAAACCAACGCACTCGTATGTTATATTGTTTATTTATTTTAAAATACGATATATATGGAATTAATCGCGATTTACACTGCTCCATTCATTAAGGTTTAATTTGGCAGCTGTTCCTGGATAAAAATATAAAGACATTAGAGACACAAACTTATTTGGTGATAGAAATACAGAAAATTCTGCCCTCCAAAAAGTGACAAGATATTAAGACAGAAATTTAATATTTTTTTCCAATAATACCCCTATACATATTTATTATTTCCCAATATGTCCTCACAAAATGTGGTAGTGCTGGGCGGTTGGGGCAGTTGCGATGGTCCACTTGGTACATATGTCTTTTACTATATATTTGTTATATTGTCCCGTGTTTCAAAGAAATATAATAGTATCAGATATTGTCCTCTACAAGTAAATACGATGCAAAAATAGTTTTTTTATGTCTTTATTTTCACTATCCAGAGATAGTTACCAAACGCTATTTAATTGACACAAGTTTTGTAAGTTATCGTTTTCTCCACTTTCACTTTTCTTACATTTAATGCAAAATTCAATGTGTCAATTAATAAATAAAATAGAGTAAATATTTTATCTTGCTATCTCAGAACACGTACAAATTTCTCTATTTTCATAATTGCATTAATGCATTATACACTATACAATCTATACTGTACGCCTCCTTCCAGGGGCTATTAAAGGTTTTGGTGAGTTAGCATAGAGCAAGCAATAATTTAATGGAGTTTAAGGAACATAACACCTTTTTCTTCTTATTGATCAGCATGCTGCAACTTGAAAATAGCATATAATAGGAGAAGAAAATTTTTTCAGAAGAATACAATTTGAAAATACAGGTTCGTCAAATGGGGAATGCATGGAGATTGGGTTGGTGTAATCGAAAATGAAAAGAAGTAAAAAAATTTGGAAAACTGAGATGTGTGGGCCTCAGTTTGGTGTTTTCAGATCATTTTGAACTCAAGTGCTTAATGCTGGGCTGGCCATGCTATTTGTCAGTTTCAAATCGCTGTCCGGAATGCTATTGCCAATTGCTGTGCACTTTCGAACCAAAGTACCTAAATATAATGAAAGCCCCCTTTTAGAGGAATTTGATTAGGCGGCTAACCAAATAAAATAGGAATTCACCGACTGATCAAAACATTATAATATGAAAAAGATGCCCATGTCCATGTCCAAATATTATACATAATGATAATTTATGGTAATATATTGCTGATTTCTCTTTCGGATCCTTTTCTTTGTTTTGGTCAAAAAAGCAAGTCTCCAGTAGTGCAATGTTGGTCTTGACCTGGGCTTGGTCGGTTAAAGCTCATAAAGAAGTAAACTTGTAAATATATATATAGTTAATTATATTAGAGATTATTATAAAAAGTAAGAGTTAATTAGGCTTGAATATTTTTTAATTTTTATAAATAAAGTAAATTTTAGTTTTTGTCCTTAATTTTATTTTAAATATGTCTTTGATCATCGTAAATATATACAATTTTGGTTTTAGTTCTTTAATTTTTGTTTCGGTTTTGACATCTCATTTTCCAAATGTTTTTAGTATAGTTCTTGTCATTAGGTGATGGAAAATACTATTTAGTACGAACTGAGTTGGATACGAATTCGACAAATAATATTAAAAGACTCTAATTACAACTTTAATATGCTTCCTCTATCCTACAGGTTTTTTCTGAGAAAAGCTTGATAACTTATTGGTTAAAATCATTTTCGCATAATTCCATATAAACTTTTTCACAGTAAATAACACTTGTGTTAGGTGAGATCCGTTAACTGATGATGTGTTACGCAGAAATCCACCTCAACATTGACATATGACATCATTTCTGCCTATCACGTTATCAATTCACACATCATCTAATGTGATAGAGATTAAAATCAAAACAGCTGGATAGGAATGATGATTAGGCCAAAATCAAAGCAAAAATTAAAGAGGAACCAAAACCAAAATTGTCCATATTTACATGAACTAAAAATATATTTAAGTTCTTTTTAAATTTTAATTCAATGTTTTAAAAATATTTTATTTTGGTCCTTGTTGCGTTGGTTATATTTAGAAGGATCAAATTCAAAAGTTTCAATATCTGTAAATACTAAATGCATATTCATAAATATATATGGGGACCAAAATTAAAATAACATATATGGACCACAACTAAAGTCGAAAAAAAAATTGGATCAAAACAAAAAATTATATAGGGACCAAAATCAAAATTCACTATATTTTGAAAAGGCCAAAAACATATTTAATTCTAAGAGTCATTTTGCATTAGATTATAGTTATAGAAGTACTTTTCTTTAGAAAATGATTCTAAATTTGTTCAATGTAATAATATAAAAACAATAATATAAAAAAATTCTTAATATAAAGAAAAAAAATTCATAAAAGGAACTTTTCAAGAAATATGCTTGAATAAAAAATACATTTGATATAAATAAAAGAGTTAATGTTCATTTTAGTCCCTGACTTTATATTCATCAGTTATTCTAGTCCCTAACTTTGAAAATGAGTCAAATTAATCCCTCACATTGTAAAATATGAGTCATATTAGCCCCCAGTTTACTTTTATTTAATATGAAATTAACTCTTGCTTCTAAATTTTACCTTACTTAAAATTTCAAATACAAAACATAATATATAAAAGAAAATGAGCATTTCACAATCAAAACTTAAGTGATGTGATAGAATTTTTGAGTTCGAGCCTTTATTGATAGGTGAACTTTTGGCTTTATAAAAACAATTTGAATGGATAATCTGATATTTCTCTAGAGACTCATCTCAAGATCAGACAGGGAGAACCCCTTCCCAAATAAGCCTATTGTAGACATTCAGCGAGGAAATGAACGATGTTTCCCCTATTTATTGAACATTTCCAAAAATATAAAACTTGTATAACATGTATACATATACCAACATCCTCAACATAACTAGAGAACTATATATGTATATAGCTCAAAATACGAGTTTCAAGCAACAATATATCATTTCCAATCCAATCAGTTCAAGCATTAAACATAGGTGTATACATAGGTCCATACCGCTAATTCTTCCAATATAGGAGATTCGAATCCATAATAAACACCAATAGGTCTTTACCAACATAATCAAACTCATATAACACAAATGAATCCGTCTGGATTATGGAGTTGTAATGACATATAACACATACAAAATGAAAGGGGAAAGGCTTCCCAACAATAGGCCGAAACAAACATTGAGCTAACCACAAGGCAAGGATCTGAATCTGCGAGTTGAAGGAGGAGTGATGCTAGGGTCAACACAAGTATATGAAAAGAAAGGGAAACCATAAGGGGTGAGTCATGCAACTTAGTGAGAGATGATGCATCTATTGAATGCATGGGACATTTTAAATATCAATTTGTTGTATAACTGGGCGACACTAGTAGCATAGATTCAGAGTACCCATATCTATACAACTAGGCAACACAAACAGCACAACCCCAAGGTATCCATATGCCACATGCATTGGCCTACACATCGGGCTAGTAGGCTCCTCTATTTGCAAGGTGTACCAAGACTAACGTCCATTACCTTTAGCTGACAGTCTTGTATACAGTCTTGTTTAAGTTTCCTCCCAAAATCTTTTTTATAAAATAGATCATCATTTCATCCTAAATTTGTTCTTGAAATCATATCCTCAAAAATAAAAGATTTTCCAAAGCATGGCACACGCGCATTCACAATATACAACTCCAAGGAGATGATGTCCAAGCCTAAGCTGTCACAAAGTCAACAGATGCCTCTCCATTGTATCTAACACCATACACATTATCAAATGACCGTTGGTTAAAATTTAGAAGCAATTATTAACCAAAATTAACTCCCCATCACAATAGCTCCAATATATATAAACCTTAGATAACACTAAGTGCTCAAATCCAACACCAAAGGCAACAATTAGCTAACCATCAAAATTGGAGGAAGGATAAGCCTTAGGAATACCTTAGGTAGCCAAAGGAATAAAGAAGGTAGTGGATGTTATTGATTTCTTCCCAAACTCCAGCACCATTACCCACTAATCATGAAAATCGTGTCCTTCAATTGTTCAACCACCTCAAGTGCACGTACATTGCCATACACGGCAGAGGAGTGGTGATGGAATGGTAAAGATGAACACTACGTTTGGAAACATTTAATGAGATAGAACTAAATTGAATTTCATTAGAAATTAAATTCCGTTAGGAATTAAATTGAATTCTTATGTTTGGAATAAGTTTATAAATTAAATAATTGAATTTAATTCGTTAATTTGAAATGGGTCTAAAAATGAATTAATTTAATTATTTTTACTATTTTATTCTTTATTAATAGATTAGGAATAAAACATTGTGTTCAAGTATGATTATTTTGGTATTTTCATTTGTTGGAATTCAATTCATATACCAAATCACACCCATTTGGGTCTATTTCAATTTCTTAGTTTTGTTGATTTCAATTCCCATGGGATTTCAATTCATTTCCTTAAATTACTTCCAAAACATAGAATTCAATTCAATTCCTTGATAGAATTGAATTTTAGGGGTTCCAAATGCTCTGAAAGGAAGAAGGAGTTGGATGAGTTAGAAGGAAGAGAATGATAGGTTGATGCGAAAATCAAAGGCGGTGCAGACGATTGTGTTTTGTTATAAAGGGAGGGGATTGTCTCATTATTCACATATTTATATTTTTTTATTTTAAATTAATGTTCATTAACTTCTAGACATAAATGTATATAAGAAAATACCCTCATTTGAATTCAAATAAAATATAAAAATAATCAAAATCCTTATAATTCAACATTCAATTTTTTGTAACTAATTCAAATTTAGAATTTTTGAGTTTCTATAGAGTGGTTGATGGTTCTATAAAATTCATTAAAAATTAATTTTTAACTAATGTAAAATTCATACAATTTAGGACTTTTGATCTCAAGAAATACTTCTATCATATAGTACTCCAATGATGTTTAGGGTTCACACTTAGAGGAAATTCTGGATGTAGAATGATAGATAAACTCATTTTTTCTTCCAAACAAATAAAAGGGTATTCTCACTGCAACTTGACTTGAATGGCTCAAAATCTACAAGGAATGGCATACAAGATGAATCTCAAAGGCTCAAACTCACAATTATTCAAATTTTACATGCTAATATTTATTTGAAATTGGAATATTAAACATACACAAGAGTGTATATTTTCGTGTTGCAACAAGTTTCGTGGATGGTACTCCTCAATATTAAAGCCAACTAGTAAATATTGGCCCATATTAGAAAGGTCTAACTGCGCCTTTTGCTAACAGAATTATTCTCATGAACCAAGGTTGTGTGTTTTGAAAGAGAAAAAAAGGGCACAAGCTAGCATTAAGAATTGCTAGGATGCTTCTTGTTTGCCTTAGATCGATTTTGAGTGAAAATGAAATTGATCTAAATAATATAATTCATAGCAATTTAGATTAGATTTGTTTAATTTTAATTTGAAATTCAATCCAATTAAATATAATTTTTACTAGTTCTGTCATCTTTTGACAAGAGACTTTGCATTGAATGAGACTCAAGCTCATCCAATTCTACATTATTATGAGAGATGATTGTGTCATTCAAAGGAATGAAACACATAATGTTACATGGGTGCATGTTTCAAATTTTTTACACAAAATAATTTCTTAGTTTTGCGGCAAAATCTAACACGCATAGTATCTCATCTTGGAGACTATTTTGTTTGTATGTTGATCTTGCTACAAATCTAGTTAATATGTATAATTCTGCACTCCACAACAAAGCATCTTCTTTAAACATCTCTTGCTATCAATTCAATCCAAACTACAAACAATTTACAACCATACTTATCTTTTCTTTCACAACTTTTAACTTCCGTTAATGAGAATATTCTATTAGAAGATTTTTCACTTGGTTGCTAAGTAAGCAGCAATTTTTATCATACCTTACAGTGGAGCGCAGTATTGTAATTACCAATTCTATCATATTTTTAAAATCAAGGTATAATATTTGGTTTCTAATCACGTATTTTCACCATAACATGTTACAAAAGATAAGTGAAAGAGAATTTTTATTTTTACAAAAATTAGAAAAGATAGACCACACGAACATTAACATAACACTACGCTTCAACAGCGTAACTATTATTACATTACACTCTATGCTTCCTCTTAGCATCTACGAGTGCACAAAGACGAGCACACTTGCTCCGGACTTCTTTCAACTCCCCTTCCAAGTCCACAACCTATTTTATGTCAGCAACAAAAACAAAATTAAATCACAATCACTATTTAATTAATAATATAAAGAAACTTTGTTATCCAATTTATACCGTCTGTTTCAACTCCATTTCCTTGTTCCTGTGCTCCTCACACCTGCAGATATAAGTTTCAATGCGATTCCATTCAACAATAAAACCTTGCACCTTAAGCAAGTACATATACAGCAGGCAACAAGTCCTTGGGGTAGTAATTCCAATAAGGGAAATGTTATTTCAACATCCAAAAGTGGGTGTCCAGCCAATTGGAACATCCACTTCATCACTGTTGATGTGCTAGTGGCCCCTACTTTTGCACCAATCTATCACATCCAATAGTGGTAGAGTGACTGTCCTAATTGGAATTTTGGGTGTTGAAATAGCAATACTTTCCTTATAAACCCCATCCTTGAAATTTAAGTAATATCATCTTAAGCTTGCATACTGAATTTCAGAAAATAAAAACAACAATCAACATGTCATATGTTACAAATATTAACTTAATTGAAAAGTATGTATACTTTTCCAAATTTAAGATACACTGATGATGGATATAAAATACATCTTAGACTATTCAAATTTAATTTTTATAATATGGTTCTTACAAACATCCAACCCATTAACGGATTTTATGAGATAATCATCCAACCGTGAGTCATTCATTTTTCATCTAGGATTTTTCGAGAGTTATGCCAGTGTGAATAGATAAAGAGGGAAATAAGTACACATCCTTGTCACAACTGTTCTGTTTGGGCTATTTTCAGCCAAGGTGTCATTGCTTTAGTGCTAGGTGTGCCAAACCTTGAAACCGGTTAGCCTTGAATCAATCCTTGAGAGAAATATGCCCTTTGAATATGGGCTCCCAAACTACTAATTAATAAGCACTTGGCTAAGATCAGTATATAATAACCAACCAAGACCAACACAAGTATTAAAAGCAAATTGAGGAAATGAAGTTAAATACAATAAGAATCATGTGGATTCCAGTTACAGTTTGAGGAAAAGAAGTGAAGAACTTCTAAAGCTAAGGGAATAAAGTACGAAGGCTGAAAAGTAAAAAAATAGAACGGAAAGGCTGAAAACTTGAATACAAAATTTAAAGGGTAAAAACAAGACAAAGACAAAGTGTCTACTTGATCGGGATTGTGAATCCACTGTATTGCAGGATCTGAGTAGGCAAGTAGCATCCTCATGTCACGTACTGCTTTACTAACTGCTTTCGGCTTATTGAAATGGAAACTCTTCTTGCCCGTTTTAAGTAAGATGTTTGAGATGTATCGGCCAAAGTCTATGATACTGTGAGATAATATAAAAATGACAATTCCTTCCTTCTAGGACAAGAGTGATCTAGATGCTTAATTGGAGTGGGAGGGAAAAGTTGGAGCTTGTTTTTTACCGTCATAATTGCTCAAAGGAAAAGGTGAAATTAGTTGCTATTGAATTTATTGATTATGCTGTTGTTTGGTGGGGGTAAGGTGACTTTGAGCAGAAGGAGAAACAGGGAGAGACCCATTAGTGCATGGGATGAGACGAAGAGAGTGATGAGGTGATCATCCCATGCCATTACCACAGGGAGTTGTACAATGTTTGCACAACCTAACACATGATTCTAAAAGCGTTGAAGAGTGATGAGGTTTTAACGCTTGTCTCGCTGCCAAAGGGTACACTCAAATTTTTTATTTGAACTATGGTGATACTTTCTCCCCTATTACCATAATGACCTCTGTCCGCCTCTCTCTCTAAGGGTGCTATGCGCCATTGGCCGCTCCGTCAATTGGATATCAAGAATGCCTTCCTCCTAGTGACCTTGAGAAAGAGGTTTACATGGACAACCTCCAGATTTTGTTGCTCCGGTGGAGCCTTCTTGCCTTATTTGTCATCTTCGTAAATCTTTGTATGGTCTTAGGCAGTCTCCTCAAGCTTGGTTTGGTAGATCATCACTGTGACTTAGTAGTTTAATGAGAGTTGGGAGTGAAGCTGACCACTCTATGTTTTATAGTCATACACCACGAGGCTGCATCTATTTGATTGTGTATGTAGAAAACATTGTCATTACTGGCAACTATATTCACGACATAATGCAAATCAAACAACATTTATGTCATTATTTCAAACCAAAGACATCGGCAAAGCTCCGTTATTTCTTGGGAATTAAGTAGCAGGTTAAAGATGGTATAGTCTCTATCAAAGAAAGTATGCTACTGACCGTTCGGAACTCAATAGTTAATAGTTAGTTGGGAGGCTTAGTTACTATAAATAAAGGAAGTAGAGATTAGTTAGGGGCCTTTGTTCATTTGATTAGTAAGACTTATGGAGGGTTGAGGAGCTCTAACTCTTCCTTACATCCTTGTAATCCTTCAAGAAATATTAATAAACTCCACCCCTCATTACTTGTTCCCAACATTGGTATCATAGCTCTTCTGATTGCAAGGAGGGCTCGTATTGTGCACACCAAAATGACGATGGAAGGCAAGTCAAATGTGTTCTTGCAGAGGAATGAGAGAATCGGCAAATGGAGGCAAAGCTTGATGCATTCTTGAAATGCCGTGAAAAGGAATGCCAATCGAGGCGAAACTCAATGCAATCTTGCAGGGAATGGATGAAGATCAGTGGCACTTAGAGAGCTTTTGTCCTCCACCAATGTGCCATCAGGAGTGGAACATAAGCCAAAACAAAAGTAGTGTGGAAGACGAACCTTCGTAAATCGCTGAGGTGTGAGTAGAAAAATGGAGGATTGATCTACCTCTGTTTTATGGAGAAGACACAGACGGTTGGACGTATCATATAGATTGGTATTTTCAAATCCAAGGAGTTTCACCTGAAGATTGGCTATTAGTGGTGAATGTCACCATGGAAGGGCCTGCATTCACTTGGTTTATGTGGTGGGAAACAACTACAATGGGTTTTTCGTGGGATTAGTTCCGGGTGGCCATCGTGAAGAGGTTCCCACTAGCAATGGCACAAAATCCATTCAAGTTGTTTGGATTGAAGTCAATCTGTGAGTGAAGATCAAGAAGGACATGGCAAGGAGAGCGCGGAGGATAGGAGTGAATGGCCTATGCGGTAGCAATCAACAAGGTTTCTTCAACGTCTGAGACCCTGATAGTGACGGCGATATCATTATGTCACGATAACAAAATAGAGGAAGGAGAAAGGGAAACAGTCGGCAAGGTTGTAGATGCGATGGTGACTATAGCTGTGCCGAATGATGATGAGGCAAGTTGGCAAATGGGGAGGGCCACACAGTGGTGGCACGATACCAAGTGGTTGCTGCTGGCCCATTTGCGATGGCTGACAAAATACAGATCGGGGCAACCATGGCAGTTGGCGATGCAACAACTGTAAAGCCATATGGGGATGTTAATATAGAGAATTATTTTTTGACTTGTACTATTTTGGGCCCAAATATAAAGGAGAATTTCAGCCTTTTATATTTTAAGCAATGGGATCCTAGTGAATTTTTGCGTTATTTTTTGTACCCATCTTGAGGACAAGGTGGGTCTTGTAGGGGGGAGTAGTGTTAGGAACTCATTAGTTAATAGTTAGGAGAGTTAGTTACTATAAATAGAGATTAGTTAGGCATCTTTCTTCATTTGATAATGAGCCTTTGGACTTTTAGAGAGGTCTTTGGACTTTCAGATAGTTGAGGAGCTCTAACTCTTCCTCACATCCTTCTAATTCTTCAAGAATATTAATAAACTCCACCTCTGATTGCTAGTACCCAACATGGACATCTAGAAGAAACAAGTTTACTTGGTGTAAAATCTGTAGATACTCCTATGGATCCTAATATCAAAGCTCCTACCAAATCACGAGGAACCATCATCTAACTCAGGAAGATATAGGAGATTGGTTGGGAAATAAATTACCTCACTGTCACTTGTCCATATATCATTTTTGTAGTGAGTGTAGTGAGTTAGTTTGTTAACTCCCCATGTGAAAGTCATTGGGATGCTATGAGTCACATTTTGAAGTATGTCAAATGAGCTCCTATAAAGGCCTTAACCACGAGGATAAGGCCATACTAAGAAAGTTGGGCATTCAGATGTTGATTGGGCAGCTTCCCCTACTAATAGGCGTTCCACTTCTGGATATTGTATACTTATTAGAGGCGGTCTTATTTAATGGAAGAGTAGGAGACAAAATGCGGTTGCAAGGTTTAATGTCGAAGCATAGTATCGTGCCATGGCATCCACTACATGCAAACTTATATGGCTGAAGCAACTTATTAAGAAACTTCAATTCAAGGAGAATAAGCAAATGACACTAGTTTGTGATATCCAAGATGCATTGCAGATCGCCCTTAATCTAGTTTTCCATGAGAGGACCAGTACATTGAGGTCGATTGCCATTTTATCAAAGAAAAGATTATATCTAGTGATATCGCCACAAGTTTCCTGAACTCAAATGAATAACTAGCGCATGTCTCCACCAGGTCTTTAAGAGGTATTAGAATAAGGTATCTATGTAACAATCTTAGTGCATATAATCTATAAATAAATAGTTAAGACATCAAATCACATATTTAGGGAAATAGGGTATCTGAAATATTCTTGTATTTCTTACCCAGTGTCTATACATATCATACTCCAATGTGTAATTGAGACATTTTTTCGTTGTGAATGATTGGCTTGACGATGTCAACCAATTGTTTTGATAGTTCTACTACCAAATCATGAAGTCTCAGCAATTTGTCACCTTATAAAGGACATAGTCATAATAGTTTGTTAACCCTTCTTCATCCCTAAAGATGCCGAATGGGCATTTTCAAAAGAAGTATGCATTAGCCATCGATTGACTTAGCATCCAAAGTAGACGGAGATCCCATGCCCCTTATAGGGGTGCAAGGTCCAGCCAATGTGGTCACTTGTGGTCTACCAGCTTTCTGGCCTGCTTGCTTTGGTGGTGGTTGTGAACTTGACATAACGAACTTGCCCATTTTAAGGAACATATTCCACGTCTGATCCAAACCTGGTCTCAAAAACTTCAAAGACCAATCTATTAGTGTCCCACCAAGGGTGCCAAAAATATGTTTGGGCTATTTTAGGCTATGGTGCCATTGCTTGAGTGATAGGCAATCCAGAACTTGAGACAGGCTAGCCTTGAATCAAATCTCATGATTACTTCAAGGAGGGAAATCCATTATTTGAATATCCAATTATAATTTGAGGAAATGAAGTGATGAACTTCTACTAAGCCAAGGGAAGTAAAGCACAAAGGCTGGAAAATAAAAACATTAGAACTTCGGCTTGCACAAATCCAAATTTAGAAAGGAAAAATTTAAGGGATCAAAACAAGAGAAAGATGAGAAAGATAATTTAGATTGCAAATCATTTGCATTTGGGGACTTGTTTATTGGCAAGTAGCATCCTCATGGCTCGTGTTGCTTTAGTGACTACCTTCGGCTTTGCACAAATCCAAATTCTTATGCCCATTTTAAGTAAAAAGGTCTTAGATGTATGAGGGAAGGCAAAAAACCCATTGAAGTGGGTACCCGAGGATTACCCGCAATGGGGACAGGAATAGGGACAAGTTTAATCCCCATGGCCCATGGGGATGGGGAGTGTCCCTGTTTATTAAATACGGCAGGAATGGGAAATGAGGTCCACACCCCATGAAGACCCTTCAATTCCCCATTATATGAATAACTTAAATATCCATTTATATATATAAATATATATCAAGAAAACTTCAGCACACATTTATTCTTAAGGTATCTTTATTGGATTTGCATTATGTATTTTTATTTTTAATTTAGATTATATTGTATTAGTAATATTTATTATGATGGATATTTATGTTTAGAATTTCAAAATATCTTTTAAATTTTTCTTTTTTTGCATTTTTTATATCGGTTTAATAAAACCACGCATACCTGGATTCAATTCTCATAGGAAATGGGAAATAAGGATCTATGACAGAGATGGGGGCCAAAAATTGTAAACGGGACCGTCCCCCGCCTTAGGGATACCCATCGCCATCCCTAAGTATCAGTCAAAGACTAACATCCAATAGGACTTTTCTTCCTTGGCAAGTACTTCTTTGGCAAGAGTTTGGCTATGCCTCTACAGACAACACTTACTCAGCCAAGGATATCATACATTATGGGCTCCTCATATAGTCATGCTTAATAAATTTTAGAGCGAACATAATCAAGTGTTAAGTATAACCGGTAAATAAATATAGCAGGGATTAAAATGAAAATAATGATCCGGGTACAGAGAATTTGAAAGGATATTTACCTCAAGAAAAGTCTTATATTCTCTTCACAGATTTTATCAACAGATATGGATTCTTGAGTCCCTACACTTGTATCCTGTTGACAGAAATAAAACATGCTCTTGAGCCCAAAAATTAGCATGCTTACACTAGAAGATAAATAAAAACATATCCTGTTCAATGGTTTCATGTAAAACAATACTTTTCTTGACCGGTAGATGACAGTAACATTACCCATCGGGATAAGGCTAAGTTGTAGCAGAGAAGCCTGCAATATGTCTATTTTTATTATGGAGAAAAATTATAGGATGCTCTTCAGAATTGCCTAAGATTGTGCTAACTCCACTCAAAACATCACATTTCAACTAAACCTAGTTTTGAAGTTTTAAAAGTAAAAAGTAATAAACAAGGGGCAGTTCCCACCATTACTAGTGGCTGAATTGCCATATATCCTGAACGGAATGAGTACAATCTTACTTGAAATTCAAAGAGCATGTAATAATTTCTCCTTGTCATTAACAGACTCTTGGTCTCCAACTATAAATTATTGTTGCAATCCAACACTATCAAGTTAAAATTCCCTTCACTTGGGGTTTTTGTACAAGCCAATAGTTAAAACATCTGTTTTACATGTAACCCATCTCCACTTTATGTTGCTTTGCATTATCACCAATTATCACCTTTCCATTACAGTTGTTTGTCTCCTGTGTCTATCCCTAAATCTCCATGTGAAACCTTGTCTCATCCTGGGTGGAGACACACCATGATAGATGAAATGTGTGCACTTCAAAACAATAGTACTTGGGAATTGATCTCTCTTCCTTTGGGCAAATCAGTGGTTGGTTGTCAAGGTGGGTCTAGACGGTGCTATTAGTTGTTTCAAGGCTTGTCTTGTTGCCAAAGGGTACACTCAGATCTTTGATTTGTACTATAGAGATACCTTATCCCTTGTTCCAAGATGACCTCCATTCTTCTGTGGCTACTATGGGCCATTGGCCACTTCATCAACTAGACACCAAGAATGCCTTTCTACATGGTGATCCTTAGGAAGAAATCTATATGGAGCAACCTCCAAGGTTTGTTGCTCAAGGGAGTCTTCTGGCCTTAGATTGTTGTCTTCATAAATCTTTTTAATTTTTATGGTCATAAACAAACTCCTGACCTTGGGTTGGTATATTTTCCACTACGGTTTAGCAATTTGGTATGAATTGGAGTGAAGATTACCACTTCGTTTTTCCATTATCTAACCCACTGAGATATAGAAGATTGGTTGGAAAATTGAATTACCTCACTGTCACTGGTTCAGATATCTTGTTTGTAGTAAGTGTAGTGAAGTTCCTAAACTCACTCTGTGAATTTTATAGGGATGTTATGATTCGCATTCTGAAGTATGTCAAAGAAGCACATAGAAAGGGCCTTATTTATGAGGATAAAAGGCATATCTAGATAGTCAAGTATTCATGAAGATTAGGAAGATTTTCCTTCTAATAGACATCCCACTTTTGGCTTTTGTATAGTTATTGGAGGCAATCTTACTTCCAAGAAGAGTAAGAAGAAAAATGTGCTAGCAAGGTCTAATGCTGAAGTGGAGTGTTGTGCCATGGCATCCTAATATACTATGCAGTTGAAATGCATGGATTCCCATATGTCTTTCTGTCCTCTCTCTCTCAACAACCTTCAACTATGGATGTTAGTGATTTTGGAAATTGTGATAGAAACTAATAAAATGCAAGATAATGAAGGAACAGTGCTGTATTAATGAAAACCTTGAGGTGATTTCAGTGTGATGTCACTCAAGAAGTTAAACAATACAAAAAAGTGTATAAAATAAAAAATAGTTTCTAAGCTTTTGACACACTCAATCTCTTCCAAGGGCCTAGTTTGAATTCTTGCCTATCTCTCCCTGGTTCCCCCAATAGAAATAACTCCCACTTAATAACAGGATCACATGGTATCTCCCTCCCTCACTCTCTTATTGCTAACTCAGCAAGTAGTTACACAAGAGTGTGCTCCTCATTCTATCTCATCATATATACTCAGCAACAATAACTACGATGCAATCTATAATTTCAGGCATATAACAATACCCCTTCCCCGAAACTTCACCCTTGACCTCAAGTTGGAACTTCTAAACTTCAATAATTGTTGCCTCCATGGTTTACCCCACCGCTTCAACCACTCCCACGACCTTCTCAACAATCGTCATTTCAGGCCACCACCTCCTTGATCCCTTTTTGTGGTTCCTTTCACCTTAGACAAGGATCTTCGTGCATGTCTTCTACGCTTAACTTTGCCCCTCTCCCATAAGTTCATCCTCCTCCACTACCACTAAGTCACGATGTTTCATAGGGGGTCCAAAGGGTAACATTCATCTTTGCCCTTTACCTTGGGCTCCCCACATGGGACCCAAACGGGTTGATCAAGGCCATACTTGGTTGAAATTGATTAATAATATCCTTCACCACTTCCCACCAAGTACAGGTTGTGCCACTCCTGAGTCGATACCAGATGTAAACGCCCCCAAAACACCACCCACCAATGGTAGCTTCTCATATTCTAGATTTCCTTCTGCATCAGAGTGCTGCGCCACCTCAATAGACCACACTTAAGCAAGATATCCATCCATCTTAGACCCTGGTTAGTCCTCCTGTCTATCCAGTGTTACAATTAGATAATAGAAGCACACACACAGAATAACAAATGCAAGGTAATAGAAGTTGTATATGAACTGAATAAAGGTAGAAGATAGAATAGAACAAACAAGAGAGAGAGGCCTTGAGCACTAAACAGCTCAAGCTTCAATCCCAAAAGTCTAAAAAATTGCCTACCTCACTACTCTCACCCCCTTGGGAATTATACTCCTTCCCATTACAACCAACATGTTCCCTCACTCCACTCTCCCAAAACCGTTATACCAGATTTGGTAAAAGGGCCCACAATATATTTTCCTCAGCCTAGCCAGCTGAGCATTCCCTTACCAAGGCTGCCCCTATGTTTTTTCCTTTGGTAAACTCTTATTGGCTCAGCAAATTTCTCCTTAACAATACCCCCCTCTTGAACTACCACCTTGTCCTCAAGGTGGAATTCGGGAAACTCAATTTTATGTCTGCTGCGTCTCTCAACCGCTTTCAAACTCTGGAAGATCCTTCCAAAATCAGGACCTCTTTTTCTCCCTGGTTAGTCATGCGGGTAGCAAGCACCGCTTCAGGTTGCACCTGAAGCTCCCATCCTTCAGAAAGCCCTCTTGGTAATGGTTGGCATTTTGCTTCAGGGGTCAAACATTTTTTCAACAAAGAGACATGAAAAACTAGGTGCACCAATGATTTGGAGGCAGGAGCAATTTATAGGCTACCTTCCCCACCCTCTCCAATATTTCAAATGGTCCATAATACCTGGGCTCATTTCTGGTTAGTACGGCTAGCGAGGCTCTTCAACCGACATGGTTGTATTTTCAAAAATACCTTCTCTCCCACCTTGAATTCCACCTCCCCCCTCTTCTTATTAGCTTGGATCTTCATTCTTTCTTGAGCTTTATCTAAATGCCATTTCAACTCCTCAATGATGGAGTTTCTTCAGAAACCAGTTGATTAACATCCTCCACCAGCGATGGAGGAATCTCCTTTAATGATGGCTGGAGGCTCCCTCCATAGAGGATCTTGAATGGAGAGTTATGTGCAGGAGAGTGATAAGTAGTATTGTACCAGAGTTCAGCCCATGATAACCACCTGCTCCACTGTCGGGTTTGGTGCCAACAAAACACCTAAGATATGTCTCTAAGCATCCGTTAACCACTTCAGCTTGTCCATCCATCTAGGATGGTATGCTGAGCTGAATTTCAACTTCGTCCCTACCTATTTAAACAACTCAAACCATAAGCTACTCATAAAAATTCGATCACGATCAAGGAACTATAGAAGAGGGGAATCCATGTAGCCTTACTATTTCCTTAATAAATAAGTCAACAATCTTAGCATTATAAGGATGGCTCAACCCGGGAAGTGGGCATATTTAGAGAGCCTATCAACCACTACCAGAATTGTATCCATACCTTGGCTCTTTGGTAAGCCCCCAATGAAATCCATAGTGATGTCCTCCCAGACTCTTGAAGGAATTGGCAAAGGTTGGAGTAAGCCGCCTAGAGATAGAGTTAAGTACTTGTTTCAGTTGCAAATCTCACAACACTGAATATACTTCTGAATTGTTTGCTTCATGCCTTCCCACCAAACTAATCCCAAAATTCATTTGTATATTCTAAAAAACCCAGTAATGCCCCCCAATCACCGAATCATGAAACTCTTGTAGGATTATTGGAATTCTAGGAGAACTTTTGGGAATAACAACTCTTCCCTTGTAAAACAGCTTCCCTTGTTTCAGTTCATACCCTTTAGGTTTCCTCCTCCTATTAACCCTTGTATAATCTTCTTCAATTTGTCATCAACCTACACTTCTTCCTCTAGTCCCTCCCACTCTTGAAAAGTTACTGATGAAATAGCCTCCATGTTAAAACGCCTAAGAGAGCATAAGCTGCTTGTTTTCCCTTCCCTCCTTATACCTTATTTCGAAATCAAAGCCCAGAAGTTTAGCTACCCATTTTTGTTGACCCTCACCCATCATTTGCTGATCTACTAAGTGTTTAGACTTTCTGATTCTAAGTGAATGATGAATTTTCTCCCAAGCAGGTAGTGCCTCCATTTCTAAATCATTACTATGGCCATGAGTTCCCTTTCATAAACTGATTTCTGTGTGCCCTCTCTACAACTTTTGGCTCATGTAGGCAATTGGTTTGCCTTCTTGCATAAGTACAGCCCAATGCCTTTTCCAGATGCATCTACCTCTATCACAAAGGTTTTGTTAAAATCTAGAACGACCAACACAGGAACTGTAGTAATAGCTTGCTTCAATTTTTCAAAAGCCAACTGAGCCTCTACCCCCATTGGAAATTATCTTTCTCAGTGTTAAAGGCCAAGTAATCTTGCCATAGTCCTTCACGAATCTGGGTAATAGCCCGTGATCCCTAAAAACCCTCGCAACCCCTTCAAATTTGTGGGAACAGGCCACGCTAGCATTGCTTCAATCTTGTGTGGATCAGCTTTCACCCTTCTCTAAATTAGATGGCCCAAATACTCAATCTCCTTGGCCAAACGAACACTTCTTCCTATTAATAAAAGAGTGTTTTCCCACAGGAGACACAACACTTTCTCGACATGTCCCCAATGTTCCTTTTCAAACTTGCTGGAGATTAGAATGTCGTCAAAAAAGACCAAAACAAAGCGCCTTAGGTAGGTCTAAGGATTGTGTTCATGAGAGATTGGAATGTTGAAAGAGCATTAGTGAGCCCAAACGGCATCACTAAGAATTCATAGTGCCCCTCGTGTGTTCGAAAGCGGTTTTCTCCACATCAGAGTCCTTCATTCTGATCTGATGATATCCCAATTTTAAATCCAGTTTCCAAGATTCGAGCCCCTCCTAATTCATCCAGAAGTTCATCAATAATGGGAATAGGAAATTTGTCTGGAATTGTTACCTTGTTTAGAGCTCTGGAGTCGACACAAAACGCCATCCGCCATCCTTCTTTCTCACCAAGATTATTGGGCTTGAATAAGGGCTGGTACTTGGTCTGATGATACCGATGACATCATCTCTCCTACAATCTTCTCAATTTAATTTTTCTGCAGGAAGGATATCTGGAGGGTCTGATATTAGGTATAGTGGCCCCTTCTTTCAGCGTGATTGAATGATCTTGGAGTCTTTCTGGTAAACCTTCAGGAGTTGACAGACATCTTCATATTGCAACAACAATCTTTGAATTTCAATCGGTACCTCCTTGGTCTCATTGGTCGTAGGGGCCCCGTCTCTACATCGTTCTTCATTCCACAAAGGGTGATGATGTACCCCTCACCATCGACCTTCAATGCTTTTAAGGTCGTCCTCCAAGAAACTAAAGCAATGCTCAGGGAAGGCTCTCCTTGGATGCGCTTGCAAACGTCTCCCTCTCGCCATTGAATGTATTGCTTCTGGAGATTTGCTCGAATATCCCCCAAGCCAGCTACCCATTGGTACTGCAAACCATATCTGCGCTTCCCAATCCCAGGACGAGAAAGGTTGAGAAATATGGTTTCCTTGGATTTCGACTTGTAGATTCTCACATAATCCAAAGTCACGCCTTAGGGGCTGTTGGTTTACATTCAGTTTCCAGCTTTCCAGATTTGTGAAGGAAAATGAAAAACTGAAAACTAAAAATTTCAGTTTTTGCTTTTCCTTTACAAATCTGGAAAACTAAACTGAAACTGGAAACTGAAAATTGCAAACCAAACAGCCCCATATCTTCCTGGACCCGTCTCCACCTTAAACAAGATGCTTCGTCATGGTAGGTGGAGGCGGTCCGCTGGCACATGGATGAAGTTCGCTTCAGCCCCGTGTCTATCAAGATTACCACCTCGTGTCCCTTACCAACCCGCACACCTTGAAAGATTTGTGTAGAGTAGTGAAGCCTTGGAGGCTATTAAACGCTAAATGTAGCGACTTTAAAGCTAGCTTCGCTTCTTCCTCCAGCTTGGCCTCGTCCCCTTCCTCACTGGGTGCCTCATCGTCATAACCTTCGATAAGGGCCAAGTTGTAGTGTTTTAGTTTGCAGCTGTGCTCTCGTCCCATCTCTCACCACATTTGAAGCAGAGACCCCTCCGGCTTCGTTCTTGAAGTTCTTCCTGGACAAGCGTCCGTGAACTCTGCCACATGTTCCTTCTAAGCCACGCGTCCCACACCTGTCCCCATCTCATGTCCGCCACTATTTCTGGGTAAGGAGGGTTAATTTCCGTAATGAATTGGCCCTAGCCTGGTCCAAATTCCTCTCCATCGGCCCAACTCCTCCACTCCTTATTTCTTTCCTCCAATAACAGGGCCCTATCTTTTATTTCAGCAAGAGACCCCAGATCCAAACTCTTTAACTCGGCCCTCAGGTTGCTCTTCAGCCCATTTAAGAAAATGCCCTTCAGCACCTCGCAATCCAGAATCACGCATCGGGCCTACTCCAAAACGGAGCCCATTTGTTTCAAGCACAAAAGAGGCCCATATGGGTCCCTCACCCATCCCAGTTGGAAACGACGAGTGATGCCGTCCCTAAAATCTCCATGAGGGAAACTGGGTCTATCTTCCCAGACCTGGTAGCAAGATAAAGCTCGGCCCTCCAACGCCAACACCACTACCTCAAATCGTTCATCACCCTCGATCCCATTAATACGAGAGTAGCGCTCGATTTTGACCAACCAACCCATAATATCTTCATCGGAAAATATGGGGAGCTCCATTTTCCGTCACGCTTGCAATGAAAGGAGGAGGACTGTCCCTGGAATGGTAGCGCGATCGATTCGGCCACGGTGGTCGTTCCCGTGGCGATGATCCTCATGGGATTGAGGGAGCTTCGATCATCCTGTCTCAAGACCATGATTCATGGTGCTCGCATCGAGGGAAAAAGGCGAGTGATCTCAACCTTGATCCCGTCTAGAACCCTCAACCCAGCGACCATCCAAGCGACCCGAAACGATCGCTCATGACGGCGTGATCGACCACACGATCGATGGCGTGGCGGTCGTCCTTCTCGAGCAATGCACTACCTTCTCATTCTCCTTCCAGCTCAGGACTTGGTCTTCCATGGCACAGCTTCCATGAAATGAGCACACCCACTCCTAGAGATTGAGAGGACTGACCAATTAATAGAAGCACACACACAGGAATAACAAATGCACAGGTAAGAGAAGCCCTATATGAACTTAATAAAGGTAGAAGATAGAATAGAACAAACAAGAGAGAGGCCTTGAGCACTAAGCAGCTATAGCTTCAATCCAAAAGTCTAACAAAATTGCCTACCTCACTACTCTTACCCCCTTGGGAATTATACTCCTTCCCATTACAACCCATGTGTTCCCTCACTTCACTCTCCCCAAACTGTTATAAGATTTGGTAAAAGGGCCCACAATATATTTTCCTCAGCCTAGTCAGCTAGCATTCCCTTACCAAGGCTGCCCCTATGTTTTTTCCTTTGGTAAACTCTTATTGGCTCAGGAATTTCTCCTTAACATTAGATCTGTCCAAGGCTCAGAGGATCGGAGCTCTAATACCATTTAACAGGAAGCTGTATTAGACTATTAGCTAGAAGAAATAGATGAAATACTTTAATATATATTGATGATGTGAAGCAGAACTCCAGTAGGTAATACGTAATCCTCCAATTCTTGCGTAAAAG
Source organism: Dalbergia oliveri (assembly GCA_030441495.1). Taxonomy (NCBI): domain Eukaryota; kingdom Viridiplantae; phylum Streptophyta; class Magnoliopsida; order Fabales; family Fabaceae; genus Dalbergia; species Dalbergia oliveri. The sequence continues at coordinate 13,441,988 of JAMLFY010000001.1, forward strand.
AATGAAAATAACATAAAAGAAAGGTAACAATAGCCTAGGCAAGTAGAGAAACACTTCACCGTCTCAACTCTCATCCAGGAATTAAAACTAGGCCCAATTCATGATTGCCCCGATTCCTAACAAAGTCATTCGAATTACAGACACTATTGCCTATTCAAATGTTGATTGAGTAGGATCTCAAACAATGCCTTCAAACTCTTTGGTGTTATACAAACTCTTTGGTGTTATAGATTTGAAAAAAAATTGCAAAAATAATTGACAAAAACAGCAGCATGATTTCAAGATGTAAATCAGACAAATACAGCAGCTTTGTGAAATGCATTAACTACTTACACGCTGCCCATAAGTCAATGGACACATTCCGTTCGCTGAAAGTCCCACAATTGCGTTATCTGAACTTAAATCTTCTTGAAGCTCAGCTACAACATTAATACACTGCTGATCAACAAGCAAGTCATTCTGAGAATAAGTCAAATCTCCGGCTGACTGCCGAATGTGACCTTCCCTTTGTGCACTTTGCGATCTGAAATTTAGTGGCTGATATCCAACTAAGTGACAGTGACCTTTCCTATCAAGTGAGACAGCTCTCAGCAACATTTACAACAATAACGGCAACTAATAGTATGTTTGGTTTAACATTTTGATTCCAAAAACTATGGTTTGAGGCAAAAGCAACAACAGACAAGCTTTTACCCAAACCATGATTTGAGGCTTCCCAAAAGCTAAATCAAATATGCTATTTATAGGGATCTTATCTATTTTGGGAATTTTATCTTATTCTTAGGGATTTTATCATATCTTCAGCTAGTCGTTTGTTCCCTCATTTGATTAGGATGAGAAATCCAGTGCTTAACATAATTCCTACCATAAATAGTGTTAAAGCTTTAACATTCTTATCACATCACAATAGACCATATCAATGTAATTGTTACAATATGTAAATATCTGCATTTAAGGTAATCATATTTTTAATTAGGGAAATCGTATATTTGTAATCTCCTGGATTAATTACATAGTGTCTATATATTTCATTCTCCGCTGTGTAATTGAGACGGATTCCCATATGTCTTTCTTTCTTTCTCAACATGGTATCAGAATCTCTTACCAAAAAATATAGAGTTCAATCCTGACTGCCCAATATTTCAAAAAATAATAAAATAATTAAATTTCAATACAAGGTAAGGTGAGCCCGTGCATTGTCCACACTTCAAAGCCAAAAGAGGCATTGGTGAGGGTCTGATATAAAACCATTACTAAGCCATCACTCAATAGCTTAAGCTTTTGGGACAAGTGGTTTCATGACATGGTATCAAAACCGCCTCCTCTCTGTGCGGCCCACCCCTACTGACAACGTCCACATACACCATCACATGTGCCCCACACGCGTCTCCCAGGTTTTGATACACAGCCACCCATCGCTCCTCGTCAAGTGTGGCGCTCTCCGGCTACTACTTCCATAGTTCCTCCACTATCGTTCTCTTTTCGAATCTGCCTTGGGGTCGATCTGAGCTCTCATCGACATCATGCTTTGGAAATTCCAATTCTGCCTATACCTTTGCAACCAATGACTTCCAGCAACTCCTCCTCTGGCCCTAAGGGAGTTCCGAAGCTCGAGCCTCTAGCATTCACTAGTTATGTCAGTGTGCCTCTTTCCACTAATAAGCTTGATGGCAACAATTATGATACTTGGGCATCGAACATCAAAGACAAGACAGGACTATGCCAACCATCTCACCAAGAAGGCTACGAACATCCTTGTGGCTGAGCACCCAGCTTAGGTTAAAATTGACGCCCAGCGTGTAGCATTCTCAAGTCATCCATTGATCCCTCCATCAAACAATCTTCTGAGCTCATGTCACTTGTGAATCTATTTGGGCATAGGCAACAAACCTTTTCACCAAGGACCGACACGTGAAAAGTTTCATTCCCACGTAAGCCTCGTCACTTGTTGACCTCTACATGCATACTCTATTCACAAAAATCCATTTAAAATAGAAATTTTCTTTTCTACATATAAATCACTTGTTCTGGAAGTTCAAAATACTCAAATTTGAAGTATCATAGTTTATCTCTAAGGTTTGAAATCATAATACAACATATGAATATAAGCTCTCTATTTCAAAATGTCCATGAAATTGATATAGTTAAGCCACAGGGAACAAATTGCAAAACATGCTCGAAGGCTGAATCCGCCATCTATACTAGAGCACTCTAGATAAAACTACAAACACTTCACCCAAGTGAAGCTCACCATTGAAACTCTAATGCCTGGAGGGTAGTGACTAGGAAGAATCTGAGGTTCTCTGTGACATTTATGTCTGTATGGGTATGTCAGAATCTCATGAGTGTCATTGCTCCTCGCCAACTGGATGGTTCTATGTCCTTTTATTTGGGTAGCATTATTGGTGTTCTCCATGATTTCAATGAGTTCTTGCTCCCTGAATGTCCTGCAAAGGAGCGAGCAACGCAACACTTTCTTTATGCTCATGGCCCTTTATAGTTTGCTTCTGGAGTACACAGGACCACCCGTGATCAACTTCTGGGCTCCACCGTGCCTACCTTCTCTCTATCCACCGCTTTCCTTCGATTCCTACCAAATCATCCCTTGAGTTGGTCCTTCCTCCGACCCTGGTTAATACTTCTACCCTTGTCTTGCACAGTGCCAACCGTGGTTGTTCTGAAGCCCCCTAAAGTGTGACCATTGCCATTGCTAGAATATTGGCCACGCCATTAATAGATGTTATGTTTTGAATGGTTGCTCTCGTCACACTATTAATGTTGCCTAGACCAACACTGCCACTACCTCAACTCGCCCGTCTCAGCCATCTTCGATAACTATGCTGATTTTCTGAAGTGGTTTGAGCAATGTCAGAACTTTGGTTCCACTCCCGTTGCGCACACTGGAACTCTTTTGCTTGTCTCTCAGTCGGCCTCATTGGGTCCTTGGGTTCTTGATTCTATTGCCACTCATCATATCTCCAGGAATAAAGCTTTATTTTCTGAACTTTCCACTTTTGGATATTTGCTCACTGTCACATTAGCCAATGGTTCTCACACAGTCACAGGGTGGGCACTACCCATCCCCTACCTTCTTTGTCAGTTGACTGCCCTTTATGTTCCTGTTTCTCATCTAACCTTCTTTCTATTGCTCGCTTAACTAAAGTTCTTAAATGTATCATTTCATTCACTGAAGATTTGTTTAAATGCAAGATCAAAGCTTAGGACGGATGATTGGTACCAAATGCGAGTCCTATGGCCTCTACTGGCTCCGCCCCACATCACGTGTCTCTCCTTGCCATAGAACCTCTCACCCTTCATGCTCAATTGGGTTGTTGGTTTATGTATCCTATATGATGACAAAACACCATGAGTTAACTAAATTAATCTTAATTAGTTTTTGAGTTATTAACTTTTTGCTGAACTTTCTAATCTCTTTATTAAGTGTTTCAGCCTTTCTAGTTGACTTATGCTAATGGCTTTGCCTTCTAAGCAAACCAATTAAGCTGGCACAGGAATAGATTGATGCAAGAAGCAGAACACCTAGACCAAGGGCAGAAAAGTTTTTGCCAAGAATGGAAAACTTTGAAGTTGGAAAAACATTGCTTGTTGGAATAGATAAGATATGTGTACTGCTGCCATCATAATATCAAAAAAGCTTAAAAGCAAGCTGTGAAAGGACTCTCTCTCAAGCTCTCAAACGGACACTTCCCTCTTGGTGCCACAATGTAACAGCACAATAACCATAGACAAAAGAAAGAGCAGTACCAATCACTAAAAAGGAAGAACTGAGCAAAAAGCATGAGCAAAAGATCCCCAAGCACCATCCAACGGTCACATCTCCCACCCTCCTATAAAAGTGAGCTTGGAAGACATTCAAAAAGAAGAGGAAAGAACCAGAAACTGAGATATACACTTCAGCCAATATTCAAATTCGAAATTTAAGCCAAGCTATTTTCCTCTTCTCTCAAGATTGTTGTAATTGCTAACATACTTATTTGAGAGTGTTTAGAAAGCGTTGTATAGAGTGTTCTATTCCTTTTGAGAGAAAAATAGGAAAACTTTAATCAAACACTGATATTGTGTAGCTTTATCTTGTGAGATTTTAGCTAGTTGATTGAGCTTGAGCTCATTGAAAATACTACTTGGGTTGAGCTTGGAGAGGCTCTTAGAAAAAGACTACTTGGTTGAGAGCTTGGAGAAGCTTGAGAAAGAATACTCACTGATTTGTACTGAACTTACAAGGATTATAGTGGATATACTCAGCTTGAGGGTGAGAACTGATGTAGGATCTAAGTTGAAAGATCTGAACCAGGATAAATACTTGTGTCCAATTTCTTATCTCTACCTTATTTTTATTACATACACGTTATATATCCTTTGCATACATTTTATGATAATCTTAAGCTGGAAGCATCAATCAAGTTTTGTCATAACAAAAGCATTCATTAAAACAACTTGATTTGCTGAATCTGCTCTATACTCTCTTGCCCCATAAAATACAAATTTCATTCCAAGTGTATGGAGATATAAAAAGTCTGTTTTAATACACAAACTCAGTCTCATTATAAACAAAAATCATTTTCTGGTTTATATACTGAACTTAGTTTTCATACTGGATTCACTGAAAGCACTCAAGACTCAATTGCCAGAAAATCTCCTTAGATAACAGGAGACATTCAACTGAATGTGTTGATTATGTAGGAAATTTTTAAAGGAGTACTTAATTCAACCCCTTCTTAAGTACTCTGATTCCATCAGGGTCATCCTAGCCTTGCCAACCTACAACGTATGGGGCCTGCCTATCCAAACTATCTAGTTTGCCTTGTGAATCGTGTCAACTTGGGAAGCACACGGAGTCATTTTCCTAATAATGTTAGTGGTCGAGCTACGTCTCTTTTACCTTAGTTCATTAAGATATTTGGGTCTTAGTAGGACACTGTCTAGTTCAGGGTTTCGTTATTTTGTTACTTTTATCGATTTTTTCCCATTGTATTTAGTTATTTTTAATGAAAAACATGTCTGAGTTGTTTTCCATTTTTAAAAATTTTATCAAGAAATAAAAACTCATTTTGGTGTTCCTATTCACACTTTGCATAATTATAATACACCAAATATCCTATGCTCATACACCTCAACAAAATGGGGTTATTGAGCGCAAGAACCTGTCATCTAGTTCAAACAACACGTACTCTTCTTCATAGTCATGTACCCTTTCATTTTTAGGGGATGCTATTTTAATTGCGAGTTATTTAATTAATCACATGCCCTCATCTGTTTTGGGTAACTGGTTCCTCACACCGCGTTGCTTTCCCATGAGTCCTTGCATTCCCTCTCCCTACACGTTTTTTGTTCCACTTGTCTTGTTCATAACTTCGCACCTAGTTTTGACAAACTTTTTATGTGGTCACTTAAGTGTGTTTTACTTGGTTACACTCGATCTCAGAAGGTTTATAGGTGTTTTCTCCTATTCTACGTGTTACCTTGTCTCCACGGATGTTTCCTTTTTTGACACGATTCCCTTCTTCGAGCCTTCTAAATTTTTACGTGGTCACTTAAGTGTGTTTTACTTGGTTACACTCGATCTTAGAAGGTTTATAGGTGTTTTCTCCTATCCTGTGCCACTACCTTGTCTCCAGATGTTTCCTTTTTTGACACGAGTCCTTCTTCGAGCCTTCTAACCTTACCACTTCTCCTATATCTAGGTCCTGACGCTTCTTGTGCTTGTGCCACCTCCCCCAACCCTCTTCCCTCTTCCTCGTCCCTTTCAGGTTTATTATCGTCGACACCATGCACTGAGTGAGCCTACTCCACCTCCATCACCCATTGCACTTGCCCACTAGCACTCCTCAACCATCGTCGCTTCCTCTGAGCCAGTCCTGGCTGATGTGGACTCTCCTGGCACTCACTCCTCCGCCACCTCTAGTCCCCCTCCTAAGCCCGATCTTCCCATCACCCTTCGTAAAGGTATCCATTCCACTCATAACTCGTCTCCTCACTATATTGCTTTGAGTTATCATCATTCATCTTATATGCATTATGCTTGTCTTTCTTCTCTTCTTATGTGTCTCGTTCATAAGACTACAGGTGAAGCCATATCCCATCCTGGGTGGAAATGAGCTATGGTGAATGAGATGTGTGCACTTCAAGACAATGATACCTGGGAACTAGTGTCTCTCCTCTGGTAAATCAGAAGTTGGTTGTCGGTGGATTTTTACAGTTAAGGTGGGCCGAATGGCTAGGTTGATTGTCATAAAGCTCATCTTGTTGCCAAAGGGTACATTCAGATATTTAGTTTAGATTATGGTGATACTTTCTCCCTGAGCCAAACTGACTTTTGGTTATCTGTTTCTCACTATGGCTGCCATACATCATTAACCACTTCACTAGTTGGATATCAAAAATGTCTTCCTCCATGGTGATCTTGAGGAGGAGGTCTATATGGAGCAATCTCTTGGGTTTGTTGCTCAGGAGGAGTCTTCGAAAGTCACTGTATGGTCTAAAGCAATATCCTAAGGCTTGGTTTAGGTTTTCCAATGTGGTTCAGCAATTTGGTATGATTCAAAGTGAAGCTGACCACTCTATGTTTTATTGTCACACCCAAAGTGGCTGCATCTAGTTGTGTACGTTGATGACATTGTCATTATGGGAGTGATACTCATAACATAGCACAAATTAAACACCTTAACAATGAAGTAGCACAGTCCAAAGACGGGTTAGTCATCTCTAGAGAAATATACTATGGACATTCTTGAGGAAATAGGTTTACTTGGTGCAAAACCGTTGATACTCCTATGAATCCAAATGTCAATCTCCTACCAAATCAGGGGGAGCCACTATCTGAACGTAGGCCATATAGAAGATTAGTTGGGAAATGAACTATCTTACCACTCACTGATAGACATTTCTTTTGGAGTGAGTGTAGTTAGTCAAATTCCTAAACCCACCATGTGACAAGCTAGGTGCATATGATCTATATGCCCTAACTTGAGGGGAAGTGTTAAAAATTGTAAATATCTGTAATTAGGGTAATCATATCTGTTATTAGGGAAATCGTATATTTGTAATCTCCTATATTAATAATATAGTGTCTATACATTTCATTCTCCATTGGGTAGTTGAGACACATGGGTTCCCATATGTCTTTCTCTCTTTCTCTGTTTCTCAACAGTAATATTCTTAGTCAATGTCTATATTCCCTCTTTTATTTTTTATAACTTCAATAGTTATGGAACAAAATAAAATAAAAATAAGCAAAGATAAAACATTTAATATAAAAACACAAACCAGTAGTCCATTGTCATTTGTTTCAGCCTGGCTTCCAACCGTATGAAAAGCAACGATCTTTCAAAATCCTGTTTGTCATGTGCTGGTTCTATAAAATTGGCTTCAAGAACTCCTAAAACGTATCAGTAAATTAGAAAACCTGGAAATAATGAAATGCGTGCTTACATAGAGAACTCAAAAGTGTAGAACAGGAAAATACCAACAACACCATTCCCTTTTGATGAACCATCCGGAGTTACTTTCCAAAAGGGCTGCATTCTCATAAAAAGTTTAACCACAACAGCATCAGAATTTTATGCAAACAATACATTATGGACCAAATAGTTACTGTAGCCATAGCTCTGCTAATAAACAATGTGAAGTGTTCTCAAACTTCCATGTCTCAATTGACATCCTAAAAGGCAAATTATATTTGGTAAAAAAAAAAGAAAAAAAAATTAAGATAGAATAGAAATTGAGTTTGATGGTTAATTCAATGGCACAAGGATCTTCAAAGTTGAACAATCCACAATTCGTTAATTAAAAAATGGTAGTTTTCTGAATGAGAAAAGAAATAACATGAAGATTTGAAGAGGCAAATGCTATGACCGTGAATTGAGATAAGGCATTTCAAGTACTCAGCACATACCTTGATTAGGCGATTTTTGTGATACACGTTAAATCCAGAAACATTAAGATTAGGAGCCTCCTTTATGAATCCAATAGTTGTAGCCACAACATCCTAATACCAGAGTCATTAGTTTCACTTGAAGTAATTACCGTTTATATTGAAAGTTGTACAAAGGCCTTCTCATAAGGAGAAACATACAGAAGGAAAGAGGAATTTTTTTATTAAAAAAAAATTCATTAACAATAAGAGAAGAATAATACATAGAGCAAAGAGGACAAGAGATCCTTGATCCTCAATACCAAAAGAATACACATAAAAAAGACAACAAAATATCAAAGCTTTCCAATCTCTTAGCTTACCAGAGATGGAAATCCCTCTAAAAAAAACCCATTTGTCTTGCATCAAGTAGATGCTATACATCTAATCCTATTTCACAAAACTTGCTTACAAAAATGCCTACTGCTGAAAATCCGAGAGTTATGCTCTAACCAAATACATCAAACAACTACAAAGACAACACATTGCAATAAGGATTTGGCTTCTTCCTCCTCCCAAAACCAACAGATCTAGACAAAAGGAACTAACCCAATTCTCTAGGACACACCCAACATTCACTAAAAATACCAAAAAGCTCATTCCATAAAAAGTCAGCCATGGAGAAAAAGCTGTGAGGTTGATTCTGAGCAAGCACAGCACATAATTAACAGGTCAAGGGAAGTAGCCTTTTGTGGTCTTCGAACATGCAACATAACGATGGTGTTAATTCTATTCAGCACAACAGTCCAAATAAAAGATTTGACCTTCGAGGGAGCTTTTGAATTCCAAATGGGTTTATCAAGGCAAAAAGAGCAGCTGTTCAAAGAATGGGCAGGAACTTAAGTAAGATTTACTAGAAAAGACTCCAAAGGATTCAAGAGACCATGATCTTTTATTTGGAAAAGCTGAAAAAGGGACAGAAAAAAACGAGTCAAGGAGACCCAAAAGTATTACTAAATCTGATGACTGTCATTTAGATATATGAAAAAGTGGAAGTCCCAAGAATGAGTGGAGCTTTGTACACAATAAAAATTTTGGATTGGGGAGTCGTGAAGAGATGATAAATGACAAAGATGCAGAAAAGCTATACAAAAAGAAGAGACTCCTATCCAATGGTTCTCCCAAATGCTGACATGGGAGCCATTGCCCACCCTGAAGGAAAGCAAGGTCTGAAAGGTAGTATGAACTTGGGAACTAAATTTCCAAGGATTAGAATGAGCATCTCGAGAAGTTGTATTAGCATCCTACCCAGTTCTATCAAGGCCATACTTACTTTGAGTAATCTGATGCCATAAGGAAAGCGATTCAAGAGGGCACGCCATAACCATTTAGTCGTTAAGGAAATGTGTTAAGACCAAATTTCCAAGACTAAATGCCCTTTCCTTCCTAGGACAACACACCTCCCAACTCACCGAGTGATCACGACCCACATCCAAGGCACCAGACAAAAGAAAGTCCTCCATAATCTTTTCAATTCTACTAGCCACCCCCACTGGTAAACAGAGTGAAGATAAGAAAAATAGAGAAATGCTGTAGAGACAAGCATGAATGAGGGTAATCTGTCCACCTAAAGAAAAGAAGCCTCTTTTCCTAGTATCAAGATGCTTAGAAATATTCTCCACCATAGGGTGCCAAAGGGAGATAGATCTAGGATTACCATCCAAATAAACGAAAGGAAAAACCAGAATTCGACACCCTGTCAATGAAACAAAACCATAATTTGCAATGGTCATCACGCTTTAGCACATTAGGTGATAGGAAAAGAAAGGCAATGTAGTGCCTTATATTCAAAGCCAACATATCTTGGACCATATAAAGCCCATTCTTAAGCTTTATTCTAAATTGCTTTTACAACATTTTCACCCTTATGACACCAAAGCCAACCCTAGGAGAGAGATATTGAAGATGAAAGGATTCTAAGGCTCAATTGGGACAAGAAGGTGACCATCAACCTCAAGCAAGCTTAATCCTAGTTTTCTTTATTGATTTCATATGACTACTTTCTTTTGCTTTTGTTCTCCATCATCTATTTTTCTTTATCCATCTTGAACAAAACAAACCAGCTTTATTAGGGCATTGATAAAACCGGCTATATGATGGTGTTACTCAGATTGATTTTATCTATGTTTTTATCTTAACAATTAAGTGTTTACTATTGTGAGTAATTGGCCACCATTCAATTAATTTGTTGGTTTGCCATAATTACAGATAGAATTTGTAAACGTTGCAAATAATTATAAACACCGTGAACTATCATGTAGTCATGTTAACAATCCATCATCAGCCTTTTCCTACATTATTTAGTAAAGAGATTAGTCAATTATTTTAGGCTAAAAAGAATTACTTGATCATGAGAAAGACATGAAATTAACTTCTTGTTTAGATGGAGATTTTTAGAAGGTAATGTACTTTCTGAGAGGATTTCAAATGATTTACATGAAATTTTTTGTTTGGATATTAACACAAAGGAATTTCAAAATTCAGAGAATTTGTATCAGGTATTCTCAAAACTTAAAAAGAGTGGATTTCAAATTCCTTCTCCATAGAGGGAATTCTGAAATTCCTTCTAATCTCTCTCTCATAACTCTCACTCTTGGAAGTCAAATACCATTCATCAACCACTACTTGTTCACCATCAACTTGCCTCTTGCATTAGCCACCCGCCACCATCGCTGCCCACCCACCACCGCCACTGCCGATCGCGACTGTCTATCGTCGACATTTGCCGTCCACTGAGCACTACCCACCATTGATCATTGGCCACTGCCACTGCCAACATCCTGTCACCCATTGTTAATTGTCCACTGACCGTCCACCTTTGCTTGCTTGTCGTTGCATATCATCGAGTGTTAATCATCCACCATTAACCATAGAGAAGTGATAATTTCATTATGCAAACAAAATATTTTGTAAATGAGGTCATATAATTACCTTATCTAAACAAAAGAATTTTAAAATGAAGGGAATTCAATTGAAGCAATTCAAATTCCTTGCATTTTAAATTCCCTAAAATTCAAGAATACTCCATCCAAACGCAACCTTAGAGAATTCGACCAATAATTCGCATTGTCAATCATCTACGATTGCATGTGATTTTCTTTATTTTATTTTATTTTCAGTTTTCAATCCATCTTTTCCATTCATCCAAATAACACTCATATTAGTCAATTTTGGTACTCATCCAACCTTCATGTGAAGTGTGACCAATACTTCACTTATTACTTGCCCAATCTATTATTCTTGCTTGAATCGCATCAAAGTCCCTTAGAAAATTGCACTTTGTTCTGTTTTAGGGATATATATGTTAGAAATGATGTGTGTGATTGACACATGAGCCATTAGAATTTGTAGCAATTTTCATTGTAGTGCTGTATAAAATTGCTCTGAATGGAAGTTCAATTAGTACTTGATAACATGGATCTCACCTCATTTGATGCAATGGCTTGCTGGGGCCTGTACCTAATAACTTCAAAATGTTTTAACTCATCTGCAATGTTAAACTGCTCTACGGGTCTTCCCCTTAATATGATTTTGAAGTTAGAAAATTTCTCAAGTACAAGATTGAAACATAAGCCTGAAACATTTAAACAGTGAATCAGAATATACAGTAAATATCTGCAAAAGAGAATAATATAAATAGCTGAAAATTCCATGTATAGACTAGTTACCCTTAATGAAAAGCGGATGCGGTAAGAAATATGAGACTGAAGCTCAACAACTTTTTTGTTTATTTTTTTTGCTGCTATACCTTGGCTGGCCTCATCTCTTAGCATGATATCCTGTACAGAAGGCCAAAGTAGATCATGTTGATAAATGAAGTCAAAATAATTAAGAATCTATTCTCCTAGCATGCAAAAATACATGCACATACACTGATACCCTCGCGGTATCATAATATGTAGACAATAACAAATGAGATAACTCTGTTAATTAGATAGATTAATCTCAAACACAAAGTTACATATTTCCTGGAACCGTGATATGACGAAAAATAAAGGGGCCACAAGCACTAACAATTTGGAAGGACTGAGAGAATCAGAGATTCTACATTTTTAGAAAAACAATCACCACCAAGACTTTTCTTGGTAGGTTAAGTTGTCTACATAGATTAAGTGATCCATTGAGTCCTATCATAAACCATGTCAGCAGATAAACCATTACAAAACAGATTAAGGTAGAAGATCATTACTCCATAAAACATTAAACCAGTAGCCAAACTGATACATCTCCTGCAACTCATTTTGTAAAACAAAAAGCTATTCATAAAGACTATTTAGGCATTCTTCAAAACAACAAAAAAAATAAGTGTCGGAAATATGCATGTGACTAATGCATTATGCCATGTGTTTAATATATGTGGCATTAGAAATATTGGGCTCTTCGGAAATAGTAAGTCATTAATGACTATATCTTGATATGTTATGTATTTATTTTGAAATGAGAATTTACAGGACTACTAGGTGCCAATACTACAGGCTCTTAAGGAATCACTATATCTTGATATGTTAAGTATTTATTTTGTAATGAGTGTTTATAGGACTACTGGGTGTCAACAGTCAGCACCTAAGACCCAAACAATTTTGTTACACTAGCTGCTGCTCTTATATTACACTTCCCTTCCTAAGGTATTTTCCTACAAATTCAACATGGTATCTGAAAGGGACAAAAGATTAAACCCTAAGATTAGAAATGTGTATTATAGGATGTGAGCGAGGTGAAGTATCTGATGTGAGCCCCTCAAACATTTGTGATTAACTTGCTGATGTGGCAGTGTTTGTCAAGAAAGTGAGTGCTGATTCTGTTTTGGGGGTATATCCCGTGTGAATGTTGGAGGTGAGGTAGGCATTTTGCAAGCTCGGGCTTGGGAGGATGTTAAGCGCCTACACTACCAAGAACTATATTTTCATACATTTCTAAATTTCCATTGCATCAATAATACAAGCATGCCTTTTGGTATCAGTTAGCACTATTTCTGTTTCCCCATCAAGTGGTATTCAGAGCTCTCGATCTCGGGCGTGCATGGTTAGTACACGATTGGCAATGAAAGCAAGAGTTGAACAGCTGGAGAAGAAGTTTGGGGTAATGTCAATGCTGTAATAGAGAATGGATGACAAGGCCGCAGTGCTGCAAGACTATAGGCACAACCAAGAAAAAGGGCATTCACAACCGAACTGATGACATCAGCCTCCAAGTAGGGATGAAGATGACCAGATGAGAGGGGCATGTATTCACTGAATAGTTCTTTTTGTCCCATTGCAAATTGACACTGAAGTGAGAATTACATCATAAGAGCAATTCACAAAGTGAGAGTGAGGATGACAATGATGGAAGTAGAACGCCACTGCATAGTGGTCATGGAAAACTCAAACTCTGTGTTTGAAAGGATGACTCCTATGGGTGGTTGATCAAGGTGGATGGCTACTTTAACATCAATGCGGTGGAAGACAAGTCTTAGGAGATGTTGGAAGGCTGAGCTCTACTTTTGTATCAGTGATGGGAGGTCCAGACCCGATTACCCACTTGGCGAAAATTCAAGGAGGCTCTCATCCAGCACTTCCAACCCGTAATGACCCATAACCCTTATAGGCCCATTCTAAAATTAATAAGAATACCAGTTCAGTCATGGAGCACAGAGACCACTTGGAGATCGTAACCTCGAGCCCCATGCAGCATGCTAATCCAGAAACTGTACAAGGAATTTTCTCAATTGGCTGAAAGAAGAATTACAAGCAGTACTAGAGTTGTATGAGCATGAGAGCTTGGCCCAATTCATGAAGAGAGCTCAGATGTTGGAGGCAAGGAACTAGGCCCAGCGAGATGGAGGTTTGTGGCCAAAGGAGAAAGCGGTGCATTTTACAGCAAGGGAAGCCCTCAATTCAAGACTACCCCTTCGCACCTCCTAGACTACACTTGATGATACCCAACTTTGAGGTCCAGCTTTGATGATACTCATAGCACTGAATAATACCACATGCAGACTACTGTGAGCTTCTTGTTATGCCGTTTGGGCTGTCTAATACACCATCAACCTTCCTAGCTGTTCGAAATGTGAAATAGCATTGAATAATGCATAGGCACTAGATGTGCATTGGAAATAGACATTTACATTCCATAAATAATCATTATGCCAGCATCACCATCAAGATTTGATGGGCTTAACATCCTGGCTCATGGTGCTTGTAATGGGTACAGCCTCTTACACTTGATACAATTCTGAGAAACTCTAAGGAAATAAAGTTTCACCCTTTTCAATACCTAGTGGTAAGCACTTGATCTAGCAAGTACGGGTGTTCGCAGTCGGTCTCAATACAATTTTGGACAATACCACTGAACAGAACCAATCAATTAATACTAAATATCAACCAATCTGTTTTATTTGTCCAAAGCAACCAAACCAAGCCGATATAAAGTCGGTTTGCTTCAGTTACTTTTCAATTTTAATTCAAAAGAAAAAACTGAACAAATTTAAATTTTTTCTTGCCATTACAGTACATTCCAGACAACACAACCACCTAATATCACAAGATTCAAGCAAATAATGAAGAAAAGAAGAATAACAATTAGTGAAGAGGACAAGAGATCTGCAAAGCAAAAAGAAAACAAAATAAAATATCAAAAGATCAAAGCTTTACAATCTATTATCACATCAGAGATGGAACCCCCTCTAAAATGGTCATATGCCTTACACTAAATAGACACTAAGCGTCTAATCTTATCCCACAAAACCTGCTTATCTGAATATCTACCATGAAAAATACGAGTGTTATGCTCTAACCAAATACACCAAATAACTACAAGGACAACACATTGCCAGAAGGATTTGGCCTCTTCTCCTCCCAAAACCAACAAAACTAGTCAAAAGGAATTGATCCATGGTTTTAGGACACCTCCAACATTCGCCAAAAAGACCAAATAAAAAATTTCATAAAGAATCATCCACCAAGCAATGCAGGAACAGGTGTGTGGTGATTCTGAGCTAGCACTACACATAACACACATGTTAGGGAAATAGCCTTTTCTAGTCTTCGAACCTGCAACATATTGTTTGCATTAATTTTGTTAAGCACAACTGTCCAATCCAGATAAAGGATTTAACCTTCAAGGGAGCTTTGGACTTCCAAATGGGTTTATCAAGGCAAAAAGAATTGTTCAAAGAATGGGTTAGAAATGAAAGTAAGATTTACATGAGAAAACCCTAGAAGACTTGAGAGGCCAAGAAATTTTACCTGATAAGACAATAACATGACCGAATCAAGGAGACTCAAAAGGAATGCTAAATCTGAAGACTCTATCATTTAAATTTATGAAAAAATGGAAGTCCCAAGAGTTAGTGGAATCCTACAAACAACAAAAATTTTGGTTTGGGAGTGGTGAAGAGAAGATAAACAATAAAGCCATGGAAAAGCTATACAAAAGGAGGAGTCACCTATCCAATCATCCTCCCAAAAGTTGACATGAGAACCATTGCCAACCTTCAAGGAGAGCAAGGGTTTAAACATATAATAACCTTGGGAAATGAATTTCCAATGATTAAAATGAGTAGCTCGAGTTTTATCCCCAAAAAAAAAAAAAGAGTAGCTCAAGAAGTTGTATTAGCATCCTACCCGCTCTTTCAAGGCCATACTTCAAATAACCCAATACCATAAGGAAAATGGTTCAAGAGGAAAACGCCATAGCCATTTAGCCTGTCAAGGCAATATTAAAAGAAACCAAATTTCCGAGACCCAAACCCCCTTCCTTCTTAGGACGACACAAACCTCCCAACTTACCAAGTGATCACGTCTTATATCTGAAACACCAGACCAAAGAAAGTCTCTCATAATCTTTTCAATAGTATTAGCCACCCCTATTGGTAAAAGAACAAAGATAAGAAATAGAGAGGAATACTAGAGAAACAAGCTTGAATGAGGGTAATCCATTTCCTAAAGAAAAATATGCCCCTTTCCAAGTGTCGAGACACTTGGATACCTCTCCACCACTAGATCCCAAAAAGAGATAGATCTAGGATTACCACCTAAAGGAATACCCAAATAAAGAAAAGGCAAATCCAACAATTGACACCTAGCCAAAAAGGCAAAATCAGAGATGGCTTGATAATCCAAATTAACTCTAGCTAAACCACTTTTGGACCAATTAATCTTCAAACCAGAGAATAGTTCAAAAATTTGCAAAATAGATAGGACATTCAAAAAACCTTCCCTATTATTATCCAAGAACAAAATGGTATCATCATGAACTTGCAAATGAGAGATTACAACCTCATCTAATCCCACTTTGGCCCTACTAATTAACCTTCTCCCACCTCTCAAAATTAAATGACAAAGAACATCCACCACCAGAGTGAACAAAAGGGATAGAGGGTCACCTTATCTTAGTCCCCTTTGGGCACAAAACCAAGCTTTTGGCTCACCATAACTATCACTGAAAAGGAGCTAGTAGCAACACAACCTAAAATCCAACTTCTCCACCTAGGACCAAACCTTTTTCTCTCTAGCACCTTATCCAAAAAACTCCAACTAACCCTATCATATGCCCTTTCAAAGTCCAACTTGAAGAGGCATTGATTTGACCTTTTTTTATCATCTCATCAACCACTTCATTAGCCACTAGGGCCGCATCTAAAATTTGCCTACCTACAATAAAGGCACTTTGATTCTCTGAAATAGTGTATCCTATGACCTCATTGAGACGAGCAGAAAGGATTTTAGTAATGATCTTGTACAAACTGCTGACAAGGTTGATAGGCCTATAATCCTTGACTCCAACAGAGCTATCTTTTTTAGGAACTAAAGAAATGAAAGTAGAGTTAGTATTAACACCAATCTTTCCAGCTCTATGGAACTCATCAAGCACCTTCAAAAGATCCACTTTAACAATATACCAACACACTTGATAAAAACCACCAGAAAACCCATCTAGATCCGGTGCCTTATCTAATCCCATACTCCAAATAGCTCTCTTTAACGGCTTCTTCAAAGGGTCTCTCAAGATAGGAGGCCTTTTCTTTGGTAATAGCACTCCACTCTAGAAAGATTATCCTCCAAGAATAGATCTTTAAAGAACCTAGTGATCCCTTTGGCAATATCTCCACTGTGTCTAACAATCCAGCCATCCCCAAGATCTAATTCCTTAATCAGACTTTTCCTCTTCCTATAGCCACCTTATGAAAAAGCTTGGAGTTAATATCTCCTTCTTTAGCCCATTGGAATTTAGTCTTTTTGTCTTCAACTCATTTTTTCTTTCAACAGAATCTCCTCAAAATCATTAAGCAAAGAGCCCTTCTTAGCCCGCTCTTCACTAGAGCTAAGACCATCCATATCCAATCTATCCAAAGCTTCTATCTCTTTAAGAACGTCCCCTTTCTTGATTCTTATGACACCAAACATCTCTCAGTTCCAAACTTTCAACCTTTCTTTAAGGCATTTTAACCTTTTCACAAACTTGAACGATTCCCACCCTTGAACATCCAAATTATCCCAAACATCTCTTACCAAAGGAACAAAAGAACTATGGTCCAACCACATGTTCTCCAACCTAAAGGGTGTTGGACCCCATTTAATCTTGCAGGACTTCAAAATAATAAGGAAGTGATTTGAAACTAACCAAAGAAAATTTCTTGCACAAGGTCCGGAAGGTATCCTCCCAAGCCTTGAGGAACAAAAATCTGTCTAGTCGAGATGACACTATAAGGCCCTTACTAACCGTCCAAGTGAAGTTAGCATTGGCAAGGGGTGGGTCTTTTAAACCACAATCCTGAATAAAAGCATCAAAACCTCACATACTAGAAGTCAACCTCCATCCACCTAGCTTCTTATTAGGTGATCTCACAACATTAAAGTCACCAGCTACACACCAACAAGGATCACACAAGCCATAGAGGTTTGACATAACTTAATTCTTCCCAAAAGAGGTTGGAGCCTCGGCCTTGTTGGACCATAAACTGAAGTACACCACCACTTACCCTTGCTAACTAAATCAAAAAGAAGAGAGAGAGAGAGAGAGAACACCCTAAAAGCATCAACCTTCTTAGCTATTCTAGTGTCCCAAATTAACACCATGCCACCTAAAGCCCCTACTGAAGGAAGAAAAACAAAATCCTTATTTCTAGTTTCCCACACATCACTTAGATGCAAGGCTTCAAAGTATTCAAGTTTGGTTTCTTGAAGTGTGACAATATCAGGAGTAGCCTTCAAAGTGTTTCCTTTACCCTAACCTGCTTCGAGGGTCACTTAACCCTCTAACATTCCAACTAAGAATCTTCATAAAATCACTTGAGACAACCGCTTACCCTTCGCACCCTCATAGTTAACAGTAGATGATAGTCCAACCAAATTATAATCACTCCAAGGACCCAAGAATATGTTTTCATACAATCCAACATTGAGAACTACCAATTTGGAATCCCAAATTCACAAGGGTTTCATAAAAAGCAAATCTCTTGCAAATCATAACAAATATACCAAAATCATAATCTCAAACGCTTGCTAGTGAACATCAATTGAATCAAAAGTAAGAAAAAAATCACAACAAATTAACACAAAGACGATGTTGCAGGGACTTAAAAAGAAGCAAAAGAGGTGACAACATGGAGAAGGAGGCATGGTGCAGCAAAAGGAGATGCAGTGCGCGGAAGGAAGCAAGAACCAAACATCATGGTGGACTTGGTGACAAGCGACGCGTCCGCCACAATGGTGATGGCACAAACGCGCCAGACGTTAGTGTCACAAACGTCCTGTGAGTGGCGCTAACGTCTCAATTGTGACTACATGCGATCGCTCATGTGGGCAAGGAGGCTATCATAGGGTTAGTCCTGAAACGGCACAAACAAGGTGAGCTAAGCTATGAAAAGCTTGTGTGACAAGTGAGACTAAGAATCTGAGATGATGAGATGGGGTGAAATGGTGGATGAGGTTGAATGGAGAAATAGAAAGTAGACTTGGACTCTTGGAGTGAATTCGATCATAGATGGGTGGGTGCAACACTTGAGTTGCAGAGAGAGAGGAAAGCTAGGGTAGGGTATTTATGAGGGCGATGGCTTTTTTGTAAACATTCATATGTAATGATTTCGGTTTGGTTTTCGATTTTCGCTCCAATTTTTGTAGTATAGATTTGTTTGGTTCAGTTATGAACACCCATATTAGTATCAAGTGGCATTAAATCAAGGTCATGGGTTCAATCTCCAATTGACACTAGAAGGGATTGTTGGCTTTATTATGCTAACATCACCCTCAGGATTTGATGGGCTTAAGCTCATAGCGCCTATAATGAGTGCAACTCCTTTTGCTTGATGCAATTCTAAAAATCTTTAAGGAAATAAAGTTGCCCCTGAATTGCTATAGCTTTGACCTAGTAATAAGCGCTTGATCCAACAATGTTGCTTGATCAAGCACAGAGACAAAATATTAATCCATGGTAGTAGCCACTTGTGAATTAATATGGATTAAACAATTGCTTATATAGTTAAAATTTCAAAATGTTGCACAAATGATGTTGTACTATAATAGCCAGGCAACACTCCATATTGCTCCTAATCCAACATTCTATTAGAGAACTAAACACAAAGAAATTGTCACTTCATCATAGAGAAAGTGATATCAAAGGATATTGTTACTGAGTTTGTTAACTCTAGTGATTAGTTGGGTGATATTTTTACAAAGTCTCTTATAAGTCCTCAAAGTGATTATATTTGTAGCAAGCTAGGTGCATGTGACTTGTATGCTCCAACTTGAGGGATAGTGTTTAGATTGTGTTGAGATTCGTTAAGATATTTTATCATTTATATTTATGGTGTAAACATCAATTAGGATTTGTAAATGTGTAAAGTATCAATTAGGGTAGATTGTAATTATTTTGTAAATATTTAATTACTAGTATATATATTCAGATGTTGAAGAGGTTTTTCCTCAAGCAATATTCACAAATCTCATTCCCTTTAGATAAAGCTTCGCTTTATTGATGTTTTTCTCTTCTGTTAACTATTGTTCTTGTAAATAGGATCTCTCTCCTCCTATTTCTTTATATTCTTCCTTTCTTCATCATAATAAAATTCTTCTTTTATTCAAAAAAACAAATTATTGGCAGCTTATTTTCCTTCTTTTTTTTCTCAACCTAAGCCTTACAATATTTTCCCTCCAGCAGTAAAAAATGCATGAAATTCCCCCAAAAAAAAGTACAAAACGAAAAATTTTATATTGAAAAAGAAAAAGAACATACCTCAGCATCATCATCAAAACTCAGCTCATATATCCCTTCATCATTCAACCACAAATTGTATATTATAATTTTGGTTCCATGTGATCCTATATCATCAAACTGTCAATTATAAGCAAACTAATCAGTGAAAAGAGTACAAAGCTTATTAACTTTTCAAATGTAGAAACAAGTGCTATAAGTAACTCCACTACATTAAATTTAATGCATAAATCAATTGAAAGCTTATACTATAATGAGAACTGATGTCAGCATTCAAGAAATGTAATTAGAACCAGTCACAGTGAATAACTGTCTGATTGTTTCTTTCTTAAAAGAAGGAAAAATATCTGTTTTCATACTTGGTTTAGAAAAGTTGCATGTGGTTTCTGGATAAGAAGCTAAGGTCTTGTGGCAACGTGCAATCCAAGCTACAATTGGTGCATATGGTTTCTATGATCCCTCTAATATCTCTCCATCAATCTCGTTAACAAATAAATTACTTCCATGGGAACCCTCCAAGCATAACACCAAACCAATTCTTTGTTATGTGTATCTCATGTCTCAATCTCCACTCAACTACCCTCTCTCATAACTTCATGGTATGGCTCTATGCAATATGCACAATTTTATATGTCTCCCATACTTTTATAGATAGGAATTATGGTACTACTTCTCCATTTATCTGGCATTTTCTTCAATCTCATTATCTCATTGAACAACTTTATGAGCCAACTTATGCCCTTCTCTCCTAGACACTTCCATACCTCTAGGAACATTATCCAATCCCATTACCTCACCATTATTCATTTGCTTTAAAGCATCCTTTACCTTAGACTCTCAAATTATTGGATAAAAATACAAAACCCCCCTTGAGAGAAGGCTTTGTTACACTCCCCTCCCTCTATTTTAAAAACATACACTCCTTTCCCTATACACTTAAAAGAGTATAATACACCCCTCCCTTGAGAGATAATATTATTACACTCCCCTCCCCTATATTTCCAAATATTACCCTCCCCTGTAAATTTAAGATAAGTGACACTTTAATCCATTTACAAATTTGTTATTAATTCTTCATTTTCTCATGCTTATTATTTTGTTGTTGACTAAAATACCCTTTGTTAATTTACACATAAATTTTCAATAAATAAAATATAAGTGATTTATAATAATTTAAATATTGTGTATATTAATTTTAAATTATTATTTATATTAAGAAAATAAATAAGTAGAAATAAAAACAATTAATAGTAACAATTATTTTTAAACATAACTATCAAGTTACAATATTAATATTATATTTTTTATTGTAACATCATAAAATTTTTATTTTATGTTTTTCTGTGATTTATCTTTATATATAAAATTAATAAATATTTTTTAATATTTTATGCATATATTAATATTAAAAAATAAACACATGAAAAAATATGTAATTTTTTATTTTTCAAAAATAATTATTATAAATTATTGTTACTATCTATAATTTATTTTCCTAATATAGTAAAATTTTAAAAACTGAATTAAATACATGTATATATAAATATATAATAGTTTACATTATTATATAGTTGTCAATTGCTGAATGCGGCTCATGGCAGTAGATCAAAAATCCGCCATTTAAGTCCGCCATAAGAGCATCATGACTGCCGTAATGAACAAATCTTCTCATGACAGGAGGGCGAAAATCCGCCATGCCATGGCGCCGCTATGGCTGCCATTTGACAACTATGCACATATTTTAATTTTTAAAAAGATATATATATATATATAAAACTAATAATAAAGGGTAATTTGATCAAAAATAAAATAATAAGTATGAAAAATGGAAAAGTAATTAAAAAAAAAAAACCTTAAGGTGTAGTATTTCTCAATTTTTTAGGGGAGTGTATGTTATAGAAATAGAGGAGAGGGGAGTGTATGGCTTATAAATAGATGGGATGGGAATGTATATTTTAGAAATAGAGGGAGGGGAATATAGTAAGTCTTCTCTCAAGGGAGGGGGCTGTTTTTTACTCTCAGAAAATATATAAATTCAGTTCCCTTTGGTATTTAACCTATCCAATTGCAAGAAAGTCTCATATCTTTAAATAGCAAGTTTGATTTTGCTTCTGGAAAGACCCAACCGATGGTTTTAAGGTTCCCAGGGTAAAACTAAACATGCTGTAAACGAGTTGTGAAAGAACCTACAAAAGCAAAATTAAGAATAATAGTGGGCAATGGGGAATGGCAACTCAGTCTCTATGTAAATCAGTAACAAAAAGCCCCCTTAAATAGGATTGTCAATATTCCAATCATTGTAATTTCTTCTCGTCTCATGAAATTTCTTTTTATCAAAAGCAAACAAAAAAGTTCATAACAATGGTGGAAGCTCACAGATACACAGTGAATGAGTGCATATTTTAGCAATTTATCCAAGAAACTGCCCCAATGTCCCTTCTCACGGATTACCTCTTCCCCACAAACAAATCAGCTACTTTAAATATTATTATAAAAAATAACATACTAATCCAAAAAAATACTAATAATTTATGATGTTTTCAAATGATAAGCTTCCACCAATATATAGTAGAATGAAACAAACCTGAAGCATAAGCTCCTCCTTTGACGCGAAGGGAGACCAATTAAGAATTGTTTTCAAGTTTTCTGACCAATCATCCTGTGAGCCGTAAATAATAGGCTCAGCCCAAT
Source organism: Dalbergia oliveri (assembly GCA_030441495.1). Lineage (NCBI taxonomy): Eukaryota > Viridiplantae > Streptophyta > Magnoliopsida > Fabales > Fabaceae > Dalbergia > Dalbergia oliveri. Next base: position 13,464,801 of record JAMLFY010000001.1, read on the forward strand.
GCCCAGACGTGTCAAAATCTATCTACAAGGAGATTGAAAAAGAATATATAAACTTATGAAAGAAGAGAACATTCACAATTAAATATTTGAACATTTGAGAAAGAATATCACCATTGGAACAATCACGTCATCTTGCCCAGTTCTTCGCAAATAGGTATAGGATAGTAGACCCACACTTTGTGTTGCCCGGCTGAAGGACAAAATATAAGAATTTAAAAGAATAAAATCTTATCAACTACTAAAAGTTACAAACTTAATTCCAAAAAATGAAGAACTTTACATATAAATAAGATGCATCTAAGGGGAAAGCCTGAATGGAAAATACACTGTCAAGAATACTAACACGTAAAATCCATTATGAATATAAATTAGACCGTACATACTAGTTAAATTTACATATATATTTTTTAAGATAGAAAAAGAAATTTTATTAGATAGAAGAGAATGTACAAAAAAGGATGAGACATCCTCATTTAGAATCGAAAAAATACATCTATGACCTAAAGGGATGAACCATGTAGCAAAACATGCCAATCACTGTGAATATCAGTAAGAGGAACACCGTTGAAAAAACCGTGTGCTGAGGACCAAAGAGAAGCAAAAAAGATTATCCTATCCCGGTTAAAATCAATAGCACAAAAAGAATCATTAAAAAGTCTAAGAATTCCTTTCCGACCAAATACACCAAATCACAGCAAAAATAGCGAATTGCCATAGAATCTTAGCTTCTGTATGTGAGCCAAAACCCCTGGACTTGGTAGAAACTAATGCAAGTCCACAGTACAACCCCACGATTCTCTAAAGATACCAAAAAGCCTTATCCAAAGAGATCTTGCTGTAGGGAAATGCAAGGTAATTATACACACACACACACACACACATACATACAAACATGCACCCCGTGATCACTGCCTATCAAACTCAAAGGGAAATTCTACTCAAATGCTACAAGACTAGAAATGTTCTATTACTAGATGTTAAGGACTAAAATGCCAATACAAACGACTAACTGTAATGAAGACGAGAATGAGACATAGTGGCGCCAACAGATATACAAGAAAGAAAAGACTCTGAATGAACACATATTAAACAAGTTGAACAGCAACTAAGCATAGTTGTCAAATGGCGGCCAAAGCAATGCCACGGCACCATGGCATGGCGGATTTTTGGCCTCTCTGCCATGGAAGGATTTGTTCATTATGGCAGCTATGGCGGTCATAAATGGCAAACTTTAGGTCCACTGCCATGAGCCGCCATCCACCACTGACAACTTTGCAACTAAGATCAACAAAGACTTTAACCAATAAATTGTCTATAAAATGGAATATAGTTCAATCGATATGCAGGAAAAGACAAGGAAAAACACTTTAGGAAGAGATGGTACCCTTCCTATATCTTCCTCATGATACCTAACCTCTTTTTTCAAGTATCTTACTCTCACAATACGAACACTCTAAACTTCCAGCATAAATCATTACATCTCAATTTGTGGTTGAAGTCCAATGATGATTAGAGCAGTCTATGATTTTGAACCGCGACCTCCAGGTTACAAGACAGTAGTAACCTTAGCGTTGCGCAATGGGGTGGCAAGAGAATCAAGAATTGGGGTGGGTTCACTATTCCAAAACTAACGGCTGAATTGTCCTTCGTAAGTGGTCAGTGGGATAAAGATTTGCAGAATATAAGGACCCACACTATTAGATGGTGTATTCCTATTCTATGCTATTATGACTATTAATATAATAATTTTAAAATATAATATTACTATATCAATTTTTATGTTCATGATTATTCGTGTTTAATTTATTAAGTATTACAAATGCTTTATAAACATAATATTATTATATCAATTTTTATTTTTATGATTATTCGTGTTTAATTTATAAAGTATTATAAATGCTTTATATACATGTAGAATTAGATAATAATGACAATAATAATAATAATAACAATAATAAGAAAAAATAAAATAAAAAGAATAACAAGACTACCATCCGAAAGAAAAAAACACTTAGTTATTGAACCAAAACTTTTTTATTAAGGATGATATGGTAAAACAATTTAACCATGCAAATGGTGGGGTCATAAAAGTTGCCACCACCCACCTAGCCTTGACTAGGGGAATTAACGTGGCCTTCAAATACAGAAGCAAAAAATTACCTACTGACTCCACTTAAAAGAAGAGAGTTTGCAAACCACTTGGGCATAGAATGCATAACCTGAAGAAGAAAAGAGAACCCAAGAAGCATACTGATAGGAAGAAGTGAAGAACAATAACAAAGGTTGAAAACATCTTAGGTTGGAAAAATCAAAGAGTCCTTCCCCTGCTTACACTTTCATTTTCAAAAGAAAAAAAAATGGTTCTTCATTTGTTTTGATCGAAAGAACTTTATTGTTATTATTATTGTCATAATTATATAATTCTACATGTATATAAACCATGCATAATACTTCATAAGTTAAACACGAATAATCATAAAAATTGATATAATAATATTATGTTTTAAAATTATTATATTAATAGCCATAATAGCATAGAATAGGAATACATCAACTAACTATCTAATAATATGGGTCGTTATATAGAACATAGGATCGACTTCATTGCACAGATCATAAGATCCTACCAAAATAGAGAAAATCACATTCGTCTCTGTGTGTATATATATATATATGACAAAATAAATAAGCATTTAGTCACAATCAACATAATCAAACTTCAACTAAAAATGCATGAAATAATGACTGAATATTTAGAATTCAAAGATCACACGAGTCATAAGTCATGACTACATCAAGTCCATACGTCATCACTCACAACTCAAAATTAAAACCATAAGTATAACAAGCCACAAGTTTTTGACATCTGTTAAAAGTTAAAACTAAAGCATTAGAGATAATAATACCAAATAAAATTTTAGCGAAAATTTAAATAACCCCAATCATCAAACAAAACTGAAAACTATATGGAAAGACCTAAAATAAAAAGCCTTCAGAATAGTAACAAAATAATAAACCAGTGGCAGTGGTTCTTTATCAGCATACCAAATTGAAAATAAACCTCACTGAGAAAAATAGCAGTATAACACAGAAAAGGAGGAGGAGGAGGGCCGTGTACAAAAGCAACCAGGGAGGGGAGCTCACAACCGACTCAAGCAGGGACAGAAGCGGCCGGCGATTGTGCAGCTGCTGTGGCCAACGATGTTGACGTCGATGGATTGATGCAAGCAAACAAAGAGAAGGCTGAGGCATTCGCCGCATGTGAGAGAGAGAGAGAGAGAGAGATGCAAACAAGGACAGAAGTTGCTAGCGATTGCGCGCATCAGAGGGCGACAAAATAGACGCGTCATTGAAGCGCACAGAGGCAGAGGGATCGACATCACTGCCTCAAGCAAAAGCAAAGAGATTTGTGGCGGGAGATAGAGACATGAGACACAAGACACACTAGCCAGCCAACTCACTCGGTTTGCACAATCTCACCGACCTTGTGCTCTTGCTCGATGCTCCGAGGTCGCTCCTGCAAGTTCAAGATGCGTAGTGGGATCGGGAACAAAGATGGGTTGCGAGAGTGTGGGATCGTGCGCTCCTGCGAGCTACCACGCGATTCTAACAACCATGCTAATCATTCATAATAAATGCAAACCATCTCAAAAAAGGCCTTCAACACAAAAGATTAAAATATTGGGTAACCATCAATGAACACCACGTATGCTTGTCACCACTAATAGTTCACTGTGGCACCACAGAACTCGTAAAGACATCATCAAATCTTCCCATTTCCCAAACAGTTTAAATGAATAGTTAAAATCCAAAGGATGAAGTAAGACCAATTCAAAGCAAAAAACAACAAAGGAAAAGAAAAAAGAAATTTCAAGATAATTAAAATCCAATCACACAAATCAAAATATAAAGGATGGAAAAATACCCTGAACGCATTGCACGACTGAAAACAATAGCATCACCACCAAGTCTCATAGTGCTAGTCTTGAATCCATTGCCATCTAGAACAATAACAGATGTTACTTTATTTACAAACAAACAATTTAGGTTTCATGATCACAACTAACCAACATTCACAATGAAAAAAATGAAAAGTCAATATTAGAAAGAAGAATCAAGCAATAATAGACAAGCAACTTAATAGCGCCAATACTGTGTTACAGAAATTGTTGTATAGATACTTCATCCATGTTTTCGATCCAGAAGCACAAAAGGAAAGCTTAATTGCTATGTCATCTAGGAGACTGGTTTAAAAACCTACAACATTGGACTAAAAGAAGTAGAAAAGAACGAAATAACAGTGTAAGGATCTAACTAATTAATATTGTCAGTTATCTCATCAACATGTATCCTTAAAAGCAAGAATCATATGCATATTACAAAATGTATTAATGCAATTAGACTTCATTAGGGCATATCCAGAAAAATAAATTAAAAAAAAAAAGGAAAAACAAAGGTCAGTTACATTGTCCAATTGTTGTCTTTGACTTCTTTGATGAATACCCCAAGCTCATGCATTTCCGTATTGATTCAGGATCCATTCCACCACCATCATCTGCAGAGGAAACACGTGCTCCAGTATTTTTCCTTTTTCACCAACACTTAACAAATGAAGCCAACAAAAGAGACCACGACCACAACAATAAAAATTATGCATGTTTAGATTGCATACCAATGAAACATAATGCTGGTGAATTATCCTTCGTGATATCAAGCTTATCAATCTTTACAAAGGTTGCACCAGTTTGTATCTAGAAGTACAAAGGAAAATTTAGTAACTAGTCACACACCACAAAAACAACAGTATTTAAATAGATTGTTGGACACGATGCATGGGATTAACATGTGTGCCATTAGACTGTGTAGCTATCATGTTATTAATGTGTGTGGCATGAGAATGTGTTGCTGTCACGTGATTAATGTGCCATTCGAAAAGGAAAAATAAGTCTAAGGAAATGGCTGAATAGTAATTATGCTCGTGAAACTTTGCCATATGTTGAGATACCGTACATTATTTTGTATATTTAGCAGAGATATTTGTACCATAATAGCTTAAGATAGAAATCTGGTAAGAACCTGGTATTTGCTAAAGAAAATAGAAGAAAAGTTCTCAAATATTACTAAATATGGCTCAATTCTAGTGAGGAATTAGCTCAAAAGCATAATGCATAATGCATAATGCTTCCATATGTCATTTTTATTCCCAGAATGGTCTTTCTTGGAACTTCCATTTTATTTGAAACTTAAATGATAGAGAGTTTAATGAATTAGAGTCCCTTCTTCCTTTGCTTGATCCTATTCACCTCTCCAATGCCCGACACTACAACTTGGACTCTTGGCTCTTCTGGTGTTTTTTCCCATAACTTTTAATATCAATTTCTGACTTCCTCTCTTGATATGGATAGGCTTACTCATTTGGCATCCCTTTAGTGCTTAGTAGAGTCTATTTAATGGATTTCCTCTAGCTGCTATTCAGAGGGATTGGCATGCATTTTTATATGGCTTATCCCTTTAGCCTTTAGGTCTTGGTTGTTTCTTTTGTATCTATACGAGGATGTCTTATACTCTTTTGTATATTCCCTTCTCTTCCAATAAAATTTCTTTTTCTATCAAAAAGATAGTTAACCGCTGTAGCTATACATAGTTCAATTCACTCAAACTAACTTCCCATCAGCCCCCCAACCTACTCCTCAAACCACCGCGAAACCAACAGATCAACAACCAGAACCTATACGTTCACACCAACAAACAGGACCTACACTTCAGACCAACAAAAAGAACATGTCCAAAGGCCAAAAATCCCACTCCAAGTGTATCCAAGGAAGGAAAAGTCCAGACCTATTCAGCAGCCTATTCAATCATTGCATTCAACTCCCAGTGAAACACATGGAGAATTACATATGGAACCTACACCTAACCCTCTTGAAGTTGATACCTCTTTTTATACTGAACAAACCTCAATACGTCTACCTATAGATGTTAGAAATGGAAAAAGAAGCTGCACCCAGCACCAATATTTCATTATGTATATCTTCCGATAACCTTTCAATCCCAAACATTTTCACCTTCTTTTCCATTTTCAATGAAAATGAAACAAGAAATCAGTGAAAATGTTAAACCAAGTGCAACCTAGGATCCTTGAGAGGCAGGTAGAGACCGAATGATAAATTGTTTTCACTTTAAAGCATACCTCATCAACAGCATTATCCACCAGCTCAGCAATTGCTGCCAACAAAGAAGGGCACACATGAATAAAAGAGTGATTATCATTCACCAAAAGTCAGTAAATAGGTTTCAAAAAGTATAAGAATAGCTCATCATTTTCTTTTTTTTTTTTTTTTTTTTGATAGAACAGAAGCTCATCATTTTCATTATTTAGAAAGGGCCAAAGCCTTAAAAACAAACTCAGACAGCAATTTGAAACGTAGATCAATAAGATATGAAGAAGTTGATAGCACTAATTCTCAGGTAAGAGAAATGGTAATCTTTATTGCACACTCCGGGTAAATCACCAAGGAGAAAGGGAGATTACAAGAACCCTAAGAGGAAGAGTTTTCCCCAAATCTATGATATGAGTACAACTGAATTCAACAACCAAAACAACTGTTATTACATCTATTTATACTAGGCTAACTAACTAACTTCTTTTCCCCAAAATTCCCTCTCCCTCACCCAATTCTCAACTGTCAGCAACTTGCTGTCATTTCCTGCAGCAGGTGCTGCTGGGGGCCTGATTCAGGCCCGCTACCAGTCCCCTTAATCCTCCTGGAGTAGACCCTTGCATATCTTGGGTCCCTAATAATACCCCCTTGGAAACTCACCTTGTCCTCAAGGTGAAGTGAAGGGAGCTTGGCCTGCAAAGAACTTAGTAATTCCCCAGAATTTTCATGGGATGGAAGACCTTTCCACTGCACCAGGACTTCCACCGCACCCTCAGCAGTGTGTCTACTCTGCAAAACTTGATCTGGCTCGGCTTCCAGAACCCCCTCTTCCATCAGGCCAGAAGGTAGGTCCTGCGCCTGTTGATTGGATGGAACAGCAGCTTTGAGGCGGCTAATATGGAAAACAGGATGAAGTTTACATGTGGCAGGGAGTGCCAACCGATAAGCAACAGGGCTGATATTTTCCAGCACTTGGTATGGTCCAAAAAACTGGGGCTAAGTTTTTCATTGGGACACCGCACCAGAGAACTCATACGGTAAGGTTGATACTTCAAGAAAACCCAGTCACCCACCTAAAAGTGGAATTCCCTTCTCTTCCTGTCAACAAAAGGTTTCATTCGTTCCTGTGCCGAGTTTAAATTGGCTTTTAATTCAGCCAAAACTTCATCACGGGTAGCCATAAGAGACTGGACCTCCTCCACTTTAGAAGGATATGTATTACCCTTGAAAAGTACTGGAGGTGCCCTGCCATAAAGCGCCTGGATGCGTGTGGTCTTAGTGGAGGCGTTGAAGGTTGTGTTGAACCAATACTCCGCCCATGAAAGCCAATCAACCCACATTCTTGGCTTTGAGCTGACAAAACAGTGGAGGTAGGTTTCTAGGCAATGGTTTGTCACCTCCGTTTGACCATCCATTTGCGGATGATAGGAGGTGCTGTACTTCAGCTTTGTGCCTGCAACTTGAAACAATTCTGACCAAAAGCTGCTCAAAAATAAGGGGTTCCGATCAGAGATAACGGTAGCTGGAAAGCCGTGAAATCTGACCACTTCCTTGGGCCACATCCTTTGCAGAAAAAGGATGTGTCAAGGGCATGAAATGAGCATACTTCATGAGGAGGTCAACCACCACCATAATGGAGTCTTTTTCCTTGGACTTCAGGCAACCCGAAATAAAATCCATTGATATCTCTGACCAAACCTGTTCAGGAATTGGGATTGGCTGCAGCAAACCAGCAGGGAAAGGGCTTGAGACTTCCGGGTTTGGCAGGAAGCCACATAATCTTTCACATGCTGCTGAATCCCCTCCAGTAGAAAGCTGTGAACAGCTTCTTGTAAGTTCTGAGAAAACCAGAATGACCACCCACTGCTGAATCATGCACCTCAGCTAAAAGAACAGGAATTTGGAACGAATTCCTAGGTAAAACAGCTCTGCCCCAATAAAATAATCTGCCACTTTTAAGTGAGTACCCTGGGAAATCAGTACCCCCTTGTTGCAAGTGCTTAATGACAAAGTTGTAGGTGCTGGTCTTCCTCAATTTCGGCTTGGACTGTCTCCCACATGTTGGTAGTGATAACTGAAATGGCATGAAACATCGTTTGGCAAGACAACGCATCCACAGCCTTGTTCTCAAGCCCAGGTCGATACTGTATCTCAAAGTCCAAGCCCATGAGTTTGGATGTCCACTTCAATTGGTCACCCCAGTAAGCGTTGCTCCGTGAGAAACTTAAGACTACGCTGATCTGTCATGACAATGAAATGCCTCCCAAGGAGGTAATGCCACCATTTTTGGACAGCTAGGACTACGGCCATCAACTCTCTCTCATAGGCATATCTCACTTGCTCCCTCTTGGATAATGCTTTGCTAAGGAAAGCTATTGGTCTGCCCCTAGAGAAAGGGCAGCTCCCAATCCTTGGCTAGAAGCATCTGTCTCTACTACAAAGGGCTGGGAAAAACCTGGTACAGCTGAAACTAGTAGATCAGCCATAGCCCGCTTCAGATTGTCAAAGGCTTGTTGTGCCTTATCGCTCCAAGTGAAACTATCCTTCTTTCTCAAATCTGTCAGGGGTTTAGCCACAGTCCCATACCCTTGGACAAAGCGGCTATAATATCCTGTTAGGCCCAAAAATCCCTTCAATGCTTTCGCATCCTTAGGGACAAACCAAGAACGCACAGCTTCTGTTTTCTGCAGATCAGCTAAAAGGCCCCTCTGTTGACACAATATGACCAGGATACTCCACTTGGCGGACAGCAAATTCACACTTTTTCTGTTCAGAACCAGCTGGTTTGCAGCAGTAAACAAAAGACAGCCAAGAGATGCTATGCATGCTCCAATTCCTCCTTACTATATACAAGGATGTCATTGAAGAAAACCAATATGAACTTCCGAAGGCAAGGGCGTAAAATGTCATTCATTAGTGCTTGGAATGTGGAAGGAGTGTTTGTAAACCCAAATGGCATAATGAGAAACTTGTAATGCCCTTCATGCGTGCGGAATGCTGTTTTCCCAATGTCCTCTGCAACCATCCGGATTTGATGGTAGCTGGATTTCAAGTCAAGCTTAGAGGAAATGGTGGCACCCAACTCATCCAGCAACTCTTCAATCACCAATATTGGGAATTTGTTAGGAATAGTTATCCTATTCAAAACCCGGTTCACAAAACGCCAATTGCCGTCTTTCTATTTGACGAGAATGATTGGGCTTGCAAAAGGACTAACACTAGGTCTGATAATTCCAGCACTCAACATTTCTTGAACTAAACGTTCAATTTCATTCTTTTGATAATGGGGTAATGATATGGGCATAAATTGGGAATTTCAGCATCTAGCCTCAAAGCTATATTGTGATCATGAGATCGATGGGTGGCAAACCCAGAAGGGATTCAAAAATCAAAGAGAACTCATCTAGTACCTGCTGAATACTCTCAAGAAAAGCGAGTTCAGCCTGCAATTGGTTGAAAATTGGCCAATGCTGCACCGTATATCCACAGCATTCACTCTCAGCTCTTTAAGAGCTGCCCTCAAGGCCACTCCACTACAGCACAACTCTAGATCCCCTTGTAACACTGCCCAGTGACCCCCCGATTAATTGAGCTTGGACTTACCAAAATCAATATGTGTTTCCCCCAAGGAATCCAACCATGCCAAACCCAGCACCAATTCTGAATCATCCAGCCGAAACACATAAAAATCTTAGGTCACCATTAAATTGGGGAAGTGAATAGTAATTGCTCTACACTTACCAGCCCTTGGTTTCTAGTCCCCTCCAGGAACATGCACTACAAAATGCGAATCTGGTTTGACAGTGATGTTGGCTTTCTTTGCAAAATTAGGATCCACAAAATCATGAGAAGCCCAAGGTCTATGAGCACACACACACCATGACCCATCACTGTTCCCCAAGCTCGGATCCCCACTGACTCCCTTGGCTTGTCATCGATTTTACGGACAAGTGTAAGCAAGGATTTTCTTCCCCTAGCTCATCCTGAGCATTATGCCAATCCCCTTCACTATCTTCCTCTACAATCATCAGCTTCAAACCTTTACTCTTGCAAACATGGTTTGAAGTAAATCAATCATCACAAAAGAAACAAAGTTTCTTTGCCCTACCTTCCTCAAACTAGTTGCTTGACATCAAAGGGGAGAAAATGGTTTTCCTCGTTGCATTACGCTCAAATTTGTCCCCACATGAGGCCAAGGCTTCGGTGTGAACCTTTGCAACTATTCTTATTTTCTACTAACTTGCCTTAGTCATCACATCATCTAAGGATTCAAAATCCTGTAATTTTAGTTCAGCGCATACCTCATTCTTCAACTCGCTAAGAAACAATCCCATCAAGTAGCGAGTGTCAATGATCTTGAGAGGGCTTGAATATAGTTCAAACAGCTCACAATACTCGTGCACGTTCCATCTGCTTCAAATTCGATAACAACTCAAAAGGATTCTACGCTGAGCTTCGTTGGAAGCGTTTGATGACCGCATCCCAGAATCGCCACCATATCGGATCGCCGCATCTCCACCAGCGAAACCAAATGAGGGCTTAGCCTTCCATCGCAATGTTGGCAACGAAGAGCCATTGGTTTTCAAGTACATCACGAACCTGAAAGTATCGCTCCACGCTATCAAGCAATGCATAAGCTCTCATCATGGAAGACCTGAACGTTGAGTCACCGCCACTGATCCTCGTGATGGAAGCGCGTGCAATGGGCGAAGGAGTTGTCGCCGCCACCCAAACCTCGTTGATCACGTCACCACTGCACATCGCAATCCGCAAAACCTTGCAGGTTTTCGTCATGGTGGTGTTGTTGCCTCTGTCCACGTGTTGGGGAAGGTTCACGATCGAGGCGCCTCTCCATTGCATCAAACAGCGCCATGAGAAACTTCAATGTGGCAGCAATTTCTATCACTAAAGGTGCAATGGTGGTGACATTCCCCTGCATTTCTTCCTATTGAGCTTGGATTGCGCCAATCGAAGCCTCCAAGGTTTCGATTTTCTTCTCTGCCTTGGCAGCCATGAAACCACCAAAATTCCCCAAGATTCACAAGGAATCTAATACCAGTTGATAGCACTAATTCTCAGGAAGAGAAATGGTAATCTTTATTGCACACTCCTAGTAAATCACCAAGGAGAAAGGAAGATTACAAGAACCCTAAGAGGAAGAGTTTTCCCCAAATCTATGATATGAGTACAACTGAATTCAACAGCCAAAACAACTATTATTACATCTATTTATACTAGGCTAACTAACTAACTTCTTTTCCCTCCAAAATTCCCTCTCCCTCACCCAATTCTCAATTGTCAGCATCTTACTTGCTGTTATTTCCTGCAGCAGGTGCTACTGGGCCTGATTCAGGCCCACTACCAGTCCCCTTAATCCTCCTGGAGTAAACCAGAAATACGTTGATATCTTGGACACACAGAAAAAGGTCATTCGTTCATTTGGTATAGCCTAGTTAACAGTTCATAAGCCTAGGAACAAAGGTTGCTATGCAGCTTAACATGCATCTAGCTTTGCCAAGCAATGAAGGAAGAATTTCTCTCCTTTCCCCTCCAAAATCAAACTCACAAACACACTCTAAGTGGTTACAACAGAAAGCAATTGCATCAAGGCAGTGAATGATGTGCCCACTTTCTTCCTCTTTTTTGGGGTAAAATTAAGGCTATATTTGAGTTTTGTAGATGACAAAGGAAATCCTAATAATGAATAAGAAGAAGTGTGACGCCTAGAATGGAAGAGACCTGCCACTCCTGTTCTGACATTACACTCATTCCTCTTTGAGCCCCAATTTTGAGGGTCAAACAATACAAGCTTTGAGTGGCAAAGGAGAGACATTATTCTTTATAGTCATTTCATTCTCTCCTCTAAGATCGCTTCCAAACAAGGGTCACAAAGTTTAGGCTTGTCACTCCTTGCCACTCCTCCATTGCTGTGAGAGAGACTAGCTTGAATCCATATTCAACAGTGAGCCAACTCTTATGGGCACTTTTCCCACATCTTATAATACAAAGAATTTTATGTACAAATGAAAAACAAGTGAGCCAAAGAAAGCACACCTCCAAAAGCCCACTTATGGGAAGTTGCGTTCGAATGAAGAAACTTGGGATGAACTCGAGCATGTTCCAAGTGACCTGCAATTAGGGCAAAATTAGTGAGAGACCTATGTGAATCACTAAATACAAAAATAGTTACAAATAATTAAACAATATTTAAAAAAATCCAAGAAAGGAAAAGAAAAATTAAAAGCGCCAAAGGATAAGGTAAATGCGCGGGACCTTGAAAGGGTGCTGGCTTCGAAGTGGGACCAACCACGTAATCACCAGCCTTCCAGAAGCTGCGGGATTCAATGGCTTCGCGGTCCAAGACCATTAGCGCTGAATTTGGAGCGGCGGTTATCTGCTGCTCCTGAAGCTCAACTTGGGTCGCCGCCGATGATGAAGCCTTGTCGGAAGAACCGTCATTCGGTGAAGGAGCTGCGGCAGAGACGTTTTCGTTGTTGCTGCCAACTTCGACAACGGGGACGTTATTTTCCCCTGTTTTACGAACCACAGACATGGAAGCTGAGGCAGGTACACTCCACGAAACCCTAATACAAAACCCTAGTAGGCTGTTAGGATTGAGGATGATGGTGAGAGTGGCAAGCAAGGGAAATACTTACCAAGTTAGAAGTGTGTTTGGGAGAGTTACTTAATGCTGTGATTGGAAGTGCAGAAATGAAGGGAGGGGTATGGAATGAAAGGGTGAGTTTTATATTTTGTGTATGGGGATGTTGTTTTATTAAATGGATGGCTATCCATGGATATGAAGGGACAAAGAAGTACAATTTTAGTAACCTCAATTTAGGGGATAAGGAAGGTTAAGTTTAAAATTTAATCTCTTTTCTTATTATTTTACTTTTTTATCCTTAAAATTTTTAAAGCTTAGATATATGAAAAATAAATGAACAAAGTACAAGTGTAAAAGTGAAAAATAAAAGTATACATCACATTATACCTCTCAAATAAAAAAAACTACCTTCCACTCCCTTAAACTTCCAAATAATATGATGGCATACAACTAGTCATTCTATTCTATCTTTATCTACTTCATTCCATTAATGATCACTCCTTTCCATCAATTATAAAACTCCCAATCATAACCTAAATTTATGTAAGAAATTGTGTTATTTATACAAATTGGTGTAATATCACGCGACTCACATTTCATTCACCATTCAATTGAATCTCACGAGGACAAATAACATTTTTCTTTGTGAAGTGGTGGGATAGAAAATGGAATGGAATAGAATAGGATGGTGTTAGGTGGTTTAATTATTCTACTCATTATTTGGATATCTTAATGATAGAATGAAAAATATTTCCTCCATCGTTTGGATATATCAATGGAATGCAACAGAATTATTATAGTTGTACACCTTTTGTTCCTATAATACTTTTAGCATAATATTAGTAATAGGTGGATAAGAGGATAAAGTTGTAATTTTGATCTTCATTCCATCTCTTTCACCCCAATTTGGAGGAAGAGAAATACAAAGGTAATGGAATTGGATCAAATGGAGTCAATTCATCATCACTCCACTCCACCCTATTCTATCAAATCCAAATAATTGAGGACTTAAGATTCTCTCCAATTCATTCCGTTCCACCATACTACATATATCCAAACATATCCTAGGGTGTTTGGTTCACAAAAGGTTTTACCATTTCTTGGAATCTAAGGATGGGAATGAAAGCTTTCATGTTCAATTCACAGATGGAAAAATATATTCCTAGGAAAGTTGTATTCCCACGAATGAAAAGAGTGCATTTTTATTCCACCATGCCCATAGGAATGTTAAATTCTTATGGAAAGAGATCTTCAATTCGCCAATTAAATGAGACTCTACATGAGTATTGGGAGCGCTTTAAGCTCCTTTGTGCAAACGCCCCAACCATCAGATCCTAGAGCAACTCCTCCTCCAATATTTTTATGAAGGGTTGGTATCTATTGAGAGATATATGATTGATGTTGCTAGTAAAGGGGCACTTTTGGATAAGAATCTGGCAAAGGCCCGTGCTCTAATTGAAAACATGGTTGTAAATTTTTAGCACTTTGGCTCCAAGACTTAAGCTAGGACTAAAGGCTTTCATGAGGTTAGCCAGCTTGAGCATCTAGTGTTGACCTAGACCTTACAAACACTTTATGCGCTTATGAAGCAGGAGATGGTTAGCTAGGCAACAACCCTAGTGGTTCCCAAGATCTTGGCATTTATACCTCCAATGATTATCACACAGATATGTGCCCAGCACTATAAGATGACTCAACTACTAAGGTAGCAACATCAAATCCCTTCCAGAGTCAACCTTAGAACAGTCAAGCTAGTTCCCATTAGGGAACACATACAACTCCAGCTTGGAAGAATCACCCTAATCTGAAGTGGGGTAATAATTCTTAACAACAAGGCTAACTTTCACAGGAAAAGTATCAGGCGTCTTATTGAGGCAAGGCCTTTCCCACCTCCATCCTTATATCCCACTATGACTAAGATGATGAAGATGATGATGAAGCAAATGCAAGAAATAAGAAAAAGAATGCCCAGCTGAAAAGTAGAGGTGACTCAAATGAAAAATAATCAAAGTCAGGAGCTCCAACCTCCTAGTACCTCTTAGACCGTGCTTAATCCAAGGGGGAATGCCTGTGCAATCACTTTGAGGTTTGGGATGAAAATTCCAAAGGTGACAAAGCCTGTAGAGGAAGGAAAGGAAGAGGAAATTGAGTTAGAAAAGGTTTCTATTGAGCATACAGTGCTTAAACAGTGCTACAGTGTCTCATAGAATGTGCAGATGCCCATTTAGCACCAAAGGACCTCTCAGGTGAGCACCAAACACTCAAACAACGTTGTCGCACTCAATAGAGGCTATCAAAGACAAAAAGGTCACTCCTCCACGTCATTCCCAGGATCCAACCCAAAGAATCGCAGGTTTATCCAGAAGCTTTAGAAACCTTCGCAAGGTGGAGGTGAATATACCTTTATTGGATGCAATCAAACAAATTCCAAAATATGCAAAGTTCTTGAAGGATCAGTGCACCAATAAGAGGAAGATCAAGGGCGTGGTGGAGAGAAGGTGACTATGGGCATAAATACTTCCTCTATTATCAAGCCAAACAACCTGCCAACCAAATGCAAGGACCCGAGCACATTTTATGTTCCTTGCACCATTGGGAACCTACACATCACAAGAGCCCTAGTTGACCTTAGAGCTTGGATTAATGTTATACCTAAATCACCTTACCAATCCTTGCATTTTGGAGAGCTCAAGTTCACCCGGTTGCAAATTTAGCTTGCCAATTGTAACATTACTAAGCTAGAGGGAGTATTGGAAGATGTTCTGTACAGGTAAATGATTTAATATTTCCTACTGATTTCTTTGTACTTGAGATGGAGAATGACATTGATACCTACCACATACATTAATCTTGGGAAGACCCATTTTGAAAATTGCTAGAACCATAATTAATGTTCATGCTAGCACACTTTCCATGGAGTGTGGGGACATGAAGGTCTAATTTTATTTATTTGATACTATAAAATTTTCCCATGGAGAACACTTTGTGTCTGGCATTGATGTCATTGACTCCCTAGTGGAAGATACATGTGGTATTTTGCTTGGTACAAATGCATACCCCCGTTTTCACTTTTTCTTCTTCCATGTGATATAATGAGCCTATGTGTTAGAATATTCCAAATTTGCAGATGTAGGTACACCCCCAAACAGGTCATCAATTTTGAAGGTGTCTCATGACCAGCCCTTAGCAGGACAGAAGCTTGTGAGGGTAGTGAATCTTGCGTATGAGTCCTAGCTGATGACTAGGAAGCCAAAGTCCAGTGGAAGGGACCATTCTTGGTCTTGTGTGCACCCAGTGGTGCAATTAAGTTAGAGACCGCGGGACTATGATTAGCTGTGACATTGATGGGCATTCCTTATGCACCTTCATAAAGGTCCCATGGATCTGGGGCTCAAATGACATATTTGTGGGTTGAAGCTTCACACCCTCTATGAGAGCCCTACCATCCAACTTAGGGATGTTAAAGCAAAGTGCTAGGAGAAAGCCAACGTTAGGTTTTACTTTCCTCTTTTACATTTATGCATTTCATTTTAGTTTTGAGTCTTGGATCATATTTATTTATTTTTTGTCTTACATTATTCCCTTGACACCTTAGAAGTTACATACATAGGCTAACACCACATATATTGTATTGACTTACTTGGCATTGACATTATTTTATATTGCATGCTTGGTGGATTCACTATGTTGTTTGGATTGAGTACATATACTTTTACTTGTGAGATTTGGAGCCTATTTGATTAGACTATCATGTGTCATCTATCCTTGTTTGTTCATGTGTGTTTTCCTCTTTAGATTTCCATTCTACAACTTGTTTATGATCTTGTTTAAAAATATATTTCCATGTACATGCTTGAATATGATTGAGACATTTTTTTACTTTCAACCACTTGTCCATATTGCCACCCTTTTGCATGGTACCATTGTTTACTCCATTTGAGCCTTATTATTGACTATCCTTTCATTTTAGCACATCCTTAGCCAAAAGTGAAAAATCATGAAAAATCTCAACCTTTTAGGCTTAGGAGAGCATATGTGCATTTTTTATATGTGCTTAAGCATAAGCGAAGGAGAGCATGAGGACATGCTAATTTAAGTGTGGGGAGGACAATGTGTATCCATGAGTGGCCAAAAAGAAATTCAAAGGTAAGTGGCACACTAAGGAAATAAAAAAAAAATGCAAAATTGATTTTAAAAAAATTCTAGAAAAGTTTGGTTGAATGTGTGCCAGATTACAAATTAAAGGCCCATAATTGTGTTAAGTTAGACAAAGTGTGCCTTTAAACATTTATGTTCTTGGTGTATGAAGTTGCTCTCCTTTGATTAGAGATTTAGCTCATTAGTCTATATATTTATCTATCTACACCTAAACCCCATTACAACCTAAGGTATGTTCTTTTGATTCAGGTATGCATGTGTGTGTGATGAATGAAGAATTAGACCCATAATGAACCTATGGAAATGCATTTTCATTTGAGGTGATTGAGTGTACATCATAACCCAAAATAATTGAGTGAATGAGTGACAAATACCAACCTTGGGAGGATTGTATACTTATCCATGCATCATGAATGTGGATTCTACATTATATGCTATGTTCTTGTTCATGTCTTGCTTGTTGAAATCCTCCCAATTGTTGGTGTGAAAGCTTACCGTTGTGCCTCTAGGTTCGTTAGATTGGTGTATTGTCATTTCTTCTCATGTATCATACATTTTTAGTATTAGAAGTCCATTCTAGTCCTTGTATATTGTTTTTTATCCATGTCCTAGTCTGATCTTAGTTTCACATGAGGACATGTAAAAACTTAAGTATGGGAAAAATCGATAAGGGACATTTATGCCACTTATTTTGCTTTTAAACCTTAGCTTTTTACATAAGTTTTACTGAATTATTAATGTCAATACTTAGGATTTTGACTTAGTCTTTATTGTGCATTTTTTATAGTATAATTGATTATTACACTGATTTTGGAATTACAACCTTTGCATTTAACTTGTCTCTTTGAGTATTATTTTGTGCACATGAACTTTGGATCAAGTGCAAATATCAAGACAAGACTAAAACTCTTGGGAAGGAGCTTGGGATGAAAAGGAGCAAAATTCAGAACACTCACTCTCAAGTGACTATAGCGCTCATTTAGCGCAGTGCTCAGGAAAGGACCAAAAAGAAAGCTGAAGGCAACACTCTTGGAAAGCGCAGGCTGGTGCGATTATAGATAATTAATCCTTTTGGACTCCACTTTGGGCTATTTTAGAGAGCAATATTTAAGGGATTAACACAGACTTTTATCCTAGTTTGACTCATCTCTAGGCTTCTAGGTTTTCTCTCTACATCCTCTACATCTTCTTCTCTATTCTTCTCTCTAGGGATTTCATACTTGGGGATTGTGGCAAAGATCCTTGCTATTATTTCAGTTACACTTTTGGATCCATTGTTGTAATCCTCCAACGATGGAGGAGTAGATCTTCTTACTAGTGTAGAGTTTTAATGGATTGAGATGATATTTGAGACCCTTGTTATATTAAATGCATTAGTTTTCTTAATGTTCTGAGTTTATTCTTATAATTATTGTTGCGATTGCTATAATTTTTATTGGAATAACTAAATTGGCAATCGTCGTTTAGGAAAACCCTTTAGACATTTAATTGATCAATTGATTTATGTTTAGGGAGAATATTAGAATTAACTTTTCTATTGACAGTTAGGTTATAGTAATTGGTTCATTAAATTAATATGATTTCTAAATAAATTGAGATCTCATTTATTAGTTATATGCATTGGTTAAATTCCAGAGGTCGATCGATCATTAGTCTACTTGCTAGTAATTTATTACTAATAGCCACTAATATGCTTAATATTTGGTCAATGACAATTAATTCCAATCCTAGGAATACCTTGTACTAGTGCCCTTTTAATTATTGATTTCTCACAGTTAAGTTTAATTATTTTAATTTCATTTCAAAACCCCGAGTTTTCCAACTAAGTGATAAAACATCCTTGAGAGATGATCTAGGTTGTGTCATTTACTATATTTTTTGTGCAACTTAGCATACAAATCAATTCTAATTTGAGGAGATAGCGACAACCTCCATTCAGTTTCCCATTAGGCAAAAGTAATGATGCAATACCACTTAATGCAACATTAAGAATAATGTTCCCTCATGATCTAACTCTTGCTACCATGTTCCACACAAATATTTTACCGATACCACCATGCCCATATAAGAAAAAAAAATCATGTACTATTATTATTATTGCCTCCATGATTTTGTCATAAACAACTCTTTGTTTGTCAAGCTAATTGAGCATGTTGTGTAGCATATTAACAAAGTTCTTTATCAAAGTTTAGTTTTTCAACAACCATCCTCTCTTGGTATGCATTGGAAGAACTATTTGTTAGAACAAACATTGGTGGAAATTCTGATAAGCTTTTACCATTGCATTGCAAAAGTTCTTTTATTGCTTCAAGTGTAAGTTCCTTCAAATCATCAACATGCATTATCAAATCTAATCAGTACAAACAATTATCATTATCATGATCATGTTAAGTAATTACATTGCAATAAATTTTGTAATGTCATTTATATGCTTTGTTGCATTAAATAAGCTTAAATACTGTCCATATAAAGCATCCTTCTTTGTCTATATAGAATATCATCTGAAAGTTATAACCACACTTGGTCCCATACAAATTCTAGCCTGGACATATTTTTTGAAGTTAGAAGGACAACAAAAGGCCTTCTAAGACAATAGTTTGAAGCCTAAGTGGTAGCCTCTTTGATTGCATCAATAAATTCTTGTAAAATGTATATATATATATATATATCAAGACAAATTGTTAGCGTTGAAACTAAATAAAAGATGTCTAACCATTAAGAAAAGAAATCAAATTGTCCTTTCGATAATTGACTGTGAGTAGTCAAAATTTACTTATAATGCATATAAGTGAATAAATTGTCACTAAGTTTAAAAATTATAACAAACCTTCAGGAGTAGAGTCATTGTCTACTTCAAAGAATATAATGGCACACCTTCTTGTAGAATTGAATCATCAAATCCATTTATCATTGTATTCACATATTACAAAATGTTAAAAAATGTTTTCTTTAAATTAATATATAAATTTTGTTTGACCTATCAAATGAATCAAATGTGCAAATTACCTTGTTCATCAGTAAACCACCATCATTTTCGTGATACTTGTTTGCTAGATCTTCTAATTCATTTGGATCACTATTAGGTTAGACCTCATTGTGATTTTTTCCTGATTTTCAGCAAGCATCAATGTCATTAATGACTTCCTTTTGGTATACTTTCTCCTAGAAATTCATGGATGAAAATAAAAAATAATAAGGTTAACATTTTATTTATAGAAAATAATGGAATTGAATATTAAATATATAAATTTTGATCTATTCATATAGGTACCTATATATATATATGTGTGTGTGTGTGTGTGTGTGTGTGATTACATGATGAAGGAATGATGGTTGTACTGTTAGAAGATATGTCTAGCAAAGCTTTATTAACTTAATTATGTTTGCTTAAATTTGCTAATGTATAGTCAAAAGATGTTGTTCCAAACTCTATACTACTTTGAACTTGAAATGTTGTTGCTATAATAAGGAAAACAATTAAAAAAACTACATTACTTTAATTTAAAACTAAGTAAAAGTATTTGATAAAAAAAAAAAAGACAATTGATGATAGACATATATCGTTGATGACATTTGACAATAGTGTTCTACAATTCAAACCATATGTTATAATGTATCAGGGAATAAGAATTTGTTTGTTTTCAGAAATAGTATGCCATGTTGAACATGCATTTTGATTACTATAGTTAGTCTTTGTCTTAGTATTTAAAGACAAATTTGTTGGGCATTTAAACACTATGGTTTAAGAGACTTAGCTATATTCCACATTTATGTAAAAATTTCATTAGATATAATATAAAATGAAATGGCAAATGTGGAAATTATCTTTATCAATAGTCTTTGCAATTTTTTATTCGAAACAAATCTATATAACATATAACTGTATATTATAGAATTAATACAAATGTAGAAATTACTTCTATCAATAGATAATCTACTTCTTCCAATGACTTGAATGTTGCGATAGAATGGATCTCTTTAGAGAATTATCAATTGCCATGTGCCCAAAATGTTATCTAAACTTTTAGTAAGAGACTTAATTTGGAGTATCCCCTTGAATCCAATTTCCTGGTCTTTATCCCTATGCTGTTATTGCTATCTTTGGTATAATCAATGTTTGCTGGAAGAAGAAAACTCAATCATTATTTTTTAAGATTGGAAAACTAAATTTAAATTCATCATATTGCTAATAGTCCAATATAAATAAAAGCAATTAAAACATACCATTAGTTAAATTTCATAAAGGAGCCAAACATCATGTAATGATTTGAATTCTTCTTATGAGGTAGGAATAACCAAAGATGAATGTTGTTTTATAGACTAATTTCTGTTTCCTTCACAAATTAAAACAAAATTAATGCAAGTGGATAAGGATTAATATATAATATTGGACCCATATATAGAAGTATTGATAAATGAAGAATGTGAATATGGAACAAAGAATTGCATCTATATATAATAATAGAGAACATTGGAATATGACTCATTCAAGAAAACTTACATCTATTTCTCTTACTCTTTAATGTCATTCTTCTTGTGTATCTAGCTAGCTTGCTATTGCCCTTGATGTTGGGATCCATTGTTGCCATGAACAATGATGGCTATTTGTGCGACAACAAGTTTCAAGGAAAGATGAAGTGAAGAACTTGATATGGTGATGGACTTTTGAGATTCACTTGTTATGGGAAATAATAATAGTAGGACCAGCTTCAAATAGTGCTCTTTGATTTCGACAAAAGAGATAATTGCTGCCAAGTGTAACTCTTCATGTATTATGCCTTGAAACCTAAAAGTGGTTGAATTATTCACCGTATAGATATTAATGAAATAATCATGACAGAAGATCATGGACTTGAAGTTATTTATGATAATTCATATTCCAAAGTTTGTTATTAGTTGGTGTAATTAAATTATGATTGTAATAACCGAAATTATAATGAGCTTCAAAATGATCCTATTTTTTCTATCTGCAACTATACACACCCAACTTGATGATGCACTGGAATTGGAATTATGAAAAAAATGGTTCGATTGATAAGTCTTATATAATAGATCTTATCTTATATGATAAATCTTATAAATAAGGAGATTGAAAGTCATCTCTATCTTAATAATTCATATATGAAGCGGTCATTAGTTTAGTCTTGTAATTACTAGTATCCTATCTTGTAATCTATATATATATAGCGAGATAAAAATATGTCTAAGAATAAATTGTCATTATTAATTTTGTCTTTTATATATATATATATATATACACCCATTCTCTCATAAACCATTCTTCCATAACAAGAAGATCTTTCTCCATAAATTCCCAAACAAATTTACCCAATATTGACCGCAAGGATTGGATACATCATCAATTTTTCCAACCAACATATGAAAGGGAAGAAGATGACCAAAAGTCAATTCAATCTTAACTTGTTCCTCTATTAATGAACCTAATGATGATTAAGTTTATTACAGAAAATGAAGCACTTATGAAAGACTTGCACTTAGAGGATTTAGCTTATAAGGGAAACTAGTTTTTCCAAAATTATAAAGGGATATTTAGGGAACAAATCAAAGAGGAATTTTATGAGTTCCTTAACAAAATAGTGAACTTACCAATTTTTTGACTGGTTTCAAGCTTATGTTGTCAAAAATCAAATAAGTTACTCCTAGCTATATAACTCAGCTAATGTAAGCACTTCATGGTTACTCAAGGATGGTAAGGAATTCGACATAGAATTACCTCCATAAAAAACCTTTGCCCTTGAAAACATAAAAATAGAAAACAATCCTGTTATGGATTCTCCATTCAAAATAAAGAACGAAGATAGACCTGCTATTCTAGAGACATCAAGAGTCTCATGGAACAACCAAACTATACATACCAATATCTTCAATCTTTCGTTGACAAAATAATGGCTAAACCTAAAACTTAAGGACGAGTCATCAAATTCTTACTAACCAAAAAAAGAAAAGCCAATAGTGGTTGAAAGATCATTATTCAAACCTTTTAAGATAAATAAGAAGATTGATATAAATCCTTCAAAGAGTTCTATAGAACTCTTAGAAAAGATCACAAAACAATTAAGTATATTAGTTGATCCAGAAACACTTGATCAATTAATCCAATCTAAACTAATAAAACAACCTTCAAAACTTTCCATAACAATTTTTGTGAACCATCTAAAGTTAATTAAGATATACAATCAAAAGTTCATTTAGAAGCCCTATCTAGGTGAAACATCAATCATGTTTTCAATTTTGTTCCAAATTGGAAAAAACCAACCAAACTTTATTATCAAAGAGCAACAACTCCTGATTTATAACTTGAAGAAAGAAATTCAAGTTTTAAGTCATTCAATGCAAACAACATCTATGAATGGAACATAGATGGTCAAACTGAATATCAAATCTTAAACTTGCTCCAACATATGACAAGGGTTTACATAATATATACAACGACACATAGTTGTCATGAAAGTACCATTGTTAATATTCGGGTTGCTAGCTTTTCTGGCCAACTTAAAGGATGATGACATAATTATCTCATATGATGAAAAATCTAAAATCCTTTATGCAGTCAAAATAGAACCAAACAAAACTCCTATCACTAGTAATGTGAAAACTATCCCTTACATGTTAATACATTAATTTTCACAATAGCTCGGCATTTCATTGGAGATACATCCTTATGGAAAGTTAGATCTGCTGAATTATTATCAAACCTCAAATGTAATACTCTAGCTGACTTTGGATGGTACAAAGATACCTTCCTTACTAGAGAAAATACCCTAACCATTCTGGAAAGAAAATTTTCTTGCTAGTCTTTCAAAATCTTTTAGAGACAAAGTAATAGATAAATCAAAAGCCAAACCAGAAATGGGGAAATTCCTTACAATCAATTAAGTTATGGGCAATTAATTGCTTATATCCAAAAGGTAGCATTAAAAATTTATCAAGATGATAAAATTCAACATTAGTTTACCAAAGAAAAATCTCAAACAAGAAAAGATGTAGGATCTTTTTGTGATCAATTCAATCTTTCTTCTTGCTGAAAAAGAAAACCTCATCTTAAACCAAACCATCTAAAACATAATACAAAATCTAAATATAACAAAATTAAATCTAATACTCCTCCTAGAAAGCTCAAAAGAAGATTCAACTCTAACCTCCTATAGACATAAAGATTCCCTGCAAACCACTCGTAATTTGCTATACATGTGGCAAACTTGGGCATCTGAGCAAATATTGTAGGCTCAAAAGAAAATTATCTATTTTGAAACTTGAACCTACAGGAGAAGAACAAATCAACAACTTCCTAGCTCAAACATCTGAAGAAGAATTTGAAAGACAATATTTTGAAAACTTTGACTAAATTCAAAATGATGATATACTGTCTGAAGGAGAATTAGAATCTCCTAATGAAATTAATGTCTCAATAAGAAAACAAGATCTCTTGTTTGAAGTCATCAATGCTATTCCTAATCATTTGGAAAAGAAAATCTTTCTCACAAAACAAAAAGAAACTTTAGAAGCTAGCTCTTCCACACCAAAACAAAACCAAACTCTTACTACAAACAAGTACAATCTAGAAGAAACTCTTAAAAACTGGAAAAGAAAACTTTTAATCCAGTAACAATCTAAGATCTTCAACATGAAATCCAAAATCTCAAAACAAAGATAAGAGAACTAGCTTTGAGTGGGAGATTGTGCACCATAAAACCATCTTTACGGCTTCAAAACGTCAAAGTCATTGAAAAAGAGGTGTATGCTTGTACAATAATGCTTGGTGTACAACAAACTTGTAAATGCTACACCAACATTTATAACGTTCTTGGTCTTTTAATGCATCAATATCAACTCTCACTAAAAGACAAAAAATATTATGAAAGTGTCGGCATAATATTATTGTATAACTTTATTGTACACCAAACATTACTCATTCTTCCATTTTAAGTGAGAACATTAGTGTTCACTCATTTAAGAGACACTTTGCCATTGACAGCAATATGCAAGGAGTTTGGAAATCTTTAATGAAATGAAATTGAATTGAATTCTTATATTTAGAATGAGTCAGGAAATTAAATAATTGAATTCAATTCCTTGATTTAGAAAGGGTTTAAAAATAAATTAATTTAATTATTTTTATTATTTTATCCTTCATAATAGGTTAGGAATAAAATATTATATTCAATTAAGGTTATTTTGGTATTTTAATTTGTTAAAATTCAATTCTCACACTAAGTCACACCTATTTGGATTTGATTTCAATTCCTAGTTTATTGGATTTCAATTCTCATGGAAATTCAATTCATTCACTTAAGTTGCTTCCAAAGTATGAAATTTAGTTCAATTCCTTGATGGAATTGAATTCCAGGGGTTTCCAAACACCCTGATGATGTAACATCACCTTGTTGCGTGAGATATGATTTACACAACTATAATGGCCGAATGCAACAATGTCCTCAATAAAAATAAAACCAGGACCACATAAAAGAATACCGTAGCAGGCAAAGTAGAGAGAACAATGGACTTCTATAATCTTCATTAGACAATAATCACAGTAGTATCCATTCCAAATTTGAACTTGACTTGCAGTATGACAAGCCCCATCAATACAAACAAAAACACAAATCACACCAACGTAATTTGCCTATCTTCCAGTGCCCATATCCGTTAAAAGGTCGGGACTTGGTACTCTAAATCAACACATAAGGGTATGTTAATGAGTTTGAATTTTAGAGGGTAAGGGAGGGAGAGGGGACTTATAATATAATTTTACATTACAAGTCCTCCCTTCCTCCAAAACCCAAACTCACAATGATACCCTAAGGGTCCAAAATTTCAAACCCCTAGTTTCATATTCACCTTTCTAACAAGGAATAATTTACACAAACCATGTTAACCCCACTAAACAAATCCATGAACTACGTGCCTTTGGAATTGGCATCGCTAAAGTTTCATAATAGAGCTACTTTTCACACTAAAAAATTATAGCACTCAACCTATTCAACTATTACCGACTTTATAACTTGTGGTTTTAAGTCACTGCACACTAAAATACCATTTTGGTGCTTCGAGACCCAATCAGCCTCTCCAATTCGTAGTAGCTGGAGCACATACGGCTTCAACTGATAACCGCTTCATCACCTTTGGACATGGATCTTGCCCAAAGTTGCTGTTTGACACGGTGACTATGCATCTTGGTTTTCCTATACATTTCTGTGAAGAAAAGAAAAATGAAACAAAAGAGTGCATAAGTTAAGCTATAGCCCAAAGATACACTTATGTACATTTACGTGTAATGAGAAAATCATGTGCACATTAGACTCTTTAAGTCTTAACTTTTAAAATGTGCAGTTTGATCCCTTGAAATTTTTTTTAATATGCAAATTAATTCTTCCATTAATTTTTTCATTGTTAATAAAAATATCACAAATTTAAGAAAATTTAGGATATATCGAGTTGCACATTTAGAAAAGTTCATAGGCTCAATTTGCATATATTTCAAAATTCAAGGGGTATAATACATTTGCTTTGATTAAAATGCACATTTGTAAAAGTTTAGAGGATTAATTTGCATATTTTTAAAGTTTAGAGATTAAAGTGTAGATTGCACATAATTCAAAGAGCAAAGTGTAGTTTTCCATATTATAATTATATAGTAAAATATTTACCAAAATAATAATATAATTTGAAGGAAAGTAATTGGTATCGGATACTAAATAAAATATAGTACGCCACCCCTTTTAGAAGTATAACGGAGTGGATTTTAAAATCAAAGAGTATGGTAGTTCACCTTCTCTAGATAGCATAGGATGCGGGAGAATGGCAAGGTCCTTGCTCATAGCTCCCACATGTCCCCAAAGGAGTTCCAAAGCTTGCAAATTTAATGGAAGAGATGGTCTGGCCAGGGCTACAATGCAAGTGAACCTTTGGTGGATGGAACTCTTCTGACTTCCCATAGCTCTCTATGTGCCAATTCTTAATATTTGGGTGGTACTCTGTCACATCAGCACAGACACTGCTCACTGATCTCTTTACTAGAGAAAGTCTTGAAGGATCTCCTCCAAGTTCCTCAAAAATAACCAATAGATTTTGAGTTGGCTTTAGCCATGACCGAGGTACATGGTACCTGAAATATTTTTTTACAAAATTTAAAATAAGATGCTTTGTGAGTTTTAGGCATGGAATGATTGAAAAAAAAAAAAAAAGAAAGACTCTCAATAAAGTGGAAATATATTTCAATGATATATAATGCTAAAGCATCAATCTTTGTTTATATGAATAATAGAATTCTAATCCTAATTAAATAAAGAAACAAATCGTGAAATATAAGGAAATATTGAAATTAGTCTTACAAGAATATCTAAAGACACGTTCGGCTTTAGGTTAGCAAACAATTTTCAGTTTTTATTTCCTATTTTCATTTAGTTTTCTATTTTAGGGTTTTGTGAAATAAATTGTAAAAACTATAAAATTCAGTTTCCAATTCTCATTTACGGTTTTTACTGTTTTTTAACAAAATCCTAAAAAGAGGATACATGTTGAAAACAGGAAACTCTTTTCTAAATACAAATACTCTCTAAGATACTCTTTAATATATTGTATGAATAAGATATAATAAATATATTACTAAATAATTTCTTTATTTCTAAGACTTACCATCGCTGGGTTGGTTGACCACAACCAGATTGACACTTTCGAGGTCTAAATGGCCCGGCATAGTTACAGTCACTGCAATTACCATTAGCATATGCAGTCCAGTATCTTCCAATACTTTGTCCATTTATCCATATTTGACCTTTTCCCATGCCCTCCATATCCAATGCCAAAGGTTCGTCTCCTTCAGGAGCATCGAAATAAGTCTGCAAAGTTTACAGATCAATTTTATCTTTTTAGAAGTTAATATTTTCTTTGATCAAACTTTGGTACATTTCTTTTGAATTTTACCTTGTGCCACGTCAATGGCTGATTTCTTTGTACAACTATCACTGACTGCATCCACCCAACAGCAGAAATACCATTTGGAGAGGCAAGATTCATGGCTTCTCCTCTCAGCCCAACCTGTTTAGAAGCAAGTCTCAGTTTATTTTCTTGTTGAAAGATGGCCAAATTAAGCATCTAGAGTAAGAATAAGCAACCTGATAAGTCCACTTCTGCCGTGACAAGTCCCACTTTCCTTGGTCAAGCCCATGCAGTGCTACTGGACCTAGAATTCCTGTGTTCCATGTCTCATAATGTTCTCCGACATTCTTTAACATTGTAAAACACAAAGCATTTGGACAACGATATTAGTTATTAGTAGGCATAGAACTGAGTCATTAATTATTGAATTTAATTTTGATTCATGACAATGCAAAAAAATTTCACACTATTATTCAATCATATATTGTCATATCAACAGCAAATATCATTGACGGACTCTCACGCCTGACTTGAATAGTCATGCAAATAAAATAATTTAATTGGATGATAGCGTCAAACTCTTTTACAATATGAATGTATCAAAATTAAACTCTTAATTATTATATATTTCTTATTCTTATGTTGCCAAATTAGTTGGATTTCCGTCTCTAGGTGACCTAGTTATAAGGATTTCATGATTGTATAAAGCCGACAACCACTAATCACCAAAACTCAACATTTTATTGACAACAGGATTTTGGAAAGTAAAGAAGGGAAACAAAACTTACTGGAAGTCCAATGGCAACACTGAGCAGAGCTATTCTGTTTGTTCCGGCATGAAGGTTAGCCTTGCCAGTATATGTGAATCTCCTATACTCCCTTGTTCCATAGGCAGAACCTGATTTTAATCATATGCCATGCTTGCTTTTAGTAAATAGCTAGCAATGGGATCTTACAGAGAAGCAAGTAAACTTATTACATACCAGAAAATTCACCATTGATGAAAACATGGACAGCATGACCCGTAGACTGAACGATGAGAGTGGGGAGTTCACCTCCATGTAGAAAAGATTCGGATGAACCTATATCAACACTGCATAAACATAGATATGAAATGAATAACGAAATGACATAATTTTCAAAATGGTGCCCAAATCTCTTTCATTTAGTCATAGGAACCGGTGGAAATCACTTAGAGTTTGTTTGGAATGATTGAAAAATAGAAATGATTTGATTTGTAAAGCAAATCTTTGGAGGTTTGAATCTTCAAAAACTAAGAAATAATTTTGTTCGCCGGTTCATGGAATTTGCTTCCTTTGTTTTAAAAAATCCTATCAAATTTGATAGGATTTTAGTGAAATTGATTTCATTTTAAAACTAAATCAATTTAATTCAATTCAATTTTTTTATCATTTCAAACAAATTCTAGTGTATTTTAAACATAAGAATTAATTTCTAAATTAATTCAATTTTTATTCTATTTAATCATTCCAAACGTAAGATTTAACTTATAAATCTAATCATTTCCTAATTTTAATCAAGAAACAGATATGAGCCTCTTAGGAAATCAGGCTCACCTTGTTATATACCAAAGATAATCACTTGCATCCCGTGTTACATTTATCTGTTCCATGAGACCAGGGGCAGTGGTTGTAAAGCTGTCATCCAGAGACGAAGCATCTTCATCAAAACTCTCCCATGAGAACATCTGAGTATTTGTTGGCAGCATTTGCATCTGAGATGTTTGCACTCCAACCTAAAAGAGAAAGAGAACAGGAACTTCATTGTTTTGACTGAATTTTCAATTATTAAGTCTCATTGAATGGACATGATGAACTCCAAGGAAGCATAAGTAGGATAACTGAATAAAGAAGGGATGACTTCAAAATTTGTTAGACTTTTGGTACATACTTTTGCTGTATTGAAGACAACATTTCTACAATCAGGCAGAATGCTAACGGACCAAGGAGGTAGGGTGTAGTGCATATTATTGAACAATACTCTGACAGAGGATTTTGCATCATAGTTTGAGAGAAAAGCAGCACAATCACCAGATTCTGTAGAGTACACATGAGCCTGGAAAATTTACAAGTTCACCAGGTAAGTAAAGAAACCAAATGCATCAGAAGCAAAATAATTTTGAACTAAGCTAAAACCTGTTGGGAAGCCCCTAATGAAGTAACAATTGGGTCAGTTGAAACTAATGCTCGCTCACACATCTTGATAGCCCTATGAAGCTCCTTTAGATGACCATATTTTGGTTGCCTTATCAAACCTGCAATGGTTTTTTTTTTGGCATAAGTTGTCAGTTAAGTCTTAAATAATATATTTTAGGATATTGTTCTAGTAACCAAATACCCAAAGTGTAAGCATTTGAGAAATAATGTTAGTTTCAATGTAGCCAACAGTGATAAGGTCTAGACTTGAATGGTGGAAATCCCAGCATACTCGGTAATTAATTTGTATACCATCATTACGTCATTTACTTGTCAAGAGTTTTTGAAGCATTTTTGGCTGTTTTCATCTTCTCTCTTTTTTTTTTTTCCTTTCAGACTAAACTACCAATTTAATCCCTCAAAGATACATGCAAAAACAGTTTAGTACCTTTAGTCCCTGAAGCATTTTTAATATCAATTTAGTTCATAAAAAATACGTATGGCATCAGTTTAATCCCTAAATAATTTTTTAAGTCAGTTTAGTCCCTAAAATATACATGTTACATCACTTTGCCACCTGAAATATGCATGTCACATCTTTTTGGTCTCTCCTTATCAATATAATAACTTAATGAATTTATGGAAAAGAAAAGCTGAAACAAACAACAAACAAATCTATACTATAACTGATGTAGAAGGTACATCATTTTCAGCTCTCACCATATTCATCAAGTGGAGCATCATAGTCATAGCTGGTAGTAATGAAAGGGCCTCCAGCTGTTCGTCCCAAATTGGTTCCTCCATGATACTACAAGAAAATGGAATCCGTCTTAGGCAATTTACTAAAGTAGGTGCCGGCATTGTCATTCGATCGATTTTCAAGATGAATTTAAGTAAACTAACCATGTAGTAGTTTACAAAGGACCCTCCTCTTGTTACAAATCGAGCAACTGCAAATGCCAAATCCTGTACAGGTCTTTTGTGAATTGGACCTCCAAATTCTGTAAACCTGAACATTTAACGGTGAAAAGATTATGCAGGCTATGTTCATTACTTCATTTCCGGTTTTTAGGAGTGATAATAGAAAAGCTTACCAGCCACTCCAAGCCTCTGTCCAAATTGTGGGCTTATAAGGTCTATTGGGAGTAAACTTGTCGCAATAGAATCCATTGCACGTGTTTATCTGTCATCCCAGAGTATTGGTTACAGATTTGTTTTGTTGCCCCACTTCTATACATATGTAAGGATCTTGGAAGGAATGATCTACAACTGGTTGTGAGTTGTACTGTATTTTCCATTTTTCCATTTCTATTTAATGTTTATTATGTTTGACATGTCTCATTATTATTATTATTATTATTGGTTTTAAGGAGCTACTAATTAATCCAAGGGGGAAATGGGAAAGTGACGAGCAAATGTGAATAAAACCCAGACTCAATGCCAACAAAGTTCTAGTCACTTAAATTAAGAGCGATGTCATATGAGCTACAGTTTATTGACATTATTATTATTACTATTATTATTATTACTTTTGATATCCTTATAAAATTCAAAGGTATTAGTGCCTTTTAATAATTTGTGGTTAAGAATATGTCACGTGTCTTATTAACTCAATTTATTAAAATATTAAAAATAAAAGGGTAATAGTACTTGATGGTGCCAAAGAAAAAAAATATATTATTATTATTATTAAAACTTTACCCAAAAAACTATTTTTGTACTTAAAAAGAATTTTGGTTTAATTTTAAGTTTGTCAAAGAAAATTTGTTAACATTTTTTTTTTTTGCTTTAGTCTCTTGAAAAAAAAACTTGCTAACATTTTATTTCTTAAAAAAATTCTTTAAGATTTTGTTCCCTAAAGATTTTGTTAACATTTTAGCAAATATTTTTATAAGACTAAAATGTTTGTCAAATTTATTAAGGAATTAAAGTTTTAGACTGCTATTTTTTTGGGATAAAAACGTAATAATAATAATAATTATCATTATTATATTATTATTATCGAAATAATGTATGCAGTATATAAATTAAAGAAAGGGTTCTCTTTCATAACTACTTTTGATGTCTCCTCAATATATTGAATTGTTTTTTCAAGTTCATTACATATTTTATAAGCATTATCAAATACAAATGAAAATGATAAATAAAATTATGAAAAAATCTCCAATGACCTCCACTCCACTTTAAAATTATCAGTAACTGCCATTATCAGCTAACACATTTTTATTTTCTCCTTAGTTTTAGTTTAATTTTATAAAATAAAAGTATCCGTATTGAAATTTATACTTAAAAATGTGAAAAAGTATGGATCAATTGGCAGTGATGTTTCAATACAATAATAATAATAATAATATTGGACCATAGCATTTTATATTACACAACTTTCAAGAATGCTCACCACTGGATCTGGTGCATCTTCTTCCTTGCACATCACCCAAGGGACTCCGGTTCCCGTCTCTAGAGCCATTTTTGCTGCCCAGTTCACATAATTTTGGCCAGCAGCTCCAAGCAACTTGCTCTGTACCCCATACTCATTCTCAATCTGGACCAAATTTCAGATCATCATTATTGAGTTTGTTATTTATACTCATATAATGTTGTGTCGACTCACACCCATTCACTATTAGAATTCCATTTAAGGAGTTATACCTCATTCAATAATGGTTGAATGACGTGTAAACTGTCACAATTACGACCCACAATTTATGAGTACCATTAATGTTTCTCCATCATTATTTTGTTATATCTAAGATCTAGAGTGAACAAGTTTACAGCTACTAGTGCCTCAGAGTTAACCGGCCAAGAACTAAACGATAAATTGGTAACTTTAAAACACAGAATAAAGAAAATAGAGTGAGCAATGAGTATTAAACTCAGAAGATCCCAGATTTTCACCTGAGATAGTATGATGGGGCCACCCTGGGATTCAAAGAGACGCTCACTCTTCATCATTCCTACAATCTTCTCTGTGAACCCTTGCATTGCCCTCTGCAACACAGTTCTTGGTCAATGAATAAAAATTTATTTTTAAACTGCAAGGATCCAACAATCTGACGACAATTGTTTTGGAACAATATACAAAAACAAGATGTGACACCTTGAAAGGTTCATTGTCCGTTCTAAAGCTTATGCCTGGAACATACTTCAGCCAAACAGGAAATCCTCTGCACGCACAAAAATTAAAAGAATAAAAAAATTGAAAAGAGTATATGCAAAAGAAAATAAGAACAGTGGTATTTGAACATCAAAAAATATATCTCCTATTGAATATAATTTCACTACATTTGCTGGGTTGGAAAAATGGAATAAATAAGGATCATCTCCATAATCCAAAGGTGAAAAAAGTAAATAACATTTTTTATTCCATCTTTAATTTCACACCACTTTAATAATCTTAATAAATTTTTTAATATCAATTTAATTTTAATATTTTTAGTTTCGAAATGAATTTATTTATTTAATAGATCCATTGACTTAAAATTTATTTAAAGATGAGTAAAATTTTAATACAATAACTAAATCAATATTGAAATTAAAAATGTTAAAAGTTAAAACTAATGTTTTTTTTGGATCAAAATTGATGTTAAAGCGAAATGTCAGTATCAAAATGGTTGATTACCTGAAAAGAAAATAAAAAAACTAAATAACAGAATTCTCAGTTATAGAAATAGGAGACAGTGGAAATGGAAGGTACCCGAAGTTCCATTCTGCACAGACATAAGGTCCTATGCGAAGATGAGCATAGAGACCTGCTTTCTGTATTGTCTTTACGAATCTCACCAGATCATATCTTCCTTCAAAATTGTACTGAATTGAGTTGCATGCAGAACACAGTGAAACAGATCACAAATGTGAGCGAGAAAACTCAGGTAGAAATTAAATACAGAGCAATAACAGGGGTCAATAATCAATGAGAAGCGAGCCAAGTACATTGCCACGAGAAGGTTCGTGAACATTCCAAAAGACATATGTTTCAATCACATCTATGCCTCCCTCTTTTGCCTTCTGAATCAGATCTTCCCACATCTGCACAGAGAAGCCATTAAAAAAAAAAAATCAGAAGCAGCACTGAAATTGATCTGGGAAAAGTATGCGAAATTCCAAAGGAGGAGAAGATTTATACACCTAGAACATATTTAATGCTTGCTCCAACAATGTCTACAGCCACTCATTCTTGATTTTTATATAAGTTTTAAACATTATAAGTGAAAATGAATAGTGTGGTTGTTCCTGAACACGCATTAAATATGCTCAAGGAACATCCATGGACTTCTCAAGAAGAAGAAGCGTACATCTGGGGTGCTTCTGGGATAATGTATGGAGCCAGAGAAAAGGATTCTCCTTTGCCCATTGATGATAATGGCCTTTCTGTCATAGGTGACGGTTGAGTGAATAAGCTGAGAGCCAAGGCACAACGCCAACCAAAATGCAAACAACAGCTTGGAAACCGAGCTAGTTTCCATATATTTTTTCTCTTAAGATGGAAAATGGAGTCCAAATCAGAATGCAATAAGATAAAGAATGAATGAGAAATGTGGAGAACAAGAATAAGTGGGGCGTGGTGTTAAATCTTGTGTGGTTTTTTGGTCTTCTAAGAGTGAGTGGATGGTGGAATGCTAACAATGGCAACAGGGTCCATTTTCCTTGTTGGGAGGACCTATTCACTTGTCTTTTGATTTCCACCACTACTAAGGCTCTGAGGCACAAACCAATTTATAAGCAGTACTGTGATACTGTCTGTGCATAAAGCTTTAAGCTTTACTCAATACTCACTCTCCAGCCACAGGTGTCTAGGGGCAACACTGCGTGGCTTCAAGCTACAAAGTTAACTGATGCACACTGTTATTTATGTGCCACATGGTGTGAGAGTGAAAGAGTAGCAGTAAAATTGTGGAAACTTTTTCCTTTTTTTTTTTTTGAGTTTTCTGGGTACAACAGTAACTTTTCAAAATTTGGTCGGCAGCTGAATTGAAAGCCAAAACCAGTTCTAGAATACCTTTTGACAGAATCTAGTCAAATAATGTGAATACGAGGTGTCTTGTTCTTTTACAATTTACACTCGTAATTCTGAAATTACTGCAATTATTGTTAGAATCAGGGACGGATCGAGAAGATTTGAACTACCAAGACAAAGATAATATATAAACATCATAACAAAAAGTTTCACATGATAGTATATGCCAGGTATAAAAAATATATTAA
Organism: Dalbergia oliveri; assembly: GCA_030441495.1. Taxonomy (NCBI): domain Eukaryota; kingdom Viridiplantae; phylum Streptophyta; class Magnoliopsida; order Fabales; family Fabaceae; genus Dalbergia; species Dalbergia oliveri. The sequence goes on from JAMLFY010000001.1 coordinate 13,499,981, forward strand.
TCAAACTTCAAATACTTTGATTTATATGTTAATATATGGGCTAAACTTAATAAAATATTCATATTTAAGTAAAGGATCAAATTTAATAAAATAAATTTTATTTTAATATGAGATTCATCATAATAACAATGCGTCTAGGGAAGGTTATGTTGCTAGGAGAACTAAGATAAATTTCATTAAATCTCAGGCAAAAAATTAGTATAATTTGCTCTTGTTATTATAATATTTCCTCGTTGAAAGTATAGTGATCTCTTGTATTTAATGATTGAACCTACACTTGAATTGCTACAAGATCATTAAAGATTAGGGGTGTACAAGGTACTAGTTGAATTAAACCCGAACCTTCCAATTTTTAAATCAATTTTAAAACTCGAACCAGATCCAATAATGACCCGCTAGTGATTGGGTCAAATCAAGTCAACCCAAATTTCAAACAATATATAGGGATTTGAATATTATACATAATAAAGTTATGAAATTTTACAAGTAACAAACAATATTTAAGAGATATTTTGTCATATATATTTCAAAACAAACAATATCAATATAAAAATAACATCAAATTCAGTAAAATATATAATAGAATTGCAAAACCATGTAATTTATCACTAATTATTATAAAAAAATCTCTAAAAGAATTATTTGTCTTTGGGTCAGTTAGGCCAACTCGAAGTATGACCTGAACTTGGCCTGAAAACTACACCGATCAAATTTCAAAATCCAAACACAGTCTCAATAAACTTCGAAGGGTTAAGTTGGCAGACTAGGTTGGGTTATGAACACCCCTATTAAAGAGTATTGAATCCTCAAGGACATTGGTCTCAAATTAAGGAGATCAATCCAAGGAATCATGCCATTTATGATGATTGATTCTCCCTTCATTATTTGTCATCTTCCTAATTGAAGATACCCTTAAAAAGATCGTCTTCATTTTGAGAAATTAAGGGAAGATCCTTCACCAAATTAAATGCTCCAATATTAAGGGTTCAACATAGGCAAGTAGTTTGACTTAATTGCTATAAGTCAAACCTATCCAAGCCTAAATGATCCTTTACCAAATGATACAGTTCCATATATATATACATATATATATATATGGTGAACTTTGGTAAAATTATAGGGATATCCAAATTTATTATGCCTATTAATCTTAACCCAAAACAGTAAAAGTATGTGATTATTTCAATTGTCACTGTCATTTTATTCTTGACTAAAACCTTAACTTAGTCCCTCAGATTTATAGTGATGGACAAATCAGTCCTTCATATTTGGAAAATCTCATATTATCACTACAAGAAATACCCGAGTTATCAACGGATTTTACTGCGGTATTTCTTGATGGATTTAGTGATGGAAAATGAGAAATTCGAGCCAAAAACCTTCTTTGGGTCTAGTCATTACCGATGGATTTTTTCCGTAGGTAATTCGTTGGTAAAATACGCACCAACTGAGATTAATATGGTGTTCACATTATCGACGGATTTTTTCCGTTGACTATAATAAATTATTTTTTTGAAGATATTAATTTTATCGATGGATTTTTCTATAGGTAATTTAAAAAAAAAATTTTTAAAATTAATTTTACCGACAAAAAATCCATCAGTAAAATTAATTTCCAAAAAAATTTTAAAAATTATTTACCGACGGAAAAATCCGTCGGTAATGGGTAAAGAAAAATTTTCAATTAAGCGTCATTAGATGTGATTACCGCGGATTTTTTCCGTCGGAAATTCAAAAATCCCCCGGTAACTATTTGTTTATAAGGACACTTTTAGCCATTAATAAATCTTTCTCTCTCTCTCTCTCTCTCTCTCTCTCTACATCGCGCAAGAACGCCGCAACGGCCAATCCCCCCACACACATCGCCACATAGCCATCGGCCCTCTATGCCATAGCACTGATCCATGCTGTTGGCATGTCCCGCATGCCGTCTCTTTCTCTTCCTGGTCTTTCTCTCTTTCTTTCTCTCGAGAGTCACGATGAACACTACACCGCATGCCTTGCTTTCGAACGCTGAGCTCACTTCGTGAACCGTGCACGCGCAAGCCCACTCCACGACCTCCACACGTGATCCTACCGTGAACTTTCATCCTCCTCGAACCGCAGGACGCAGCGAGCCCCATCGCGAAGCACCCCGCCCTCCACGAACCGCCCTCCAATAAAGCCCCTTTTGCAAACTACCGGACAACCACGAAGATCCCTGCGAAGCCTTCTCCGCGAATCGTCGGCCACGCGAAGCCTCCTACATGAAGCTCCTCCTCGAAGCACCCTGAGCGGGAGTCCAGCCACCACCGTTGCCATTAGTACCACGCGCGCACCGGAAGAAGGTAAGCTCTCCTCCCTCTCTCACCTCCCGCTTACATTGTTTGTATTTATTTATTTATTTTTGTGTACTTAGGTTCTCTTACTTATTGATATTTGGTTTAGCTTGGTTTTTTCTTGTTAATTTTGATTGCAAGCAATTTGGATTGTTTATTTGTTGATATTTGGTTTGGTTTGATTTTTTCTTATTAATCTGGATTTCAAGAAATTTAGATATGTTCAATTGTGGGGTTTGGCTGAACCATCTTATAAAATACTTGCCCCTATTTAACATTTTCAACCTTATTAATAGGAGGGAGGTAGAAGATAATAGCGCTTGGTTGTGATCACTTTGAATTCGTGAATGCACAAGTGAAAGTGAAAGTGAATGAAATGTGACTTTACTACAAAAAGAAATGTGATTGTTCAACAAAAAAATATTTTATCTTTTGATAATTTCAAGTACGCAGTACTACAAAAATAAAACAAACTAAATGGAATTCACGGATATTTGTTAGATAAAATTTCTTGGACATATTAGTAGGGATACTGATCTTATCACTCGGTCATCAAGCATTGAATTAATTCGGGTTGTCATTTTCGTGAACTTAAATCTAGCTAAACAATGTTTTCCTTAAAAATGAGAAATATATTAACCATGTGTCTATGTCCAATCAAAGCTTTTGATTTGGAATTTTATTTAGAACAACGAGTTGTGGTTAGGTCATTGGGTATTAAATCCGAATGTGAATCATGAAGCTATTGATTTGTTTAAGTAGTTTGGCTCGCATTCTCATCATTCTTTTTCATCTTTAGCAGGATCTAATTTTGTTAGAGAGCGTTGAATCTGCTGGAACATTTCTGGTGGAGCATATAATTCTCTTGTCTCTTTTAAGGTAAGTAATTGTTTCTCCTTATTTAATTATATTTTTTGTTAAGATAGAGACTTATGATTTCTAAGATAGAAATGTAGGAAATTCGCATTGCATAACTTGGGGGAAGGGCATAGAGGTCTTTCCCTAACTTGTTTGCATTGTTTGCTGTGAGATTGATTGTGTTTGCGGAGATTGCATGATATGCAATTTGTGATGTTATAAGGGGGTGTGCGCTAGAATTGTTTTAGGATCTTTAAATGTTTGTTTGATTTTATTGATTTTAACTCTAGAAGTGATTTGTTGAGACGTTTATAATTAAATAAAATTTTAATTTTTGAAACTTTAAATGAATTTGTTAGGTTAAATTACACATTCAAGAACCTAGGGCATCTATAGACACTGGGTCTACTGAAGATGATGACGTCGTGAGCAAGTTCACCGTATGCAAAAGAAGAACACGAGAGGCGGTGCCCGTTTCAGGATATGCAAAAGAAGATAGAGAAAAGGAAAAGGCCATAGACACAAAGATGAAGAAGATGAGCAAGGAGATGGTATCTTTGTTGAAGAAGATATAGGAGGTTCATCCGCATGCCAGACGCCGATGATGAGGGTGGTGGTGATAGTGATGTTGACGATAATGCCTTGATTTCTCTTGATTTCAGTTATTATTTTTTCTTTCTTTGTTATAAGTTGAATTTTTATATTTGTGTCTGTATGCTTTTTGACACTTTTATCTATTTTACATTTCGAAGTAAAATTCATTGTGTTTATTATTTATTGGGAATTTTTTTATAATTTTTCATTATTAAATATTTATATATTTATAATTAGCTTTAAATAAAAATAAATTCTTCAATGATCAGGTAACACACAAATTATGGAATATTTATTAAAAAAATTATAATTATTGACAGATTTTATCTTGGCAAGTTAACAATAAAATAAAAAAATTTACAATTATCAATGGATTTTCAGTTAGTAAAATGAATAAATCAAAAATAAAATTTAAAATTTATTATTTCGGACTGAAAAATCCGTCGATAAACTAAAAATAAAAAATTTATGAAATTCAATAATTACGACGATTATTCCATCAATAATTTTTAAATTAATAAATTAACGACGAATTTTTTCATCAATAATCAAACAAAATCCGTCTGTAATGCTTGAACCTTGACGAATTTGCTAACGAATTGTTCAACTCATTACTAATGGATTTTTTAAGACAGAATCCATCGATAATATTTTTTGACAGATTTTTTTTCTGCGATAATGATTTTAACTACGTTATTATCAAATGTCAAAATCTGTTGAAAAATCCGTTAATAGCATTTTTTTTGTAGTGATTAGCCTCTTAAATTTTACAAATGGGAACAAATTAGTCCATCTATAAAATTATTATTTGAGTTGTGTCCTATTAACTCACTTAGATATACTGTTAATTTGTTTATATGTACTGTTAATTTTCATGGTGATCTTAACTTGTCTCATTCCTCTAAATGAAATCATTTAGACATTTTTCTTTATCTTCTCTCACCATAGCTCTTTACTCAAAAGAAATGTTTTGATTCTAAGTTATCATTTATTCGCAAAACAGAAGCGAGATAAGTTAGTCACCGTGAAAACCAATAGTACACATAAATAAGTTAGAGAATATGTAGACATTTTATATTTCGATATTAATTTAACAGATGGACTAACTTGTCCCCATTTATTAAATTTAAGGGACCGGCATAAAATTTTTAAAAGTAAAGACTAATTTATCCCTCACTATAAATCTAAATCTAAATGACTGAATTGAAAATTTAGCCTTTATTATTTTAGTTAAAGCTATGGCTGAATGCAGAATATCTTAGTTAGAGGTACAGTTAGTTAACCGAATCTCCACTTTTTTCAAAAACAGTGAAAAGCCAAAAATAAGAAAAGGTGAAGTATCGAGCTCTTGTACATGATGATTCGTAATCTAACTAGTTTACTTATAAAAAACACATCATATTTTACGTTACGACAATCCGCTGTGGTTTGAATAATCTGTTTTGATTTTGTGACTCTAAGTTGTGGTCATTGAAAGTCAACTGAAATTTACCATAATCTGGTCGTCTGGTTGGTCATAATATCTATCAAGAAACCTCCACATGGGCCATGTTTGGTTGGCTTCACATGTTTGGTTGTCTCAAGGAAGCCAACCGGTAGTTCCGCATCGTTAATGGTGCTGTAAATTACAATTGATGCTTTAATTAATCGGTAGTTAGTACGCTAAATATATGGAGTAAGTTTTATTTCTTGTTAATTTCATCTTTCTCCAATGTCAGCGGCGAGAACAACGGAAGAGGATTAGAATTTGGAGCCCATATGGGCATGGCAGTGGGATTTCGATCTCATACGAGCTCCACTTAATTGAGTGTTGGTCACGGGTGGTCACCCACTTCATGCCTCATTTCCATGCAGCTGTTGATTATGTCTATTTGAGCAGTCATAATTGCACAGAAATCTTTTTAATTAAAATAATTCTTTTTGATTAAATATATTTTATCTGTTATTGAATAATTATCTGATTTTAAATGTGCACTGAAATCAAAGAAATAATTAGTAAAATATTAATATTAATAAAAGTTATGAATAATTTATTGAATTGTCTTTATTTCTTTTGATTTTTTTACCCAATTATAATAAAAAAATTCATTATTTACATGAATAAACGGAAAAAACACTAATTACGAGATGAACCATTTTTAACATACTTGAATATGCAGGGTTTTAATTGCAAATCAGCGTTATGCAAGAATACACAAGCCCTTGCGTATTCATGCTGGTTTGTAATTCGCCCCCTTGCATATTCATCATCATTATATATTCCCTTGAATACGCCCTGCATTAATTCACTTCTCTTCTCAATCTTTCACTTTCATTTTCACTTTCACTTTCAAAGAAATTTTGTTCATCATGGCAAGCAATTTTTACCACTTAGATGATGATCATATCTTAGCCAAGCTTGATAGTTAGGTATTTTATATCTTTGTTAGTAAACTTTTATTGTTTCTTTTTTTTTTAATTCGAAGTTAGTTTAGTTAGTATATGTTTAGTTTAGGGACTTAATTGTCAGGTATTCTCTCTATTAGTTTAGTTAATTTTAAGTTAGATTAGTTTAAGGGAATATGTTTAGTTTAGTTTGCTTACTTGAATTAGTTTAATAATTTTAAGTTAGTTTAGTTTAGGGGGATGTGTTTAGTTTAATTTGTTTACTTGATTGCCAGGTATTCTATTTATTAGTTTAGTTAATTTTAAATTAGTTTAGTTTAAGGGAAAAATGAATAATGTTATATTGCTTTACCATTATATTGGACATTTTCAATTTATTATTCTGATAATAATTTTATGCACTTTATTGATCGAAATGCATATAATATAATTTAGTTTAATCGCAAGTTATCTAGCAATTAGTTTAGTTTAATGTCGACTAGGGTAATATCAATTAAATGTATATAACTTTAATAATTAAGTTACTTCTAGGTGGATGATTTGCTAACAATGATAGTTTATTTTTCTTTCTTTTATATTAAATTTATAAGTTTAATATCAAACCACTAGTGAGCTTTTAATTAAAAATGATTTAGTTTAGGGTTTAGGGTGGTAAAATTTAAACCTTGAGCATCTATGTATTTAATTAGTTTAAGATAGTTAGTGTTTAAAATTAATATTGACGACAAATTTTTTAAGGTTTTATTTTTTTTAATTATGGATTGATATTTAGTAACATATTTATTTCATTTATGCAGTCATAGCATATTAAAGGCACAGGCGCGCACCAGGCACATGCTCGCATGGAGTATTATTTGTGGAGGTAGGGTTTTGGGAGGTTGCCAACTTTGGCAACTTCCACTACGACTCAACACTCATTAGTGCATTGAAACAGATGGCTTCTAGAGATGCGCACATTCCATCTTTCATATGGAGAGTGTATTATCACTCTCCAGGATGTGGCGTTACAGTTAGGTTTGAAGGTTGACAGGGATGCGTTAATGGTTGCATGGGGGCATGGGAGAGATGGCACCAGGAGACATATGGGATATCTGCTGGGATTTATTAGGTGTGGTCCCTAGCAAAGATATCGACATAGGTCTTATGTCAAGCTGACTTGGATTAAGAACACATTCAGAGCTCGAGACTTACCCGTTGATGCTTTTGACATAGTAGTCCAGCGATGGACAAGGGCATACCTTTACTATTGATTGGAGGGTTCATGTGTCTGGACAAGTCATCCTCGCATGTTCATCTTAAGTGGTTGCCCCTACTACGCGATTTTGGAGTGACTGGGGACTACAACTATCTGCGTCCTGGAGTGTTTATATTAGCTTTGTCGGGCTGTGAAGGCTCTAGTTGCTATTGGAGGGTGCTCAATGTTATTGCCTCATGGGCTTACATTTTCACTAGCCTCGAGGTATACATTTTATGATGCCAATAAGTTATTTGTATATTTGCTTTGACATCTGTATGTTTGAATGTCATTAATTACTAAATGGTTTTTTAATTTTAGGTGGGCCAGATTAAGGATGACATTAGATGGGGATTTCTGTCATTTGGTGGACTTTAGGGCACGTCTTGGTGCCATACCCATTGATGGGGTAAGTGACACTAAGTCATTTAATTATTTAAATTCCATATTCTATGATTACCTAGAAAGTTTAACTTAAATTATCAATCATTGCAGTTTCAGTGGTCACCATATGAGGATGTGAGTATCGTTGCTGTCACAACGACCGATGTGTATGGAGGAGCTGCGTGCGGCTTCGGTTCCTGCACTCATTTGCTTTGAGATTGTGGAGTGGCACCAGGATCGTGTCTTGCGACAGCACCAGTGTATGGTCTATTCCACATGCCCTGTTAAATATTGATAGACTGCATGCATGGATGGCCGCGGTAATAATAAGGTATCGTGGCCAAATAAGCATGCAGAGTACCACGAGTTTTGGGTTGTTCATGAGCACGTCATGGTAGGACTCACATTGGACATAGTCTTCCATCTCCAGATATCTAGGTGGTATTCGTGGATTGTAGGGAGAGGGGGAGATGTGTACATCCCTGGTGGAGATGAGGGAGGCTCCTATTGCTACACCCCTTCTATGGATGACTTCTTCGGGGTGGCATTAGCCAACAAGAGTTTGATGGATTGCAGTTTTCCTCGATGCTCCCATGCCTACTCATCTGATTGCTGCACTTGGTGAGTCTTCTAGCCATCGATTGGAGATGGATCTGAACATGCCCAGCTATGATCTGTTTCAAGATGAGCCCTTAATAGCAATCACACTTCTAGATCCATTCTATCAGCATTAGCATGGCCAGACATCGGCACCATCCACACCCCATGTCCCCATCCAGGAGTAGCAAGAGGATGAGGAAGACGAGGAGCAACATGGTGTTCCTAAGTGGAGACTTGCACGTTGGGTTCAGCCCTGGCATTGTCATTTGGGGTGTGAACTCCTGCGCCTAGGAGAGATAGGGATGTGGGAAATGATTAGTTATTTTCATTTTTTTTATTATTATGTACTTAATTTTAAGTTATTTGAAAGTTTTATTATTATGTACTTCATTTTAAGTTATATATTGTGTAAAGTTTTTGTATATATTTAGTATATGGAAATCGACTTAAACGATTTGTGTGATAAAGTTAAAAATTTGAAATTGGAACATGAAATTCACATTAGATGCAATGGATAGAAACATAGTTGTGGATGAATATGAAAGTGACATTAATAAAGGAACCAAAACATAGTTGCAAAATACAATCTAACACATGAAGAAACATAATCACAGTAAATTCAGTCATGCTGGGATGAGGATGAAGCTAGTAAGGTTGGACACTTTTTTCTTGTGTGACCTTCATTTCTACACAGCCCACATCGCTTTGGTTGGCCCGTCTCAACTTCGTCCATTTCATTGTGAATTCTTGTGGAGATTGGACGACCCTCACTAGCTCTTTTGAGGGCTGGATTTGGGCGTATCAGGAGCCCATTGTATGCAAGCCAGAGATGCTCGTATGCAATGGGTGTGAACTCCAATTTATATACCTTGTCTACCCATTCCATACTATAAACAGGATGAGTGAAAGACCCCACTCAACTTGTGCAGCATGACACATAGCAACTGCATGACGGCATGGGTAATACAATGCCTGGAAGGACCCACAGTCACATTGTCGCTCTCCAAATGCACCCTATAATCTTGTGTGATATGCTTTCCTCTTTAACCAAACATGAAATCATATCTCATGTGAATAGGGTAACAAATATTTTGTCCAAGTATTGTTTATTCTCATCAATCGCTCGCAACACAAATTGTGACCATCTTTGTCCCCCAGCATTTGGGCTTGTGCCTAACTCCCTTTTTAACAAATAATTTAGCAAGATGAAAGTAGGTGGACTTCATTATGGCAGGAATGGAAAATCGGGTACCCTTCATCATAGCATTTATGCACTCGGACAAGTTGGTTGTCATATGGTTAAACGACGGCCCTCATCATCATACTTGGCCTATTTTTCATGTGGAATTTGATCAGCCCACTGACACATATCAGGATCCTCATCCTTCAGCCCATAATAATACACAAAGTTTGTATAGGTCTTTGAATATGCCGCATTTATAAAAACTCTTTTGGCATCCTTATTCTTAAATCGCATGGCAAAGTTAGAGGCAATGTGATGAATGCAATATACGTGATAGGCCATCGAAGGGTGCCACCCACTACCCTCCGCCTCTATAGCTGATATGATTGACCCATATCTGCGAAACAATAAGAATACCTTCTTGAGGCGTCACATGTTGATGAAGATTGGTCAACAAAAAAGATCATGCTTCTTTTGTCTTTCCCTCAACCACAAAAGAAACATGCAAAATATTAGAGTTACCATCTTGCACAATAGTTATCAATAATGTGCCTCCATATTTGCCATACAGATGTGTGCCATCAATTGAAATAAATGGTTTGCACCATTTGAATGTCTCAATGCATGGTGGAAATGACCAGAATACATGGTGGAACATTGAACATCTATGATTAACAATATCACTCACATAATATGGCTTTGTTAATAAATGGACTAATGTACCTAGCATTTCCAAGAAAATATAACAATAAATAACAACCTAAGTAATAAATAATTAATAAACTTAACGGTAATCTAGAATAATTTAATCTTTACTATTACCCAAAAAATAAACTAACAATTTAACTAATTCACAATAACAGTTAATTAATTTTATGTTGAATACTTTTAAACTACCCTAAAAGTTACAAACAACTTTTAAACTAAACTTAAAACATTAATTAATATATTAAGCCTCCCAATTACTAATATTAAGCCACCCCATTACTAATTAATATTAAGCCAAACTTAAAATAATTTAAAAATAAACTAATTAATAATTACCTGGCATATAATGTTGCATACCTTGCAACCACCTTAGCAGATTAGTGTAGGATTCTTCCAGTTCTCATAAATCTTAGCAATTGCTTTCTGTTTTGCAATCCATACCTTCCTGTATGAAATATTGAACTTGAAAACTGACTCCACATGTCCCTACAACTCTCTAATGGAGACTGTTACATTTGCCTCAACCATGGGAAAGATACTGGTACAAATAATATTACTATCCAACTACCGTGTTGTTCAAGAACATAATCAAACTCACACGTGTATCTTCCATTATACTTTTGGACTTCCTATACTTGCCTTTTCTACCGAAATATAACACATATGCTCTAATTACATCCATTGCCAAACTTCACACACTTGCACTGGTATTTTGTTTGACCAGACTCATAAACCTTGAATTTGACTTTTCTTCTAAATGTAATTCTTGATTGCAAACAACACAGCCTCCTTGTCCTGAAATTGTTGCCCAACCTTTAACTCACCTTTACCTCCAACCACTCTCGCATTAGGCCTTGTAAAGCTATTTTCAGGCATCACATCCAAGTTTATTAAAGAATAGTGACTAGGATATTCTTGTGATACGAACTAGACTGGGTCTATGACCCCATAAATTAAGACTGCATATCACATGTTTCCTCATCACTATACTCATTACCTTCCTATCGATACAACCCCAACTCTTCTTTCTCTTTTTCTTCATCCTTGTGATCTACATGAAAGTCGAAACCTGCAATAGGCACATGTCTAGTTGATGGCCCTGCATCTTGCATCACCAAATATGCAAAGCTAGGACTATGGTGGATCCTGGGCCACCTCAAGGTGTATAGACCCATGTTGCTCTGGGGTTTCATTAACTGATGTATGAGGAGAGAAGGAGAGCTTAAATCACAATCTTCTAGAACGATGAAAATTTCTATTATTCAAACCTATGGAAATCAAGCTTGGAATTTAAACATGAGACTCGTTTCATTGTCACCATAGATGGGAAAAGTTATACTTGACTATACCACCCCCAAATGCTATAGGTACTCTATAAAACATTTGGCTAATCCACTTGTGAGGACTTATCTACTTAGTATTTTGCCTTACAACTCCAAAAAATTATAGACGGATTAACAATGACACCAATTGGTCTCTGACTATAAAATCTCACTCATTTATTTGTTGTGTCTTCCATTTTTCCATCATAATGGACAAGTATGAAACACTCCATTTTCTCAAAAAGCACTTCACACACGAAATGGAGTGAGCGACGGTTTAAATAGAAATGGCAACCAATACGTAAGGGTCCTAAGCGAGTTGTATAAACAAAGAATACGTAAGGACCCTTGCGTAGCTAGTAGAAGCATGAATATGCAAGGGACTTTGCATAATCGGTTGCACATGTTCATGTGCAAATCGGTTATGTCCCTTGCGTATTTGCGCCATAATTTTGACCCATTTCTGTAACAAATATTTTTTCTTTAATTGCATTAATAATGTTTTTTTTTTTGGTTTATTTTTGTGAAAAACCCTATTTCTTTTCAATACTTTCTTTTTCCTCATTCATTAATGAGCTAATAGTATATAATAGGAATATTATTGAAAAGAAATAATCAATACTAGTTAAATTTTTTAAATAAGTAATTATTTCTAAATAAAATAAATTTTTAAAATGAATAATTATTTAAAAGAAAAAAAAGCGTGTTTTATTTCTTAAAGAAAATCCAGTTCAATTCTTAGAAGGTTACTTTTTTGTATTAAAATAAATCTCTTTTTTTCAGATGATTGAAATGAGTTACAACCCGAACGATTGAAGTTGTACATACTATTCTACACAATGAAATAAAACAAAAGCTATAAGATAATCAAAGCCGTGGGTTACTTCCACCTTCACCTAAACCATCTATGTATCATGAGAGCTATTATTTGAATGCACGCGACGCATACGTACGGAAGGGGGTTATGGTTAGTGTTCTCCATCACTTTAAAAGCATATGGTGGGCCAAGGTTATTAAAAGATAATAAAAAATGAATAAAAGAAAGATTTGAAAAAATTTTAAAATGCAAATCACTAACCTTTCCCCCTGAATCAAACTCTATCCATTTGAACTTTCCCTCAAATCCCAGTGACCTCTTCCCCCTCTCACCATCCATCACCCTAAACTCAACCTTATGTCCTCTTTCTTCTTCATCCACCCTAAACTAACCTTAGTTGCTGTCACACCACCATGTCTTACCACCAACCTCATTTCTTTAGAATGGCAATGACCCCTATTCTCAATTATTTTATAACGATTATATCAATTTTATTGTTTATTTCCTTTATCTTATTAAATTTCTCTACTCTACATATTGTGTTCTTTTCTATTTTTCAATTAATATACAAGTGATTATGAAGTTTTCTGTTATTTGGTTACTTTTTGCATCAGCTTCTCACTTGTGGGTTTGTTATTCATAGTAATGGTTGCTCATGTAACATGTTTGTTTTGGGTTTGGTCTGTGAAAGGATTTAGTCTGTGGTTGAGATGTTTTGGGTCATCCATGGTTATGATTTAGGGGTTTTATTTTGATGATTTTGGTCCTTATGTTCTAGCTTTGGTGTTTGATTATGAGTGAAATTTTTCTCTCAACACTGACAGGAACACTTTGATCTGTGTGTGCGCATGCAATATTCTAATATTTCTGAAGTTATGACAGGGTCCACTTTCTTTCTGAATCGATTCAAATTTACAGATTAATTGTGTAACATCCTCTGTTACTTTATGGATTGACGACTGTACCCACAAACCAACACAGGTCTTCTCAGATGCGCTTTGTCCTCACTCACATGCTTCCTGGGAATGTCCTCACTCAATGCTTCCTGGGAAACTTCCAGGAAGCTTGTGAGTGAGGACAAAGCGCACTGAAAGACCCGTGTTGGTTTGTGGGCATATAAGCGCGGGATGTTACAAATGGTATCAGAGCCTGCACTTCTCCCAGGTACGTGTGGTTCGATGGCGAACCAAGCGGAAGCTGGTGGGCATGCAATGCCGGGGAAGAGGTAGGGAGTGATTCCGTGCTTGAAGGCACGGACTGAAGCGACTCCTGCCTCCAGCGGAGGGGTACATGAATGAACTAATTATACACCCGAATAAGAGGTATCCTGAGTCTCTATAGGTATGGAACTATCCAGTTAAGGGGACTTATATGAATTGATTGGTACTACCTATGCCACAAAGATGCATTTTTCTTGTCGATAGCCCATCATGAAAGAACTCTATAGTTAAGCGTGCTTGATTTGGGGTAATTTTGGGATGGACGACTCTTGGAAAGTTTTCCCATGAAACGTGTGAGTGAGGACAAAGCGCTGAAAAGACTCGTGTTGGTTTGTGGGGATAGTCATCAATCCATAAAGCGCAGGGATGTTACAAATTGTGTTTGTGATTGATATTTGTCTTGAATGTAGCTCCGATGGAAAATACCTTTTAGTTGACTATATGGACAAAGTTGGAGAGCTTGCTAAGAAGCATGGACTAAAGCTTCACATTGATGGAGCCCATATTTGTAGTGAGTTATTTGTAAGTAAATTTGTGTTCTACATTCATTATTTGTTTATAGTCATGATTTGTTTATAGTCTTTTGATTATAATATTATGATCATTTTTGGAACTTAAGAACCAAAGGCAATCTTAAGGACATTTCTTTCATAAATGAGTTTTCTTTTTTTTTTTTCTCTAACTTGTTCTTGAAAGCAATCTTAACCCTTTCATTTTAATTGCGTTTTTATGTAAATGAATGAAACTTTCTCTGTAGGACAAAAAATATTTGTTGAGTTTCAATCACCTCATTGTATCATTTCTCAAGCATCAAACTTGGTTCACTTGTACTAATTTGGTACAACATTGCTCTTTTTCAATTTTAATTCTTGCAATTGAAATGGTTTGTGGAGGCTAGTTGAGTATGAAAGAACTAGTGTTCTAAAACTTGTATAAATAATTAGTTTATTAAGAATCAAATATTGATAACTTATCACTTTCATTCCATATAATAAAGATGAACCTTGATAGGCAAACCCTATCTCGGTATTGTCCAGTTATCTTTTCTTATACACCTATTTTATTTTGAATTACCTAATGTTCTTTTGTACTATTGCTTATGATGTTTGTCTAATTTTTTTTCTTGTTCTCTTGATTTTTAGATACCTAAGTGGAGTACAATAAACATAAAGATTAATATTTCCATGAATGAGATATTTGAATTAAAATTTATTTGTTTTGTGTTAAGTCCATGTATCAGTTTTTATTTCAATATAAAGATGATTGTTGTGTAGTTTGATTGTATTATGGTTATTGTCCTTCAAACCATTGAATTTTTACATGTGGTGGGGTTTGGGTTTGTAATATTTGTGAATTTCTACCTTATTCAAAAGAAGGCTATTGATTATGTTGGTTGTATTTTGATTTTTAATGATTAATTTATCTGGTTTGAACATGTTGCTTCTAGCAATGGAACATTATCTTATATATCATATAGCATAAGGTAGCTTAAAGCATTTCAATGACGCTTTGGATAATGATTAAATTTTTGTGAAGAAATCTATCAAGTGAAAGAAAAGAAAAAGAAAATGAGCAATACAATCTTGAACCTTCTTCAAAGGATAGTAAAATGTTTTTGAATTGCATTTAAGGTAATTGATAGATTAAGAATAAGTTAAGAACATTCCTCGGCTCACTAAACTAATAGAGTGTGTCTAAGATGCAATTTTGCCAATGGTTGGTAAATGGATAAAAAATGTTGGTAATTGTAGTTAAAAATCATGGTAACTCTTTGAAAAGGTTGGCTATTGTTCAGGTTTTGCATAAAAATTCAGTTAAAAAGTAAGTGTAGATGACTTAGGGCTCTAAATTGATAAATTGGTCTTCAACACAACATCCAATTTGTGATAGCACACTAAAGCGATGAAAAAATTTTACTCATATAATTAGTTGGTAATCTTGCTTTAACGTCTTGGTAATTTTAGTTTAAAATGTTGGTAACATTTCAAAAAGTTAGTATTTGTTCTTTTTTAATTTATATTCAAAGAAATTGGAATTTGTATAAAAGATTGAGTTAGAGAACAAGTTTATCAAACTCTTGGGCTCTATGAATTGATGAATCAAGCATCAACACAACAATATCCAATATGCACTTCAAGACCAAAGAATTTTGAAATTTTTTTTATTCATGTTGGTAAGTGCTGCTAATATGTTGGTGATTCCTTATTAATTTGTTAGTGATCATTTAAAAAATGTTGATAAGTACTTCTAATATGCTAGAAATCCATTTTCAATTTGTTTGTGACCATTTGAAAAATTTGGTATCTTATAATTTTTTTTTCTATATTGAAGGAGATATGAATTTTATGAGAAATTAAGTCAAAGAACTAATTTTTTGTTAGATTCACTTGAGATAGGGTGGCCTATGTGGCTATGTTAGTAGTTTTATTAATATTTTGCTTTTCAGTTTTAGAAGGAAGGACCTCAATTGGTAAATTCAACCTTAACAAGACACCCAATTTGTGCTCCAAAACAAAAGTCATTTGAAATTTTTTTCTTATACATGTTGGTAATTGGTTCCAATATGTTGGTAATTATTAATCAATTTGTTGGTAATCTTTCACAAAAGTTGGTATATTTTTTATTTTGATTTATATTAAAAGAAATAGAAATTTTATAAGAAATTGAGTTAGAGAACTAGTTTAGATGTCTTATGGGCACTATGAATTGATGAATCTAGCCTCAAATGACATCCAATTTGTGTTCCAAGACCAAAGTGATTGAAAAAATTTTCTGATACAAGGTGGTAATTGGTTCCAATATGTTGGTAATTCTTAATCAATTTGTTGGTAATCTTTCACAAAAGTTGGTATCTTTTCAATTTTGATTTATATCAAAGGAAATATAAATTTTATGAGAAATTGAGTTAGAAAACTAGTTTAGATGACTTATGGGTACTATGAATTGATGAATCTAGCCTCAATATAACATTCAATTTGTGTTCCAAGACCAAAGTGATTGAAAGATTTTTCTGATACAAGTTGGTAAATGATCTAAATATATTGGTAATTCTTTATCAAAATGTTGGTAACATTTTTAGAAAGTTGGTATCTTTTTTATTTTTGTTTAAATTGAAGAAAATAAGAGTTTTATAAAAAGTTGAGTTAGAGTACTAGCTTAGAGAACTTTGTGCTCTATGAATTGATCAATTGAGCCTCAATATGACATCCAATTTGGTGCTTGTCTTACTTGAGGATTAGATTTTGTTTATATTCAAAGAATTTGGAATTTTTGTAAAATATTGAGTTAGAAAACAAATTTATATGACTTTTATGCACTTTGACTTGATAAAATGAGCCTCAACAATAGATTCAATTTTTTTAAAAATGAGAAAGCCTAAACCTCAAAATAGAGAAAAATGAAATGTACTCAAATGTTGGTAATTCCTTATCAATTTGTTGGTAATCTTTCAAAAGAGCTGGTGTTTTTTAGTTTTTGTATATATTAAAAGAAATAGAACATTTATGAGAAACTGAGTAAGAACTAGTTTACAAATTTCATAGTCTCTATGAATTAATGAATCTAGCCTCAACATGACATCCATTTACACGTTGTAACTTGTTGCAATGTGTTCGTAAGTCCTTATCAATTTATTGGTAGTTTCTTGTTGCAATGTGTTTGTAAGTCCTTATCAATTTGTTGGTAGTTTTTCAAAAGGGCTAATATCTTTTTCAGTTTTTGTTTATATTAAAGAAATATGAATTTCATGAGAAATTTAGTTTAGAGGTCTTATAGGCTCTATGAATTGATGAATCTAGTCTCAACACACATCGAATTTGTGCTCTAGACCAAAGTGATTAGAAAATATTTCCGATACACATTGGTAAGTTCTTATCAATTTGTTGATAATTTTTCAAAAAAGCTAATATCTTTTTATTTTTTGTTAATATTAAAGGAAATATGAATTTTATAAGAAATTGAGTTAAAGAAGTAGTTTGGAGGGTCATGGACTTCATGAATTGATGAATTTAGTCTCAAGACGACAACCAATTTATGTTTTAACACCAAAGTGATTCGAAAATCAAAATATAACCAACATAATCAATTACCTTCTTTTGAACCAAGTAAAAAAATGACAAATATCATAAACCCAAAACCTAATATATGTAAATCCAAACATTTGAATGACAATAACCAAAATACAACCAATCTAAACAAAAATCGTCTTTAGAATGAAATGAAAACTCATAGAAAGACTTAATAGGTAGAAAGCAAATAAATTTAATTTCAAAGGTCTTGATCTTGGAAATCATTGATCTTCAAGTTCCTTCAGCACCTTCCTTACTTAGTAGATGACATAACAAAATGCTTCCCCACCAAAATGTGTTTCCCCATGTTGATGGCATGCTTGTACAATCTCCAGTAACAAATAAGAAATGATGTTGTAAACTTGAAACTACTTACTAGTTATGAACAAAGATTGCAACAAGAATGTGATCATGTTGAACAAAATATGTCCACACATTGAGTATAGTAAAAGTTGTGGGCACAAGGTGAATTAAAATGATTTCAATCCTTAACAAGACTCTTATTGTACATTAAGGAGGATGCTACTTGTAATGGGGAAATAATTACAGTGCTAGAAATGATATGATGTTACTTTCAAAATATAAAGCTTCCATATCATACGTATTATGGGATCATGAAACTATGTAGCTATTAAGATGATTAATAACATTAATAGACTTGACAAAAGAAATAACAATGAAATCAACTCCCTTGATAATACCAAAATAAATGTCTAACAAATCTTGTAAACTCAGTTGAGAACTCGAAGGATGAAATGTGAATTAATTTAGGATGGATAATTTTCTAAACAAAGCAAATTTGCATCATACAATTTACAATCTTTTTTCAAAAAATGAATGGTTGCACAAAAAATCCCCAAAAATACACAGATAATACTACTCTAAGATCCACCACAAATATGAGCACCAAAGATGTGCACACGCGCACACACACACACAAAGATTTATCAAATATGTAGTAAACTTGTTTCACATATAAATAATTAAGGTCTATGAACAAATCAAACCAAGAATTTATCAACCATGCCACAAAAACGAATCAAGGTTCAATTTTTTAAATGAAACCAAACTTGCCAGATGAATAGAAAAATCCTAAATTTTTAGCTATTTAAAGACGAAGGAGAAAATACACACAAAAAAAAGATATAAAGATGAAAGTTTACAATTTACAAATTAGAAAAGATGGAATAGAAATCAGCAATAAGACAAATAACAAAAAAACAGTGCAAGTTTTAGGCAAAAAAGGAAAAGCAAAAAAAAAGAAAAAAAACACCCAATGAAATTCAGATCTATGACAATTAGGAATTGTTTTGAAGACAAGAACTCGAAGCAAAGACATTTTTTTTACGCAAGAGAATGTGAGGGCGGTGACTCCTGGCTTTGGTTTTTGGTTTTTCAAAGTTGTGGGTTTGTGACGTGCAATGAATTGGATTTGGGAGTGGGGAGTGACTTTTTATTTGATGTGTTTTGATTTCACAAAAAAATCAATGAATGGAATGAAGGATTTGATTACCTTTCGAGACCTCAAGAACGATGCTCGTGAGAGAGATGAATCTAATGAGTTGTGTGATGGTGTTGCCATTGCGAGTTCAGAAGTGGGTGATATCAGTTGAGGAAAAGAGATTTTGTGGGTGGGTAGATGCTTGAGTTGTAGTTTAGAGGGAGAGATAGTTTGGGATTGGAGATCTAGAAAGAGAGAGACAATGTCAGAGGGAGAGGGAGAAAGGCTTTGTGAGTAAGGGAAAGATAGACAAAATTCATTTTGTGATTCTCTTTTTTCCTTTCATTATTTTTCAATATTCCCAACCCATTGTTGGACTCAAAATGACAGTCCACACTAACTTTCACTGCTTTGTATGTATGTGTCGATGTATTGTGTCGCATGTATGCGTTCACATATCATTTCTCATGTATCACCTAACCTCTTCCCTCTTTCAATTTTTTTTTGACACATTTATAAATCAACGTATTTTGTGTCCAAATAGTTTCTCTGTTCCATATTATTTATCATCTTAGAA
Organism: Dalbergia oliveri; assembly: GCA_030441495.1. Taxonomy (NCBI): domain Eukaryota; kingdom Viridiplantae; phylum Streptophyta; class Magnoliopsida; order Fabales; family Fabaceae; genus Dalbergia; species Dalbergia oliveri. Next base: position 13,519,689 of record JAMLFY010000001.1, read on the forward strand.
AATTAAGAGAAATTAGTATATTAGATTATTATGTCTCTGGCTATAATAGTTGTGAGATGAAGAGAGTATATTTATTTTTTTCCTCAAATCATTTTCCATCTTAAAAGCTTTGGGTCACTAAATTCATTTTATGTGAGATTCTATATGCATAATCTCTTTGCGTATTTACCTTCTTGATGTCAAATTTGAATAGCAAGTGATGTTGATCCATTGCTCTATAAAAATAAAAATTATGGCTTATCAATTTACCAAATGAATTCTTCACTTGGCACTTTACGAAGAACAATACTTATAGTAACTCATTGAACTTCCACGTGGGAGCATGGTTACTAAACTCTCATGTTAATTTGTAGACTTTTATTTATGACTTTACAAGTTTGGGTTTTTAAATCAAGTTGACTAGATCATAAAATCAAACAAACATATATTAATAATATGTGTACATATATATATATATATATATCTCATAAGAAACACTCTTAATCATACTTTCACTACAAGAATGGTATGGTATACTGATAATGTTACCGATATATTTATCGATGAGTTAGATTAATATCGCAGGTATGAACCATCGATTTTTTGGTCGTTGAAGAATATTACCGATGGGTGTATTTACCCGTTGGTAAATGCTGATAAATATCCTAAGGTTTAAAAATGAAAACTAGTTAGTACAATTGTATTAAAGGTGTCACTAAGGTAATCAGATAAATAATATTACCGATAGGTTTTAAAAATATAAAAAAAAATTTATTGATTTTTACCATCAGGTTTCCCAATGAGTGTTTTTTTTTAATGTTTAATTGAAAAAATCATTTATTTTCGACGAGTTAGCTTGTCGTAATTTTTTTATATTTTTTTTAAACAACCAATTGCATTGTCATGTGTAACTGATCTATATAAATTATCTAATTGTTTGGTATTTATTTATTTATTTATATATATAATAATTTAATTATCAATTAAAGTAACATCAATTAATAAAATAATGAAATAAAAATAAAATTAACAAAGTGATGAAGTAGATAAATAAATTATCATAATAAAATAAATACAATGTGCGATAAATGTAAAAAATATCCAAAATGAAATAAAAGAAGCTAGATAAAGACTAGCTAAAGTCCTCCTCGCATCGTCGGCGTGTAAACCATTGGAGTCATTTGCGCCATCAAAAGGTGAGGAGCCCTAAAAATGGAAGGGAGTGGCATTTCAGAACTTCTTCTTGCTGGAGCCAAGGATCCTGGGACTTGCATGTTCTTGAAGAAGCTTATCACATCGATCGTGATCTTCTTCTACATCATCTTGAATTTACTATTTTCTTTTTTTGCCTTCTCCTGCTCCTGTCGTTGCTCCTCCAAGGACGCTTCAGCTGTCATATCTCTCCAAGCTCTTGCTCCACTCCTCTCGCCCTGCTAATGCTCCTGGAGCTACTGAGAAGCTATGTCCTGCTCTTGCCTCCACTGGATAAGTTGTGTCTGTTGCTATAGCTCCTAATTGAGGGCATGCACACGATCCCTCAATGCATCATCCCCAGTAACAAACCTAGTGGCAGGGGATGAGGACATAGTATCAAGGTAGTATCCCATCCTATACATGAAACCCTTGTAAAGGCCACCAACCACCTCGGCCCAAATGTCCTTCTCATTTAGAGGAAGGATATCAGCATCGGACCTAGCCTGAGTCACCTGAGTCTGGTACTAAGTTTGTGCTTGCTCCTAGAGCTCTGTATACTCACGCTACAAAGAAAAAAAAAACAAAAAAAAACATTGTATGTAATACTTATGGCAGAAATGAAAAAAGTAATAAAAATTAAATTGAACAAGACCTTTCCTATCTCCCCTCCTGCTCACCCTTTCAAGTGTGGGTCTCATGAAATAGTTCTCCCTAGGTTAGAGGGAGTTAACTCCTTTGAGGGTAAATCCATATAAACAAACCCTTAATATGACATTTCGAGGGATAGAGGAAAACTCAGGATATTGTCAATTGAAATGTTTCCACGCTTTACCATGCGATGGATGAGTCATCACACTGCACCTTCTTATTTTCACTGTTCCTCCTCATATAAGAAACCAAACTCATTGATGCATAGAGTCTTTTGAGCCTAGGGATTAAGGGCAGATAATGCATTCTTTTTAGGTACATCTTTATATAGTGCATTCTTTCTGAGAGACATCTTTATGCCTCGACCACTTCCACGTCTCTTGGATATAAACCTAGGCTCTTGGCAGAACTTATACTCGGTCAATGCAATATCATCTTTATAATAAAGCATGTAGCCTTTCGAACTATAGTTAATATTTATTTCCTTCAACCCAAATTTAGAAACTAATTCTTTAGCTTAATAAAAATCTTTTCTAGTTACGTTGGGGTTTGGACTTGGCTCACTTAGTTCATCCACCACTGATTAAAAGAACTTTGGCTTTGATATTCTTTAGACTTAATGCTCAACATCCAAACTGGTAATGACAACTTGAAATGCACACAATCTTCCCATAAAAGTTGATTAGCGCCTCTAGAAAACTTAAAACCTAGCGGCATCTTGGTTTGGATCCTAGGCTGAAGGCTGAATAATGAGCTATAAATTAAGGACCAGCAACATTGAAAACAATATCTTGATATCTAACCAGATTATCTTCCCACAACATATTACCCACACCGTGCTAAGCTACGTGGGCTCTACCATAACTATTTATAGTCTAAAACATACCCACTTGATTCCCTGCATTAACTACCTCTCTATGCTCAATCTAAATCCAATAGTAGGCATGAACCCCTACTTGTACAAATGAACTCTCATGGTATCATCATCTAAATACTTTCTACATTTACACTTATTATATGGACATCTAACTTTTGTGTCGTCAATAAACTGTTGTGTTTGACATGCTACCTTTGTAAATTCTTCAACACCACTATAAAATTCAGTTTAATCCCCTCTTTATTAGATGCAATCTATCATACATCGATGACCAGTTTGAAGGAAATATTGCATGTGTGAGTAATTCTAAACCTTACAATTTTTAAAGACGTCAAATTATTACTTTCAAACACATTCAAGTGCTCTTTAAATGTTTTCAATACAATTACTTTAAATCTTATTTCCTTAACAAAATTTTTCTCAAAATTTCGCAATATCTCCACTTAAATTAGGAGCTTCTCCTATAAGATATTTTAGTTCGTTCAACAATCATAGATATACAATTTTTAAAAGACGTCAGATTATTACTTTCAAGCACATTCAATTGCTCTTTAAATTTTTTCAATACAATTACTTTTAATCTCATTTCCTTAACAAAAATTTCACAAAATTTCGATAGTATCTCGCTTAAATTAGGAGCTTCGTCATCAGATATTTCAATGCATTCAACAATCATAGACATACAATTTTTAAAGACGTCAAACTATTACTTGGAAACACAAATTCAATTGCTCTTTAAATTTTTTTAATACAATTACCTTTAATCTTATTTCCTCAATAAAAATTTTTACAAAATTTTGAGGCAACTCCGCTTAACTTAGGAGCTTCCATCATCAGATATTCAGTGCATTCAACAATCATAGACATTATTAAAGGTCAACAACATAATAGACATAGTTAAACTGTTATATCTTAACAATTACATACAATTCACATAGTCCTAAAATTCATTCTAGAGCGTATCACCTTATAACTCCACAATGTGTATCTTGCAATCTCCAAACACAACAAAACACAAACAAATTGAATGACAGCAACAAACATAACAAAACAAGTTAGGGAATGCACCTATACATGCCCTTCCATCCAACAACTCATTTCCTATCTACACCTTGGAGGTAATACAACAATACATGGTGTGAGTGCATATACCAACCTATAAATTATGAATGAACAATTCATGTAAACCGTTTGTACACCATCGAAAATTGTGCATGCCATATGGCGTAAATAGGTGCAAGTAAATACTCGATGAGTTGTTGTCTAAATGAATTATCAAAAGCTTCACATAATGATAAAATTAATGATAATTCATCGAAAATTGTGCATGCCATGAAAACTAAGCTGTTAGATAAAACCCATTATCTATCTACGGATTCTAGTAGTATTTTCCAATTGAAGTTATAATGTTTTGACTTAAATTATTTTTATTTATCATGCCTTAAAATAATGATCTATTACATTTATTGTGATTGTAATTTGTACTAACTTCGTCCATAAACAACTATCCAAAAGTCAATGTAATTGTAGCCAAATACATTGATTTTTGGACAACTATTTCTAGGCATGACTAGCTATTATTTTATATGTGATGACTTGTATTTGTTTTATTATGACATTGTAAGTAAACACTTTGCATATCTTTATTTTATTATAATTATATTGGATATTATAAATAACTTTTAATATTATTTTTAAAATAAGTCGTACTCTTATGTGTATATGAATTGAGTTTATGATTAGAGTTTAACTAGGCACCACAAGCTTGGGTAAATTTACAAGTTTGACAAGTTCCCATGGCAAAAAATCACATGCATTAAATGTTATCTCTTTGTAAGAAATGTACTATATAATTTTGCGAGAAATTTTTTACATTCTCTTGTCGCACATTTTACCCATACTATAAAAATATACATAACCATTTATTTTAAGTTTTTTTATATCACTTTTAAATATTATAAATTAAAATACATGGACGTGAATGTTCTAAAGCACATTAAATGTATGCTCAATATGCTTAAGAAGCATACAAAAATTTCTTATAAGTTTTCTAGTTTAAGTAAAAGTTAGAATTGATCTATAGAGTTAGTCTCATGAACAATCAAATAAGTATATAAATATTTTTGTTTAGCTCTTCAGGTTCAAACCTTGAATTATAAAAATTAGTTTTTCTCATAAAATGCAGATATTAGGATTAATAACCCAATTTTTTCCTTTTTATAACGTACATCAATTAACTGCATATTTTAGGAGTGATCAAAAGGACCTACCTACCACCAAATATACCAGACACTTTGTCGCTGAAAGGTAGGTGTGAGAGTGGCCACTAAAATCGTCTGTTCGCATATTTGGGTACCCACTTCGCCATCTACAACAATGCCGACTTCTTTTGCTCTTCGTGGAATATGAATTATAGATCTTGCAAAGACATTATTGCTTTGACAAGTTAAGAAATTGTTTTATAATAGGTACTACCTATTGTACTAAGATACTTAAGACCAAAAAAATCCCTTATGTTATAACCTTAGATATATCCCAGGATAAGTTTCTCTTGAATGATTTTATATGAATTATGTTATTTGTACTCATCATATATGAGATATCGTATCGATTCACATTCCTTTTACTATTAGATGAGGTGTGAACCCATTCAAATGAGATTCACATCCAATCCAATGGTGGATGAGATATGAGTCGGTACAAAATCCCATGCATGGTGAGTATAAATAATATTTTTCATATATATATATATATATATATATATATATATATATATATATATATAATGCTCTCAATTATATGCGTTTGCACAATAACGCGCATGGGTGATGTGACAAATCCCACCCTCTTGTCGTATAATGCAAAGTAACAAGCAACCAATGCCCTATTTTAATATCTCAAACCCTTTCCAACACAACAAGGATTAAAGAAAAAGATGAGAAGTATTGCTTAATAGTGATCTAGTTAGTATCATTAACAAAGAAATGATGCATTGATCAACTTAAAAACCCTACTTTTTTGGCACATGAAGGTTTTGGGGGGGGAAACATTATATTAAATGTTGTTTCATTTTAAATTAAGGACATGCTGATCTTGTTCTTACATGTATGTTTGACATTCCATTAAAAAAAAATTCCATTCACAAGTAGTGGACATGACATCTATAAATAACTCTTGAATCTGCACACATGGTTTAACATTTAACGCTAAATCTTCTTGTCAAGTATAGTTAAATATATCAATTTAATTTTAATACACAAATAATATAAAAATTTTTAAATAATTATTCAATTATGTAATATCAAATAATTAGTAAATATGATAACTTTTTAATTTTACTATTTTTAAAATTATATATAAAATGAGAGATTTAATTGGATCAAAGTGTCAAATTGTTTTATATTAATACATTAAAAATTATACTCTAATCATATTGTATTTATGGATTATATTTGGAACAAAAGATTGTTTGAAAAAGTAATATTAATAATAATAAACACGGATAGAACAATATCCAAAGAGAAGTATGGGTCAAGATTTGAAAAAGTACGACCATTTGTGATTGTTGTGCGCAATTTCAGGATGATCATATTTCTAGAAGACGTGCATTGAACAAGTTGGAATATATTGATGAAAATATGTTTTTCGTTTAAATATATTTTTAGGTCTTATAAATACAAGTGTGTTTTGGATTAACTTTTAAACAAATACCTATTTTGGTTAGGTTTTTTTTTAAAAAAAAATTATTTTGTGTTTAGATAGATAATCTAACATGTATTTTTAACTGTTAAAAATACTTATAAAAATATTTGAATGAACAAAAATAATAGCATTTTTTTAAATCAAATTACATAAAAGGATAAAAATGAAAGTTCAACTATATTAAAAATATTAACAATGCATTTTGTGTGATAATTGATCCCTTATACTATTTATTAATTCTTCCATTACTCTTACGTCTTCTTGAGTTGGTTTCTTCCATTCAACTTGAGTATCATGCTCATCATCATGCTTCCTGTCTCTTTCAATACCTTCTAGCTCTGAAATATTCTCAAATTATTGAAGGATGCTCAAGTTATTTGAATTCATTCTTTGTATATAGTTGTGTAGGCAAAATAAGACCATATAATTTGAAACTAGGGCTGGACGGAGGAGTTGATTGAGTTTTTTCTCCACTGATTTGCATTCCAGTTCGGAGGAGGAGTTTTGATTCTCTGATTTGGTTCTTTAAAGTTCTTCAATTTTCAGATTGGCATTATGGTTCAAGTTCATTGATGACTTTGGTTCAAGATTTGGTTACCAGACATTTTCTAGTTTATGGATTTTATTCTTCTAACTTGGTGAAATTTCTTCTTGCTGTTGGATATTGGTTTTCTTGCAATTTTCAGTTTTAGATTTGGCTGTTGGTTCAGATTGGTGGTTACCAAATCTATTTGTTGCTAAAGGCTTTGTTATTCTAGATTGTAGATTCAGATTTCTAGTTCTGTTGATTGTTGCTTCTGTTTTTAGTGGATAAGCATCAAATATACCTTCTGCACTTGATGTATAAGAATTTGCTTTGCTTTTGAGAGAGAATGGTGAGAGTGTGAGAGAAGGTTAGGGGGTGTGTGTTAGGACAGTTTGGTTTGGCTAGAAGAGGAATCGACAACAATGGTACTAACCAAGGACGAAACCATAGGAACCAACGCCAAATAGATGACGCCAGTTTGGTTGAACCAAATATTCAAGTATCATGGTGCTATGGTGGACGTGTATTTGTCTAGAAAATCTGCAAGACCAAATGTAATCCTTTTGGGTTTGTCAGGTATCGAACTCATGATGATGCATGTAGCGCTATGGCAAAATTGGATGAGACAAAGATTAGGGAGTATGTTATCTCTCAACTTAGCAAAGTATAGGTGACAACATGATGTGGGTAAGTCCATACAAAACCATGGGAAAGGCAAAGACCAAGAAACATATCACCTTTCCTCAAAACGAGGGATGGTCAATCTTATGTTAATGTCATTTCCCAATCGGGGCTCCAAACATTGGATATGTTGTGGGTGTTAAGGAATCTGGGCGGTGTTACACAGGTGGTGGTACACTTGATAATGATGCTACTATGATTTGATCCAAGGTACAACGTGTTGAGAGTGAGGTTTGTGATAACAATCTTGTTTGGATTCACAAAAGCTTAATAAGAAAGGGGATGAAACCTTTAAATGAGAGTCTATGGGAGATAGACTCATGGCGGAGGGAGTTATTCCTCAATATGTGAGACATATTGATTGATATAAGGTCTTGATCACTTTTCGGGTGGTAAAGGAATGTGATCATGCATTGAAAATTGGTAGGGACTCTATGTTACGTGTTTTGGATGACGTTTGAACTTGGAACGTAGAAGAGGTTAGTGGTGTAAGAAGGGCATGGTTGGAATTGAAGGGTATTCCATTGCATGGATAGGGTCCAATGAATTTTGCCAAGTTAGAGAAAGGTGGGGCAAAGTGGTGTATCCAGTGGAGGATACAAATGACTTTAGGAGTGCTTTTGTTGAAGTTGATACGAATGATGGAACCAATTAATTCATGGGTGCAGCTATTTATGGGGGAGCGTACTTTCCAAGTCCATGTTTGTGAGTACAGGGACATGGAGATTGGGTTCCGTAGGTGGATCATTAAGCATTTGCTGGTGTGCTAGTATCGATCCAAGTGGAGAGAGAAGTAGTGGATGATAATGATCAGTTATTGCATATGGGAAATGTTGAAGTCAATAATGAGGTTACTAAGGAAAGTCCATCAATATCAAACTCTATCTTTAGTCATCAAGTGAATACTGAAAATTTATTAGGCTCAAATAAACTCAATATGGGTAACATGCTCAATAGGCCCTCGTTGAAAAATAGTGACCCATTTAGTTTAGAGAAACTCTTAATTGAGAGTATGGTGGATAAAAAGACTTATGAATATGCGGCATCTTTGGGTTTTGATTTGGAGTATGAGCCCATTAATAATATTACATATCAGTTGTTTGAGGAACCTCAAGACAGGCGATGGTGACCCCCCTCCCTCGTGGATTGGTGAGAAAGTCGTGGTTGTGGAATAGGTCCATATAGATAAGGTGTTAGATGACGGTTCTCATTTGAATAGGAAACAAAGGTTAACTCAAGGTCTTGGAAAGGAGGATGCTTCTGCAACTTGGAATTTGGGGAAGAAAATTGGCTTAAGTTTTCAAAACGAAAAAGAGATAGTTACTATCCTTGCAAATGGGGAAGCTTGGGTTTGATCCTGATACTATCAAGAAGAAGAGGGGTAGACCAAGGAAGAATAAAGCCATTAATGGTGCCTAGTTGCTTGCTCTAAGGTTGGTGATCTATTATGTTGCTTATGAATATTATATGTTGGAATATTAGAGGAATTGAGGGTAATGGGCAAGATGAAGCTATGAAGAAATTAATTAATAGTCATTCTTGCTTCTTTTTAGGCTTGGTTGAAACAAAACACTCAAATATTTCTGATCTAAAAATTAGAACATGGTGGGGTGCGATGGTTTTTCCTAGGCCGATTCTCGGTGATTGATGGCTGTAAAGTATAATATGCATAAGGGACAATAAGATGTTTAAAAAGTCTCAAATTAGAAAGGGAAATAGATGGACATGTATAGAAGGGAGATTTGTAAGGTTTCATTCAAGTGTGAGTTATTATTGTCTATGCTCCTAATGATAGAGGAGCAAGAAAGAGTGTATGGGATGAATTAGTTGAATTACATAACAATATGGGATTTCCTTGTATTATCATGGGCGATTTGAATGAAGTTTTAAATCAGAAGAAAGGTATGGTGGTGGAGGGTGCTTGGGTAGCATTGAAGAATTGAGACAGTGGATCTAAGATATGGGAGTTTCTGATTTGAGACTCTTTGGGAGAAAATTTACTTGGTCCAGGGAAAATCTCGAAGTACCCTGGATAGAATGTTACTGAAGCGAAATGGGGTATAAAATTTTCGAATATGAAATTGAATGCTCTACCTAATTGGTCTCAGATCATACACCTCTATATCTAGAACTTATGAGGTCTAGAGGGAGCCTAAACCATTTAGAAGTTTGGATATGTGGTTTTCTCACCCAAACTTTTTTAAAATGGTTACAGAATGGAATTGTATGGAAAGTGTTCCAATTGTTAAGAAACTGAAGCATACAAAAGAACCATTGAAAAAATAGAGTAAATTGGTCTTTGGCAATTTTGATATAGCAATCAATAATCTGGAATCTGAACAAGTGATTCCTGAAAAAAGATTAGATGATATGGGTTTTAATGAAGTTGACAATGCAAGACTTGAAGCAATAAATGCTCAACTGGAGTTATAGTATGAAAGAAAGGATTCCTATTGGAGGCAAATGTTGAGAGAGAAACATTTTAAATTGGGTGATAGGAATACTAAATATTTTCACGCGATTGTGATTGGTAGGAGAAGGAAGAAAATGATTAAACAAATTAAATGTGAGGGGCAGATAATGCGGAATCCTAGGAGTATTAAATCTTCTATTATACACTTCTACAAGTGCTTATATAAACAGCCTCTCCTGCTTGAGATTAACATCCCCTGTGGCTTCTTACCCACGATCATCAAACATCCTTGCTAGAGAGAATGCTTGCTATTTTAAAGGTGTACCAAGCGGTACTATCCTGTGACTCCTCTAAAGCTCTAGGCTATGATAGGTATAACATGAATTTCATTAAGTAGTTTTGGTCTAATCTTGAAAAGGATATTTGTGAGTGGTTCTATCCTTCTTTGAATTGGGTCAATTCCTTGTGGAGATCAATACAACGTGGGTCACACTGATCCCTAAGGTTGTAGATGCGATCGAAATTAAGGATTTTCATCCTATTAGTCTAGTGAGGTGTTTGTATAAAATCATTGCCAAAATTCTTGCTAAGGCTAGTTCTGTGATATTGGGTTAGTTGGCGACTACAGTCTACTTTCATTGGTGATAGATAGATTCTTGATGGTGCTTTGATAGCAAATGAGGTGGTATGGTGGTTAAGAAAGGCCAAAAAGAAAGCAATTTTATTGAAGCTTGATTTTCAGAAGGCTTATGACACAATCAGGTGAAGTTTCTTGGAGGAATCGATGGAAAATATGGGTTTTGGTGAGAATAGAGGCGATGGATTATGTACTGTGTATCCATGGCATCAATGTCTGTGTTGATTAATGGTTTCCCCTTTGCCCTTTTCATCTTTAGAGAGGTCTTAGACAAGGTGATCTGCTGTCTCCCTTTTTATTTCTTCTAGTGGTAGAGTTATTTAATAGAATGGTCCAAAGAGCAATGGAGGAAGACCTTATTAATGGTATTTTGGTGGGAGGCATCGTGTTATGTTAACACATTTGCAGTTTGTAGATGATACTCTAGTCTTTGCTCCTGTTGATATGGAGTGTATAGAAACTACAAATATTTACTAGCATGTTTTTCTCTTATGTTGAGTCTTAAGATCAATTTTAGCAAATCGACGTTGATAGCTATTGGATGTGATGAGTCTTGGACAAATGAAGCTAAGGAAATGTTATGTTGCAATGTAGTTCAACTACCAATCACATACTTGGGCATCCCTTTAGGTGCTAATCCTAAGAGTGGAGACGTGGAAGCCAATGGTGGAAAAAATTGAAAAGCGATTAGCTTCTTGGAAGGCTAAATTACTTTCAAGAGCTGGGAGATTGACACTTATAAGATCGGTGCTAAGTTGCATTCCCATTTGTTATCTCAGTTTATTCAAGATTCCTAAAATGGTGACAACCAATATTATCTCTATAAAGAGATGCTTTTTCTGGTTCGCTGACTCCACTAGGAAAGGTATCCCTTTGATCTCTTGGGGTGTTATTAGAGACCGAAATCTCTGGGTGGTTTGGGTGTGGGTAATATCATCATTCAAAATGTGGCGTAGTTATTCAAATGGTGGTGGAGATTTTTGATGGATCTACTCCCTTGTGACATGCTTTGACCCTCAGGCTCCACTGAGTGTATGGAGACAAATGTCAAATTTTAGATACTTTGGGAATGATGTACATCAGATTGTGATGAATGGTTTAAGGAAGAGGGTTAGTGAGGGTACTATTGCAAGATTTTGGTTTGATACTTGGTTGGGGGAAGTCTGTTAAAAGATAAATTTCCAGATTATTTTCAATTTCAAATCAGCAAAATTGCATGGTTTCAGAAATAGGTAGATGGGAAAATAGACATGAAAGATGGGGTCTAGAATGGAGGCGAAGGTTTTTTATTTGGGAGGAACCTCTTTTGCTGATTTTCTTCTAGCCTTGAACCAACACTGTTTGATAGAAGGTGTGACTGATGAGTGTTTTTGGGCACATACCTTTTCAAGTACATTTTTTGTTTCTTCTTTTTCTTTGTAGGTATTCCAGGATAGTATTTCTTCCTCTTCTAAATGGCTAGGGGGAAGAAGGTATGGAAAGGCTTAGCTCCCCCTAAAGCTGAATTGTTGATTTGGTTTATTCTCTAAGAAGACTTAACACAAAGGAAAGGCTTTGTAGAATCAATTGCCTTCCATCGACTGATTCTTCTTGCTCCTTTTGTGGTCCTGGTGAGGAAACACTTGAACACCTTTTTTCTTGCCCAAGGTCAGTGTATATCTAGAATTTTTGTTCTCGCGGTGGAATATCACTTGGTGCTTACCATATGATTCAATTATGTTTTCGATGCATGGCTTGGTGCCCCCTTTTAGGGTTTTGATAAAAAAAACTATGGATCTCTCTTCTATACGTGGTTTGTTGGTCTATTTGATGGATTTGTAACCATATGGTCTTTGAACATTTCAAACCAAATTTGGAGTTGGAAGTGCAAAACATTTTACATAGATTGGGCTATTGGACTATAGCTTGGTGTAATAAGTTACCTTTCTAGAATTTTTACAACTTGCATTGAAGGATACGCAATTGTAGAGGGTAACAAGATGTCTGTTTCTTTGTTTTCCATTAGGGTAGATGTTGTTTATTCTGGCAGATGTTCCTTTATTTTTTGTCTGTTATTGGCTTTTATTTTATTTTTTTACATTTAGGTGTAATGCGAGCATATATATCTTTAGGACATGGTGGTTTTCTATGTTTGGTGTCGAACTATTCGTATATGCTCCAAACTTTACTTCTATCCTTCATGGGGTGGTTAAGCTTTATCATTTATCAAAAAAAGCCTGAAGTTAATCATTTTTTTGAAAAATTCTCCACCTTACTTTGTAAAATCTAAAGTTCTCTCTACAACACTAAGGAAGATGATATCTTGCACTTTTGTAAGGTCCTAAAAACCCTTTAAATGTAGTGTATCCATAATCAATCAAATAGTACTTACCTATAAAAAAATAAAATAAAGTAAATTAGTCAAGTTACTTCCAATTTGATTTTTTTGTGTTGTTCTTCTAGGAATTAGTTTTGGAGACATGCTGTATTTTTCCATTCAAAAAGATAACAATCTCAAAAAAGTTATGTAATTATCATGAATAATCACAAATAAAAAAGTGACACAAAAATTATGAATTATCATGAGAGGTGTGTACGTCATTGTGAGAAGGAGAAGAAATGAGCCTTTTTAAGGGTTTGACTAATGATAGAGTTATGATTATAAATAATAGTGAGAGATAGTTTTGGAAGATAATTTTATTAACCAACCACTTATTCTTCTATTTTTTTAGAACTGAGTATTACTAGCTTTATAAAAAATAGGTCTACTACTTTCTTAATTTGAAGTATTTTTTTTAAAAAGCCAATTCAAACACCCTAAAAAATACATAAAGTACTCTTTTTATTTCTAGAAAAAAGCTAACCAAACAAACACTACGATAACTTGTCATGATTTTCGTCACTTAAATTTTTTTTTCTTGATTTTTGATCCCTCATTTTTTTGCATTTTTTTATCCCTTATCATTGGTCCAATATGATTAATACTATAATAAAAATTTTAACATTAAAAATATTAATAAAAATATTATTAAGAAAAATAATTTTAGTATAAAGTGGCTATTGAAAATACTTATAAAATTTTATTGATAATTATTAAATATCAATAAAAGTATATAAGTATTTTCAACAATCATTTTATGTTTAAACTATTTTTTTTATTTTATTGGTGCTTTTAATGATTAAATTGTTGAAAATATTCAATTTTTTTTTTTTGCAATGTAAGTAGAAATATTTATAAATATGAAATAAAATTCTTAAAATATTTTGAAGGACCAACAATAAAATTTACAATACTTTAAAGTAATGACAAACGCATATTTAAAAAAATTTATAGAGGCTAATATTTTTTATATGGAAAGGAACAAAAAGCAAATGTTAGGAGAAAGGGAGACAATAAGGTAAGACAGAAACAGAGAGGACTAAAACTATTAAACTAAAATAATATATATTTATAGAGACTAGCAACATATTTAAATATATATTTTTATTTTTTTAGTATAATTTCTCATTCATTAAACGAGAGATTAATTTTTCACAATACAATTAGAGGCTTATTTTTTTTAATATGGGATTTGCACCTAGAATATGTTACAATATGAGTTTTTAAAGTTATTTATGAGAATATGGTGTTTCAATGTATAAATCTCATCAATGGTAATATTTGAATAATAAAATATAATCTTTCAAATTAAATGTTGTCAGCAACAATATTTTAATAATAAAAATATTATTTTTAAATTAAATATTATTAATGATAAGATTGAAATAATAAAATATTATTTTTTAAATCAAATTTCACTAATGATAATATTTGCATAATAAAATATTATTTTTTAAATCAAATCTCGCCAATAACATGATAAATAAATTACTATATTAATGTAAATTTATCCATAATCACGTATATAAGGAATTGTTAAATTTAAATACCATATTAAAAAATAAAAAAACTCTACATTAGATGTGTAAGTGAAAATTGTTTCCATCTGTATTTTTAAATCACAAAATCGAACCTAAAACTACATGTTTAACGGGCTCAAGTTTCTTTTCGACCCATAGAGATAAATTGATGAAAGTATTAAAACAATGTAGAATCCAAAGGACAATTACTGAAGTTGGAGAACAGGAGGGCAGTGTAGCAAAATTCAAATAAAAGGGAAATTTCCTCGCATGCTCATTTTTTCCTCCTCCACTAGTATACTTCATCCCTTCAATTAAAATCATGTGACTTAGACAACAAACAAAGTAATCTATACTATTAGATAGAGGAGATTCCAAAGATAATAATTTTTTTGGGGTTTCAAAATCCAATCGAATCATTTTTTGAGAATCGAGATCCACTCCAAAGATAACCATCTGGTAATTGCTTAATTTTCATTACTCCACCTTAACATTATCCAATAACTACCACAAATCACCGATACATTTTTACCTCCCTCTCAATTTTCAGTTTATTTATTTATTTTTAAATGAAGAATAATATATTCTAAAAGAATTTAATTTTGATGTATTGATAATGTAAAAAACTTGTATATTATTAACCAATTAAATATTTTCATTTGTATAATTTTTTAAATAGTGAGAGATGAATATTAATCATATTTATTAAGATAATATTATATAATTAAATAAAATTTATTTATATTATCAATATATTAAAATTAAATTTATTTTAAACTATACAGTAAAAATATAGATTGATAGCACCACGTGGCTATCAATCCACATGTGAAAAATATATATAAGAAAATATATAACGGTGGATATGCTTGTGGAAGAAGAAATTCCACCCTTAAAACATGCAAGCACTTCTCTTTCGAAAAGGTGCATGAATTTGTGTTCAAGGCAATGCGTGATTGGCTGGTCCATGTGGAACAGAGTGGCGTGGTTCGCTCTTTCGCGTGGAGTCAACAACGAATGGCGTCGGTGCACGTGCCTTGCATGTTTGGTT
Organism: Dalbergia oliveri; assembly: GCA_030441495.1. Classification (NCBI taxonomy): domain Eukaryota; kingdom Viridiplantae; phylum Streptophyta; class Magnoliopsida; order Fabales; family Fabaceae; genus Dalbergia; species Dalbergia oliveri. The sequence continues at coordinate 13,535,276 of JAMLFY010000001.1, forward strand.
GATTGCTCCTTGTGAGTGAGTGACGGAAACGTACACTGTCTGACACAGCAAACTCTCACTCTTCAGTGACAGTGTGACTGTCTGGATGAGCTGTAATTGTTATTTATTGCTCTGCTGTATAATATGAAAAAATATTATTTGTATTCGTAAGGTATTGAATATTTATTGAACAATATTTTATTTATTATTAGATGAGATATAAATTTTATTTTATTAAGATTACACCTTATTTAATGGTGGATGAGATATGAGTTGATATGATATTTTATGTATTGTGAATATAAATAACATAACTATATAATATAAGTCATTTAGAATTAAAATTAAATTAATGATTGAATTTTATTAATCTTTTAAAAACATAAATAAAGGATAAAAATATTATTTATTATATATTATAAATTATTTTTTTATTAAATAATCACATTTATATCCCTTCATTTTTTTCACTATAAATATAGGAATAAAATAAATAAAAAATAATTAATATTTTTTTAAAATATAAAATTAACTTATATTTTAGATTAGATAAAAAATTTAAAAATGATTTATACTTTGCATTGCAGGGAGCACTTAACGGTAAGGATGCCTCGGATGTTTTCGTCGGTGCAGTACTCCGTTAAAGCATCGACTTCGGGCGTGGCTTGTGTGTGAAGCGTGAACGCAATTCCAAAGCCCACTTTAGCAGGCCTTGCTTGTTTTATTTGGAATATCTCCCCGTTCATACTTTACCCCTTTTCTTTTACACGCGAACAAAGTAACTAAATTTTTTTATTTATAGAATTCAATCAATTTAAATATTACAGTTGGTAAAAGTTTTTGTTAAAGACACAAAATATAGCCTTTATGATAGACCATAAAAAAATTAAAGTAACATATAATTTATTTTATTCGAGTTTTATAGACATAAACCTATTAATATAGGAATAATCAATCAATAGTTCAGTGTATAGTTAATTGATAAGGTAATATTTTGCTAGCATTAAAATATCTATTATCAAATATTAAAATTATTTTAAAAATTAAAATTTGAAATCTATATATGGTGTATAAAAATGTCTTAAGCAAAGTGAATAATTTTTTCATTTTGGATATGGAAACTAATAACTGAACTAGTTTAAACATAACTAACATAAAATAACTGGATAGCATACTTTCTTTTTATAGGTTTATGTTAAAATACCAACTCTAAAAGGGACTACAAACTCATAAATATTGCAAAGTAATATAGAATGAAAACACTTTTCTATGAACCCGTTGCATAAAAAAATGGCGAATTAATAATTTACAGTAAGACCATTACGCAATAATAACCACAATTTTCATGTAAAAACAAAACACAATTTTCTTTTTGGTAGGCAACAATTAATAACCACAAATTGTCAATAAATATCTTTTTGGTACGCAGTTTGGAGAGAGATATTATCAGTAAATATCAAATAATGAGTTGCTACAACCAAACATGAAAGAAAAAATGTCGAGAAACAATTTAATATAATATATAATTATATATAGTAAAAAATATATATTTAAAATAAAGATTTGATTTTTATGCATTGACAATATAAATTTTTTTAACATAATCATCTAATAATGTATTATCATATTAGGTATGACAGTTAAATTTTATAACTATTTAAAAAGTCATATAAATGCAAAAATTTGATTGGATAATAATGTAAAATACTTTTACACTATCAATACACCAAAATTAAACTCTTAAATAATTATTACAAATGAATATTTTAATTATCATATTTTTCAAAATTTATACAAAAGTTATTAATAAAATATTGTTTTTATTCCTCTTTGGGTTAATGGAAAACCAAGGAACTTTCCTCCCTACATTTCGAAGGCACACTTTTTAGGGTTTAGACACATATTATAGGCTTGAACTTTGCCAAAAATTTCAGCTAAATCTTAGCAATGGTCACCTTCCTCGGTAGTCTTTGCTACCATATCGTCAACATACACTTCGATGATTCTATTGATCTCTTCCTTCAACACCTTGTTCATCAATCTTTGATATGTTACCCTTGTACTTCTCAACCTAAAAGTACATCACTTTGTAACAGTAGTTTGCACTTTCAATGATGAAAGCTGTTTTTTCTTCGTCAATGGGGTGCATCTTGATTTGGTTATAGCAGAATAGGCATCCATGAAGCTAAATAGCTTTGCTTTTGATGCTGCATCGATGAGCTTGTCAATCCTGGGAAGTTGATAAGCATCTTTGGGATTTGATTTATTAAGGTTGGTCAAATCGATGCACATCTCCACTTTCCCAAGTTTTTTGGGACCATCACCACATTGGCTAGCCATGTGGTAAAATGAACCTCTTGATGAACCTTACTTTGAGGAACTTCTGTTCTAAACCTCTGTCATGGCCTTTTCTAGGTTAAAACTTCCTCTTTATAGGCCACGGGCTCGGCTTTAGGGTTTATGGCTAATCAATGGCAAATAACCTTAGGGTATTCTAGCCATCTCCTCAGGTCCCCATGCAAAAAGATGGGCGTTATCCTTTAATAAGTCGGCTAGTTATTGCTTATGCTCTAACTGTAATTGTCAACCTATGAAGGTGAAGTAATCTTCAGTTTGTTTGATTTGTATCTTCTTCAACTCTTCATAGGGCTCTAGCCTAGCCCTTACTTTTCCTTTGGGATCAACTCCTCTCCTGTTCCTGCTCTCTTGTAATGAGAGTTTTCTCTAGCATATTCACTTGCTCTTTTCTCCTTTTAAGGAGTCATGGTAGCATCTTCTTGCCTCCCTTTGGTTGGAATGCACCACGCAAACCTAGATTGGATCCAGGGAACTTAACTACTAGGTATGGCATTGATACCAGCATGAAAGTGTTCAAAGCCATTCTCTCGAGTATCATGTGATATGCAGATGATGCATCTATCACAAGATACCAAACATCTTCTATTCGAAGTTATGGTTCTACTACCAACATGGTCCTCAATGTGATTGCTCCTAGGACATGAATGCTTTGTCTTGTGAATCCACTAGGTCGCCATTATGTGGCTTAAGGCTAGATTCAAGGATCACCATCTTTTTTCAATGTTGAAGAGTAAAGGATTTTAGCAAAACTTCCTTGATCGACAATGACTTTTAGAACTATGTAATTTCCCACGACTACAAATATGCCATTGGTTTGTGCAAATTTCGATGTGCCCTTTTGTAATTGGAGTAAAAAAAGATAACTGAGTTTTCTTGCTTTTCGAGATGGTAAAGTGGGACTTAATGTTCATGAAGCCCAGATTTGTTGCTTTCTAGCGAGATGGACTCTCCTCAGCAACGAGTCCTTCGACAATGTAATTGATAATAACTCGGATTTCTGTGTTTTGATATGAACTTTCTCCTTGTCCTCTTCAAGGGGACTTGGATCAATGACTATGGCTTATTCTTTTCCTCTTGCCCTCTTTCCGTTCTCTACTTCTACTTCTATCGCCACACTATGTATTGCTTTAGCTGACCTTGTTTGATTAATTTCTCGATCTGGTTTGTGAGGTTTTTGCACTCTTCAGTGTCATGTCCATAGTTTCTATGGAACTTATACCACTTGGTCTTATGTATTTAGGGGGTGTTACTTTCCTTCCAACTTTGTTCGGCAATTTGATTAGCCAAGAGTTGTACTCCTTTTTAGGATAGTTTCTCTTCAGCATGGGGAGTGTACTTGGTGAATCAAGGTTTGGCAATGTGGAAAGACCTCTTTTTGTCATCTGACCTCTTCCTGTCTTCAAGACTCTTCTTTCTTGGACTTTTTGTCTTGTTTCTTTTCCTGGGCATTATTAGTCTCAGTTTTGGTGGTGTCTTCCCGACCTTCCATCCTTCGCACTACTTGAACTTCTTCCATATTGATGTAGCTCACTAATCTCTCTAGAATTCGGCTATTGATCTCAAAGGGGTGATGGCCAAGGATTCAAGGAACGCTCTAGATGCTTTTCATGGTGTGCAATTTGATAGCAAGGTCTAAGTTTAGGATCTGCATGGATATGGCATTAAATTTGTCCATGTACTCCTTTAGTGGCTCGTGAAGGCCTTACTTGATAGTGTTCAGGGAATTTACTATCTTTTTATAAATTCAGCTACATGAGAACTCTTAAAAGGCCATCAAAGTTGTGGATGGATCTTGCAGGTAATGAAGAAAACCAGGGTAGAGTAACTTTGTCCAAAAGAGGTAAGGAAGGTTAAGCACAACCAAGGGTCACTTGCCCCATTAATTAGCATCATTGATTTAAACATAGTTACGTGTACCTGCGGATCTTCAATGCTATCATAAGATCGGAGTAGTCGTAGCTTAAAATTTTCTAGGAGGTTCACGGTCATGATAAGCCATCTGTTGGATGAGTACTGTTGACAACATAAGTTTTTTCAATTTCATTGGGTTGGCTGCTTTATTTTGGGCTATTTTCCAAGCTTCCTCTTTCCTTGTCCCTTATCTTGGACTCCAATCTTTCATTCTTTTCTTGGAGTTCTCTCATCATTCGATACAAAGGCATCTACCATAAGTGGAGAAGTGGTGGTGGCGGGTCATTATGACCTTGGTTGTTGTTATTGTTATTGGGTTGGCCATTTTCTTGCGCTCTTGCTTCTTGTGTTCATGATTCATGAGGTTGTGGGGCTTAATAGTAAAGGGCCCCATAGTGGGTGCCAAATATTTTGACCTGATTCTCGCCAATGAGTCCTCAACAAATCCTAGCCTGTGGTTGATAAGCTTTTGAGTCTCCAACACTAGGGTGAGACCTGAAAGGACTACAATGCTCAAGTCAAAAGAGGTCTTCCTGAAAAGAGTGATAATTGAGATGCCACTTACTTGTTTATGAGTTAGAGTTGTTCTTATATTATGGGATTTGCTAGGGTTTACCCCTTAGTCTTAAAGTAACAAATTATCTCTTAGAATATCAAGGAAGGGGATATCTCCTTTGGTTATTATTGAATTATCTTAAGGTCCCTTAATAAAAGGAGGTTTGGCTGTTACATATGATAATTCTAAGCAATGAGTACTTAAATACAAGCTCGGCAGATCTTGGGCTAAGCTTTGTGTCCTTATTGGGCCTCTGTACTTGGGAGGCCTCAGTGAGTGCTAACACCGACTTATAGGTCACTCGAGACATTGCTTATTCAACATAAGAATTATGTAATTTGGTTTATGAATTCATACACATACTATGATATTTGTGTTTGGTATATTGTTGTTGAATCTCGACATACGTTTTCCTCAAGGGAAGGCATTGGAGTTTTTTCATGAGCATTAATTTTTTGATCTCCTTGAACACCCATACTATTGCTATATATATATATATATAGTGATGTGTACATCTACACCTTATGCACTTATGAATGTTGTCATTGTTTATGTGACTATTGGTTATGTGGTCATAGGAGAAATATACTCTTCATAGTCTATCATTAGCTTTGTTGATTAGATTTGTTTGACTAATGATGAATGAAATGATTTTCAGGTGCTTTTTTATATATATAATTATCAGTAAATGCTTAATCCCCATGAAGAGGCAAACAAGAAAAAGAAACAACATGAGTTCATAAGCGGTGCTAAAACACAAAAGACACCAATACCAACTAGGAAACAAATGATATACACAAATGATTAATCTACCACATCAGAACCCCAATGGTCATAACTTAATACCAAAACCAATAACAACCACTAAGGGTAGATCCTTTGGAGATGAAACAAATAAAAGCCACCAAAACTCATCTCTAATTGATAGAACAAATAGGAAGCATGCAACACACCAAGGAAGTGGTGATGAGAGGAGCACAAGATTTCCACTAGTATGCTGAATTTAGAACACATGCTACAAAAAATTAAAAATAAAAAAAGTCAAGCTTGGGCAAAGATATCAATAGAACAAAAGAAATATATGTTTTATATACCACTTTTTATCTAAGATAAAATTAACCTCCATGAGTATCAAAAACGCCTTTCTAACTACCCCTTTCTGCATAGCCATCAAGGCTGATCAAAATGTAAGCACAACAAAATAAGGAGGCAGAGGGAAATGCCAACAAAAATAGTGAGCAACAAGGGATACAATATCATTGTTTAGTCTAACACCTCATGATATGTAGGCTCAAGGCACTAACCGTGTGGAAAAGATTAAGCTCTGATAACACTAAAACTTTTGATTTGAAACACCAAAATTCTTAACATATAGCACATGTGCGCACACACATACACTGATTGTAACACCACCACACACAGCCACAAAAGAAACCCACACACTCACAATGTGTTTAACACAACATAAACCTACAAAAGAAAACTACATATATATAACACAACACCCCCATAGCCACACACGACACATACACACATCACATCAACAAGACACAAAAACACACACACATCCACACCTATAAGCCATGCAACCAAAATAGAAAAGAAAAACACCCTCACACATAGTGTATAGCACAACTATTCACACACCCAAAGAGAACTACATCATCATTTAAAAAAACCAACACCACCAAAGAAGCATATTTATAATAGAAAATCTCACGTAGTGTTTATCTCACTCTCATATCTTAGTCCTACACCCACACATCATGCCCACAAGCCATAGATACACTTCACATATAGAATTCTACACTCGTTCACACCTCTTATCATGCACCATCACCACCTCATCACCCAATCAATACATGCATCCTACTAGTGGTAAGGCAAGGTCCCAATGCATCTGTAAAATGAAGAAAAGATTTTGCAAGCTAGAAACAGATCAAAAGGTTAACATTAAGGCAATATGCTTTTAATACTCGAATGAAGACCAACAGATCAAAATGTTTTTTGAAGTTATAGTTTGTGACTCCAGTTGTTCAACTTGTGAGTTGTTTTCAAAATGTTGAATGAAACTAAATAAAACTTAGTAAATATAATCCTAGTATCAAAATGTTAGAATTATTTGAGTTTGAACTTGTATTGATTGATGCGTATTTTGTTTTATGAAAAAAATGGGTTGAATGGATAAATTGATTACTCTTTGGAAGCCCATGAAATTATTAAAATTAAAGACCTACTATGGGATTGAAAATCACATTTATCACTGATTTAGGATAAATACTGAGTGTATTGTATTATGGTAAAGAGTCCAATTAAGTACCCTATGTTTATATTGGAAATGATTAAGTTACTAATATATATATATATATATATATATATATATACTATAGACATGTTCTTTATTTCTACTCTTTGTAACTCTTGATAGCTTACTAGTCCATCGAGGTGATCTTTGTAAAGAGAATGAGAATGAGGGCAAAAATCCTTTATTTGACATATACAAGTATTTACATATTTTTCTTTAATTTGTCATGGGGTTTGCATATGGTGTTCCATGACTATATGAACTTGAAAAGTAAGCAATGTTATTAAGCTACTCATTTATTGGTGTTCTAAATACCTAATATAAATCTAGTAAATTTTTACATTATAGAATAACACACATACTCTATATTTTCATTTTGTAATATCTAATGATTCCTTTAAAATATTTAGGGTAAATAGCACAAACTATCCTTAAGGCTTCACTAATTGCACTCCACCCAATTTCTATTCATAAATTGCACTCCATCCTATTAAATCTAAACAACTAGTAAAAAATTATTTTAATGGAATTTTATTTTTTATACAGTATATAATGAAAAATAAAAATTAAAAATTAAAAAATGGAAAAGACATAGAGCATTATATATTTTAAAGTTTTTATATTTGATTAAATTAATAATTATTTATTAATAATTCTCATTATATCATAGTTATGATTATTTTATTTCATTATTATCATAATATTAATAATAATAAGTAATACTTTTTCATGGTAGTGATGCACTTGAAAAGGGGGGTTTGAATCAAGTGTGTTTTTAAATTTTTTGCATATTTAAACAAAACTATCAGAATGTTAAAAAAGTCTCCTTCAATTTTAGGAGATATTTTACTCAATGTCTCCTAAAATATTTAGAATTGAGCTTATAACAAAAGCGAATAAGATGAAAATAATGGGTAGTTATAAAATGATGATTGTCTTTAGTATTTTGATGCAATGCATAAGCTTAATTTCAGAAAGATTGATAGTAATGCTTTAGAAGACAAGGATTAAAGAGTATGCACTATAGGATATATACTAGTTTGATCTCAACCTAGAGATCTGCTCCAATCCCAACTACTAAGGTGAGAGTTTCACTAAGCTTCAAGAGTTTCAAATACAAAAAAATTACAACCAGATATCACATTCAACAAAGAAGAGAGACACTATAGCAAGACCTCCTTCTAACAAAGATATAAACAAAACATGAAGAAAAAAGGAGCATAGCTCCTATTAACAAAGAAATCTTCTCTAAATTATGGCTTTTATAATAAAATCTTTCACTATTACCTTAGCCCTTTCCTGTATATAGCTCTCTCTCACTAATAATCAAGAAGGTATATCACCAAGTAGATGAGAAAAAGAGAAAGTTTGCAGTAGTATGAGTATACTATTCAAATTGATAATATCAATGCTCTTTTTCCGAGTCTTCTTGTTGCTTCCATTGTTTTCTTAAATAAGGAAAACTTTTCTGACTGTTGCAGAGGCTATGATAGGTTGGTATATGCTGCATGTTGTCCTTTATGATGAGGTGTCATGTGCAGCTAATATTTTTTGTCTTTTTAGTCAACTAACAATATTCTTTTTCTCCATGAGTTGTCATTATCCATATTTCTTTTTCAATTGGCCTTCAGTCTTGGGATGTGAATTTTATGAGAGTTTGTCTATATCCAAGAATATTCATGTCACGTCAGTAAAATTCTTCTTGAAATTCTCCTGCAAATGAATGTCTCCTCATGATTTAGGAGATTTTTGGACTTATGTAGTTATTTCACCTTAGAAATGGATTCTTTGAGGAACTGAACACTAACACACATTAAATGCATTCACATATAATTATTTGTAATCATTCAAAGTTTATATGCTAAAAATTTTAATAATGCTTATTAATTAATTGATAGAGTAAGTGGGGTGGAGTGCAATTTTTGAACAAAAATGGGGAGGAATACAATTTAGATAAACCTCAAGGGTGATTTGTGTTATTTACTCAAACATTTAACTGCACATATATATATGTTCAGGGATTATGATTATATCAGTAAAATAATTTAATTTCAGCATGTGTAACAGATACAAATGCGTATAACATACTATACATTTTACCAAGTTGGATTTGCCGTGGAATGAAAAAAAAAAAAAAGGGAAGAAAGAAACAAGAAAACAATGAAGGCATAGTATATATGAATAAGGCCAGATTTGCTTTACCACAAATGGAATGAACAGGGAAAAAAAACAGCAAAAAGTTTTATGTAGGTAAAACTTCTCAATACAATGATTGATTAGCACATGGCTTGAAGGTCGTTAAGGAAATGATATCAACCACTACTTGCTAGCTAGTTGAAAGTGTCAAGTGTATGAACAAGCTTTGAGAGAACAGGAGAGAATTGGATTCATTAACGTTTTGCATTGCCCGTGCTTCTAGGGACATTCCTTCACCCGCAAGGCTAACAAAACAATTATAGTACACTTTCTTTTTTAGTTCGTACCTGTCAAATTGCCAAGTCTCGCCACGCTTTGGGACCGGAAAGGGTTGGCCAACCTTTTATTTTTCGGAATTTGCTAACTAAGTTTTAAAGTTATCATATTCAATGCATTGGAAGTATAAAAAGTTTCCATCATTGGAGATCTTAACCAGTACCTTAAGGATATTGATTAACAAAACTCTTATTTTTTCTTTATGTTAGAGCATTGATTAACAAAACTCTTATTTGTTTATTTGTTTATTTTTATATTCATTGGTTCAATATGTTTGTGGCGTAATCTGGCGCATCTAGAAAAATTAACATGTGCCTTTTGGTCCATCACATTCACATGGCTTCTTTTATCAGTAACTAGTCTACTAGACCGTTCTTCTAAATAGATTTCGCAAACTTTAGGCACTTGGTTCCTTTTGGCGGGACCGTGATGAAGTGGCCTTCACTCAGCCGTTAGATGAATTCATACATGGCGCCACAAAACAAGGCTTTCTGCGTTTGCAACATGTGGTTGTCACTTAGTTTGTGCGAGCCAGGTAGGTATTGGATAATCCAATTCTTCTGTTCCACTTCTTGTCTCATCTTCTATCCTCAAATTAAATTTTATCATATATTTAAATCATAAATAGTTAAAATATATTGATTGAATAAAAAATTATGGGTGATATCATTATCTCCAGGTGTCAAAATTTTATTAAGAAGATAGGAAGTGAAATAGAGAAAGAGGATAGAAGATTTGCTTTTATATTAAACCAATCTTTTTCTTAGGTCTTGATGAGACTATCATGCCGTCATAAACAGGAATCTCTTTAGTCCAATTTTTATTAGGGGTATTTAGATCCAATTCAAGCAAGACTGCAAAATCAATTCAATATCAACTAAAAATTTATTGAAATTGTAAATATTTAGATTGAATTAAATATTATTTTTCACAAATTGCTTGGTTAAGATTCAATTTTGAATTAATTTCAAATTGATACAATCCAATACACGGATAATACTTTATAATAATATAGTATTTTATTGTTAAATTTATACTTTTACTATAATTATTTTAATTTATGCAATTTTTTGAATGAATCATTCTCTTGTAATTTAAAAATATTAAATAATTTTTACTTTATTTTTTTATTTATTTTATTGACTTAACTTATATATCTCGTAATAGTTAAAAGTTAAAATTTTATTTTAGGTTTTTGTTTCAATATCCAATGGGTATTGGTACCCTTTATGTAATCAAATTTTTTTTTTTTTTGAATATAAATGAAAAACAAACATTATATACAAATGTGTAACATTTCGAAGTTTATTTGCATTGGACTCCTTTTTTTTTAAAGGAAATGAGTTAATTATCAGTAGACTTAGGAAAGCGAAATGCAAAGAAATCGGTCAGTAGTTAATCGATTTTTGTTGAATTTTTTTGCAACTGAAATGGTTGACCATAAAGTGTGATTCCTGTGTATCTAACATTTGTCAAAAATCGATCAATAGTAAACCGATTTCTGACAAGTGTCACACACACAAGAATCACCCTATGGTCGGCCGATTCCTAGGAAATCTCACTGCAAGTAATAGACTCTTGTGCAATCTGCGCATACTTCATTGATTTTCTTATGTTCTTTCATCGCATCTCACAACCACTCCCTACCTTCTTTGTCTTTATAGCTTATCTCAATGTGCTCTAAAGATAGTGACAAGCAAAATGTTGTGAAATTAGGAGATCAAGTTTTGTGAGATTTCGAGGGAAAAATAGCAACTAGAGGTTACATTCTTGTTCGCTACAATTGTGAAATAGTACAAAATACACAAGATGAGGTACAGTTCTGTGTCAAAATCCAATACTTGTGAGTGTTTGTTTTTCCATGACTATTTCTGAGTTTCATGACAAAATCCTTCATAAGTTATGCTAGCAAAACAAGCAAATAATCCAGATGTTGTATCGGATGCCATTGTTGGTACGGCAAGGTACATTCGTTTTGCTTCGCAAGTTGTTTGATTCAATTGACGATGGCATTGGGATGATGTTCGATTGTCATGCTTGATTTCCCAATCTTAGTGTTATGGAGGTATTCGTAACTCTCAATACTTGAACTTAAGCTTTAGGGGATCTGCTGATCTAGCATTTGGTGAAGTATCATTAGCCCAACGTTCTCCAACATTTGCAATATCAAATCCAGTCAGAATAAAAATTTTATGCCTGAAAATGATAATGACTTGATAGGTGGCCAAAGCTTTGAAATGAATGTTGGTAGAGATATGGCCCAAATTGGACCAACTTCGAGTTATGATGATATTTCTGATGAGGAGGATTTCAAGGAGGACTTGAATGAAGGTAATAACTCAAATTCCTTTTTATTACACTTTAATAGTTGTAATATTTTATATTTTATTATATGATTTGAATTCTAGATTTGGTACAATAAATTTCATTATGTTGTCATATCTTATTTTTATATTATTTAATTTTTACTTCTTTGAATTATATGCTATTTAGTATTGCAAAACATTGTATAAAATATTAAATATACTTTAAATTTTACAGAGTTATTTTAAGATGAGATAGATAAGGTAGTGCCTCTTACCACCATCAACAATAGGTTTAAGGTGCACTAATCTAACTAAAACAACTAACTAATCAAATTAAAATAAACAAATTTACTAATCTAAATAATATATATTAATTTCAATAGATAGGTTTTACTTTTGAATATCATTACTTAACTAAAATATTTTACTAAACTAATTAAAATATATTATTTCATAAACATGTTCATAAATCTAATTAAATTATATTATTTACTAAACATATTTATAGTGTAATCTAACTACAATATTTACCAACCTAATTAAATTATACAACTAAAATATGCTTAATGTGCACTAATCTAACTAAAACAACTAACTAATCTAATTACAAATAAAAATTTGCTAATCTAAAAAAAATTCACTTCAATAAATAGGTTTTAGTTTTCAGTATATTTACTTAGCTAAAATATTTCACTAAACTAATTAAAATATATTATTTCATAACCATGTTCATAAATCTAATCAAAATATATTATTTACTAAACATGTTTATAGTTTAATCTAACTACAATATCTACTAATCTAATTAAATTATATAGCTCAAATAAGTTTAAAGTGCACTAAACTAGATTTAAAATATTATTAACTTATACAACTAAACTACATTCAGAGTCCACTAAACTAAATTAAAAAATTATTGAATGTAATTGAAAAATATTAACTGATCAGAATATACAAATTTAATAAATTAATAAAAAATTACCTGCATGTGTATATTTATTGCAATATGTCCAAAATTATCATATCACCATAAATTATTTTGCACCATCTCTTTCCTTCTTCCTCTTTCTTACCACCTCCCACTTAGACTATTACTCAACTCTTTTTTAACGGTCACAACTTGATTTTACTCACAAAAGTCAGCTAACTCTCAATATATTTTAGCTCACCGTTGCTCTCATCAAATATATATAGAGAGACGCTAGGTTTGGTTGGTTGGCCCAGTTCGCTGCATGCATGACACATGGTGAAATCAGTTGATAGTCAAATGTTTTCGCCACGTTTCACGCATGCGTGAATCGGGCCAACCAATCCGGCCACACAATTCATCACCAACCATCAAATCCAAGCCACACGATTAAGCTAATGGAAAACTTCTTGGAATTAACCGATTCCAATTCGAAAGCAATAATCTGAAATCTGGTTACTATGAACCAATTTCAGTGCACTAAAAATAAAGGGAAATCTTCTTTTTATTGACTGATTTCTTTGCATTTAGCTTTTCTAAAATCTCCTGATAGTTAATCTATTTCTTTAAAAAAAGTGTGTAGATGCGTACATAAACTTCAAAATGTTGCACTGTTTGTAATGTTTTTTCATTTATATCCATAAAAAAGCTATGTAATCAACGGTTGTGATATTCAAAATATTTGAATTAATGGAAGATGTGACACATTCTTATTAGTCACAAATAACTAAGAGGTACCGTTACCCTTGAGTTTTATGATGTACAGAGAAATCCCTACACCCCAAATTTTTATTGAGCCTTTTTTTCATTATAACTACCATAAAAAACAAAGAAAAAATAGTTAAAAATGTATTTTAAATTTTTTCAATGTATTATATATACTAAGACATCTAAAAAATTTCAATTTTAATTTTTTTAACTGAACATTATTTAACAAATTATTTTAAGTGTTTATTGGTGAATAACTCAAACTCACTAGTCAAACTTAAAATGATAGATTGCAAGGAAAAATAATTATATTTTCAAATAAACTACTTATAATATTAAGATTTAAAGAATATAATTTGTATATTAAAATAATTTCTATGTAAACACCACTCTTAATTTAAAATTATGTAAATTATTAATAAAAATGAAAAATTATGTAAATTATTAAATGAAAAAAATGAAATATGGATACAATTATTATATTATTTTCTATGTAAACCAACATTGCTATTTTTTTTTTATCTTTTGAGAAAAGAAACATGAAGAAAATATAAACACTAAAAAGGAATGCAACACAACACATATAAGACAATAATACGTAAATAATTAATAAAAAAAATAAAAAAGAACCATTGTAGTGGCGATTTTTCAACTGCCACTAGCATAGTAACTATTGACAGTTATTGTGTGGCAGGTTATTATTGTGTTGGTTAAAACCATCATTAAATGAACCTAAGATTTATAAGTCCAATTTATAGTTGAGAAATGATTTATCCTTCTAACAAATCCTCCTAAATATCCTTCTAATTATTAAATAAAGAAAGAATTGATTACTTTTTAAGATTCCAAGACATTGATTGTATTTATTATTTTACCTTATTTAGTATTGAGAAATAATTTATCCTCCTAACAATCCTCTTAATCTTTCTCCTACTTACTAAATGAAGAAAGAATTGATTATATTTTAAGTTTTCAAGCCATTAAATGTATGTAATTTTTTTCCTCATTTAGTAGTTAGAAGGATGTTTAGGAGAATGTTTGTTTTCCTAGGAATAATTGCCTATGAATGATTTGTTTCCATGTTTATTACAAGTTCTGTAAAATTATTTTTAGGTATTATTTATTTCCAGGAAAAAGATATTATCATGTTTTAGTGAGATTTCATTCCCATGTTCAAGGGTCAGAATAAAAGTTTTTTATGATTTGGGAATGATAATTGTTGAATCCAAATCTTAAAATATCCCTCAATAATAATAATAATAATAATGCTATTAAATGTGTTAGCGACATTTTGAAAATTATTATATATATTCTTAGGAATATGTATTATAAAATAAAAAGTTTTAAATTTATTCCCATAAATCTCAACACCATCAAGAGATATGCACCTTGTTCTCTTTGGGGCTGATGGGAGTTCGCTTCTTGAGATAAGTTTTTCATTTGTTTACTTTCCTTTACTCATGTACAAATATATATACATACACCATTGTAGTAATTGAACTATTACAAAATTCTTGAAATGCTACATCAAAATTTTGCAACCAAAGGGAAAAATAATGATTTACTAGAAATAATACTCGTCCAATGCAAGGGTTTATTTATAATTTGTGATAATTGCTTTTAATAAAAATATTTTTGATAGAAATTTGTAATAATAATTATTAAAATAATTATACTCACAGTATAAATTTTTTTTTGCAATGTCTTAAAATGAGATTTTCTTATTTGCATAACATTTAAAGTAGTAAGTAAGAGTAAAACTTATTTTATTGATGTAGCTATATATAAAAATTAAAATAATATATTATACTAAGTGCAAAGGAAATTGATATTTAAATTTTTAGATAGCACTTCAAAGCCACCATAACTAAAGATGATTGTGTTATCCAAGTTGCCTCAATGAACTTAAGAGGGGGGTGAATTGAGTTCTCAAACTTTTTTTAATATTTACACTCTAATTCCTTTTCTAGTAAAATATAAGAAATTGGATTGAAAATCTAATTGAATGGATGAGAATCCAAGAGATTTAGAGTTCTAATTATATGGATGAACAAGATAATAAAAAGTAAACTTGCAATAAACGTAAAGAGATAAAGGCAGAGCATGCAAACTCAATTTATACTAGTTTAGTCACCTCTTGTAGCATACATCTAGTCTCTCAAGCAACCCGTTTGAGAGTTCTACTAATTTTTAATTCTTTACAATCGAAGAGCACTCTTACACCTTGGGATCTCTCACCCTTTGTGTTTGAGTCTCTCAAGAACCAAGAGATACCACACTCTTGTTCTAACAAGGGATGCCTCACCCTTTACACAATCTCAATAATAGAATACAAGAATTCACTCTCTGACTAGAGGAAATATTACAAATTGAAGTACTAAAAGATTTCTCAAGAATAAGTGTATTTGGCCAAGTATTGAACAAATGATTGATGAATGAGAATGATTGTTAAAATGATCTTTGTAATATATTTTTCATGCCTTAAAATGTGTTAAAGAATCAGTATTTATAGAAAAAAACCATGTATACGTTGGGGATTAATCCCCAAAGATATGTCTCTTCAAAACACACTCATTTGCATATTTCTGGGTCTTGTAATCGATTACATGAAATGGTAATCGATTACATAGTTCAAATTTTCAAATCTGGCAACGATCAAGGCATGGTAATCGATTACAAGGTATGAGTCATCGATTACACAGATCAAATTTCAAATTATGGGCACATGAACAACATGGTAATCGTTTACATTGTATGGTTATCGATTACAAGGATTCCAGAAATTAAAAAGTTAGTTTTCATACACTTTAAGTCACTTTTTCATCATAAAATCATTTTTAAACATTTTTCAAACATATCCTTTCAAATCAAACTTATGTTTTTACTAATCTAATCAAAATCTTCATTTAAAAACAATTAAATCCTTTCAAATCAAACTTATCCTTAGAATCACACTTATTCCTTAGATTAAAATCTTGATTAACTTAACAAAGGCCAAATGAACTTATTAAATAAAAACCTTTTAACAAAGTGATCTAAGTTCTAATTATTCTAGCCATTTGAATTGATCATTTAACTTGTTCATCTTCAAGAAACTCCAGGCGTTGTGCTTCCACCTTTCTGTCATTTGCTTTTTAGCATTATCAAAACCTACAACATAATATTCACATTCTCCCCCTTTTGATGATGACAACCATCTTGGGTGAGGAGCAATAATAGATATGACAAAATATGCACTGCGTTGTTCACTGCCCTTAAGAATATGCATGGACTTTCAAAGACAAATAACATGCAAACTATGTGCTCCCCCTTAATCATTGAATATAACCTCACCACCATATTTCTTTCCCCTTTTGGCATAATAAAAAAGAAATAAGCATATGAAAAGCAGCTATCATATCAAACATCAAAACCACAAAACATAATCCAGGATATATACCAAAGCATCCTAGAAGTCATGAGTCATGATATAAGTTCAACTATAAGACACATACAAAATAACTAAAGTAAGAATAGGAGTTAGAAACTAAATAAAAGTCCATAAACAAAAAAAAAACTAAAGATAAGTTCAACATACAAAAGAGACTAAGTAAATCTAGAGCTAGCAAATGAAAACGAAGGCTATGGCATATCATTAGTGACAAAATCATCATGAATACCAAGATGACGATGGATCGATCCATATCACCCTCGATGCGATCCATGCGAGAACGTAGAAAATTTCTCCAAATAAACATGAAAGGAACGCAACTAGAGAGAAGTTCAGACATGGAGGAAGAGTATGGATCTAAGGACAAAGTATGTGGAGGGGATGGAGTGCATTCCACTTGATCCTAAGACTGAAAATCCTTCTTGCGAACCCATTAATTAAGATGGTTCCTTTTATAACCGAAGGAAGAAAGTGCACCAAGACCAATAGCATAAGAACGTTGAACTTTGGCAAATTTCTCATCAAATAACGTAATATCAAAATACTCCATAAACATGGTAATCAGGTGAGCATATGGAGAGTGCATTCGCCTTAAGACCTTTTTACATACGATAGCACACAAGATGAGCCCAATTAATTTGGCATCCAGTTAAGAGCCCACATCAAAGTGATATCTTCCTCGATGAGTGCAAAATGCGAGATATAATATAATGCATGATGCGACAATCAAATTTAGTGGACCCGCAAGTAAACAACTAGAAATATCAACCCTTTCAACACAAATCATCTTGCATGCATCAAAATTAGAGTAATCCAGTTTCCAATTATCAATAATACTACCCTCAAAGGATTCCCCATCAAAACTTAACTTAGTCATTATAAAACAGACCTTGATCAATAACAATGGGAGCCTTCTTGACCTTAGAACAAATGCACCCATCACTAATTTTGAAATTACAATAGAATAAGCGAACCAAATCTGAAAATGCCATTTTTTGATGGTCATGAACTCTAACAGATCATAGTTTTTAAAACTTGATAGCAGTCAAAATTTTAGACTCAAAGAACTCCTCATCTAAATATTTAGGATTCAAGATATCTCTAGACTGAAAGGAATCAAAATACCTCTCTTGTTGAGCCAAATTTGAGCAATATGCAGAAATCCTTGAAGAGGAGAAAGATGGATTTGAAGTAGGAGCTTGAGGGTGTCAGGTGCGATGTCCTGAGGTTGAATAGCGAGATTGAGTGACGATGGTGGAGGCATAAGCAGCGGCAGTGTGTTTCTTGTGCTTTGAGGCGACCTTAGATGATTCAGCCATGTGGAGGAATTTACGGTGAAATATATTCGGTTAGATTTGTAGAGGAAGAAGAGATGAGAAATTTGGAAGTTGTTTGGTTGAATTTGGTTGAGAAATAGGAGAGAAATTGAAGAGAGAGAGAGAGAGAGAGAGAGAGAGAGAGGGGTCTCAAATGGAAAAGAAAAAGAAACCCACTTGTGTCACTTAAACCACCGTGATAATCAATTACATGCATGTGTAATTGATTACATTGAGCCTAGAAAGGGTCTCAATTTTACAACCTCTCTGGTAATCGATGACATGCCTTTTTTAAAAAAACTTAAAAAAAAATCAAACAATTAAACAATTTATTCAAACAACACAATAAACTGACACAAATAAAATCAACCAAGATTAAAATGTAGTACATGATACAAAATAATTACACATAAAAAGCTTACATATAACAAAGAAAAAAACACCAGATTAATTATATACTTGAAAAATCAATTATTCCTAGTTCTCTTCTTATATAGAAGAAACTTTCCTTAGCCAAGGGTTTGGTGAAAATATCTGCTAGTTACATATTCGTTTCCACAAATTCTAAAACATAATCACATTTTTGCACATGATCTCTTAAGAAATGATGTCTAATTTCAATATGTTTAGTTCTAAAGTGCAAAATGAGATTTTTAGATAAATTAATTGCAATTGTGTTATCACATCTTATAGGAATATGATCAAGTACTAAGCCATAGTCTGCAAGTTGTTTCATCCAAAGGATTTGAGCACAACAACTTTCAGCCACAACATATTCTGCCTCAGTGGATAATGTCACACTATTTTATTTCTTACTATGCGAAGAAACTAATGCAGATCCAATCAAGTGACATGTTCCACTAGTACTTTAACTATCGATTTTTCACCCAATCAAATCAGAATCAAAATATCCAATTAAACTGCATGAAGTGCCTTTAGGATATTATAAACCTATATTTATAGTGCCAATTAAATATCTCATAATTCTTTTGATAGCACTAAGATGTGATTCTTTAGGATTAGCCTGATATTTAGCACACAAACAAACACTAAACTTATATTAGGTCTACTAGCAGATAAATAAAGGAAAGATCCAATCATACCTTTGTATTTTTTAATGTCAACTAACTTGCCTCCTTCATCTTTATCCAAGTAACAAGCAGTGCTCATTGGAATAGCAATTTCCTTTGCATTTTCCATTCCAAACCTTTTGAGCAACTCCTTGCAGTATTTTAATTGATTGATAAATATGCCATCTTTGGTTTGTTTGATTTGAAGTCCAAGAAAAAAATTTAATTCACCCATTATTGACATCTCAAATTCACTTTACATGATTTTAGACAGTTGCTTGCACAAAGATTCATTAGTGGCATAAAAAATAATATCATCTACATATATTTGTACCAAGAGTATATCATGCTCCTTTTTTTTAATGAAGAGTCTAGTGTCAACTTTTCCTCTAGAAAAACCTTTTTCTAAAAGGAATTTACTCAACCTCTCATACCAAGCCCTAGAAGCTTGTTTTAAACCATATAAAGCCTTTTTCAATTTGAAAACATGCTTAGGCAAAATAAAACTTTCATAACCTGGAGGTTGATTAACATACACTTCTTGAATAAAACCATTTAGAAATGCACTTTTAACATCCATTTATTAAAGTTTAAAATCCATAATAGATGCAAAAGCAAGTAACATTCTAATTTCTTCTAATCTAGCTATAGGAGCGAATGTTTCTTCATAATCAATTCCTTCTTCTTGGTTATATCCTTTAGCCACTAATCTTGCTTTATTTCTTACTATGGCACCATTCTCATCTAATTTGTTCCTAAAAACCCATTTGTACCTATAATTGGATGATCATTGGGTCTAGGAACCAGTTCCCAAACATGATTTCTTTCAAATTGATTTAATTCATCTTGCATAGCAATAATCCAATGTTAATCAATAATGGCTTCATCAATGGTCTTAGGTTCAATTTAAGAAACAAATGCCATATGATTACGTGCATCTTTAAGAGAGTTTCGAGTTGTTACCTCTTTTAATATATCACCTATAATGTTGTCAAGCGGATGATTCTTTGAAACTTTCCACTCCTTTGGAAGATCACTTGCCCTTGGTTCTTCTTGAAGTGGAGTTTCCTTCTTGATTTCCTCTTCCTTGGGCTTTAACTCTTTTTATTGAAGATGAGTGTTTTCCAAAGCATTTACAAGATCATCAATAATTTCCTTTTTCGGCCTAACAAGGTTAGTCTCATCAAAATCAACATGAATAGGCTCTTATATAGTTATAGTTATTTTATTATAAATTCTAAATTCTAAATGCTTTACTATATAAAGAATAACCAAGAAATATTTCTTCATCGGATTTAGCATCAAATTTTCCTAAGTTATCCTTACCATTGTTCAAAACAAAACACTTATATCCAAAGATATGAAAGTGAGAAATATTGGGGTTTCTCCCTTTGTATATTTCATAGGGATTTTCTTTAAAATTGGCCTTATCAAAGCTCTATTCATAACGCAACAAGCAGGATTTACCCATCTTCCCAAATATTTAGAGAGATTTGAGTCATTGAACATAGTTCTTTCCATTTCTTCTAAAGATCGATTTTTCTTTTCAACAACTCCATTTTGTTGTAGAGTTCTTGGGTAGAAAAGTTATACTCAATTCCATGATCATCACAAAAATTTTCAAAAGATACATTTTCAAATTCCCCACCATAATCACTTCTTATAGATGCAATGTTAAGATTTTTCTCATTTTGAATAACTTTTGCAAGTTTTCTAAATGCATGGAATGCATCACTCTTATGAGTAAGAAATAAGGTCCATGTATATCTAGAATAATTATTAATGATCACTAAAGAATAGTAATTACCTCCAAAACTTATAGTTTTAGATGTAACAAAAACATCCATGTGCAAAAGTTGTAAAGGTCTAATTGTTGAGATGACATTTTTAGATTTAAAAGAGACCCTTACTTGTTTTCCTTTTTAACATGCAAGTTTTCCAATAATGATAACCATCACCATTGAATATAGGAGGTGTATTAATAAAGTTTCCTTTAGGAAAGAAAGATTTTGATGAGGCCGTTACTATTCTTGAAGCGTTAAGCCTTATACAAGAATCTAGCTCTAGTACCACTTGTTATCCAAGTGGCCTCAATGAACTCAAGAGGGGGGTGAATTGAGTTCTCAAAATTTTTTTTAATATTCACACTCTAATTCCTTTTCCAATAAAACATAAGAAATTGGATTAAAAACCTAATTGAATGGATAAGAATGCAAGAGATTTAGAGTTCTAATTATATGGATGAATAAGATAATAAAAAGTAAACTTGCAATAAACGTAAAGAGACAAAAGAAGAGAAAATGCAAACTCAATTTATACTGGTTCGGTCACCTCTTGTGGCCTACATCCAGTCCCTAACAACCCGCTTAAGAGTTCTACTAACTTTTAATTCTTTACAACCGAAGAGCACTTTTACACCTTGGGATCCCTCACCCTTTGTGTTTGAGTCTCTCAAGAACCAAGAGATACCACACTCTTGTTCTAACAAGGGATGAGTCACCCTTTACACAGTCTCAATGATAAAATACAAGAATTCACTCTCTGACTAGAGGAAATATTACAAATTGAAACACTAGAAGATTTCTCAAGAATAAGTGTATTTGGCCAAGTATTGAACAAATGATTGATGAATAAGAATGATTATTAAAATGATCTTTGTAATATGTTTTTCATGACTTAAATGTGTTAAAAAATGAGTATTTATAGAAAACAAATCGTGTATACTATTGCGGATTAATCCCAATAGATATGGCTCTTCAAAACATACTCATTTGCACATTTCTAGGTCTTGTAATCGATTACATGAAATGGTAATCGATTACATAGTTCAAATTTTCAAATCTGCAATGGTCAAGGCATGGTAATCAATTACAAGGTCTGTGTAATCGATTACACAGATCAAATTTCAAATTCTGGGTATATGAACAACATGGTAATCGATTACATTGTATGTTAATCAATTACAAGGATTCCAAGAAATTGAAAAGTTAAAGTTTAATACACTTTAACTCACTTTTTCATTCTAAAATCATTTTTAAACATTTTTCAAACATACCCTTTTCAAATCAAACTTATGTTTTCACTAATCAAATCAAAATCTTTATTTAAAAACAATTAAATCCTTTCAAATCAAACTTATCCTTAGAATCAAACTCATTCCTTAGATTAAAACCTTGATTAACTTAACAAGGGCCAAATGAACTTATTAAATAAAAACCTTTTAACAAAGTGATCTAAGTTCTAATTATTCTAACCATTTGACTTGATCATTTAACTTGTTCATCTTCAAGAAACTCCATACTCTTGTGCTTCCACATTTTTGTCATTTGCTTTTTGGTATCATCAAAACCTACAACATAATATTCACAGATTGGACTTGTAGATATACTATGAGTCTTATCAAAATCTTTTTACAATGTAGTAACTTTTGATAAACTATTTGTCTATTGCATTTTTGGTAATATCTATCACAGTGTAACAAGTGCAACAACTTTGATTTCAAATCTTAATTCAGGGAAGGGAATTGTTTCCTCTTAAAGAATCAAGATTGAGTTTGTGTGAAATATTCAAAAAGTTAGAAGTGGCAAAACCAAATAAAGTATAAAAAAACTATAAAGAGAAATGCATAAAGATAATGAACTAAATAATGTAAATTTCAACAAAGAAAAAGAAACTGTGTTAACTTAAAATAAAGCGAAACAATCCTCATTCATAAGCTAAAGTTGTTCGCTCCATAGGTGCTAAGTGACTTACAGACTGAAATCTAGTGAATGGGGGTCAAATTGCATGCATTACAACTAAGCCTAAGGCTCTTATTTATAGACAAATTCTATCCTAAAATCTTGCTAATAACCTATGAATTATTCACTCTAATTGGTCCATCATGCTTGATTTTCTTTCTTATTTGCTTCTTTCAAAAGTCTTACAAACCCACAATCTCGCAAGTTTTCTTTCCTACTTTTTAAGGATATTCTTGTTTTCTTAAAGCCTCAATTTAGCCATTTTAGGCCTTATTTCAACATATCTTACTAACTTATGCATGGACCCCTTTCTCTAATTGTCCATTACTTATATTTCGACACTTTGTTTCCTTATGTTCCTTATCATCTTTGTTACTAAAGAAACACATGTCCTTTATTTTGACACCTAACAAATGCCCCCAAACTCTTGCCTTCGTCAAAATTTTCCAATTGAGATAAGCAAGAGTTTCTTTTGATTTTCAACATTTATTTTAACATGCTGGCATTTCTTAGCCACATCACCTAAGAATTTAATGTCACTCACATCTATTCAATTTATACCATCATTAGTTTCACTTTTCAAAACTTGAAAAGGCATTCCACTTTTTTCTTCAAAATTACCTCAACTATTTGATCTCAACTATTGGAATTTAAACGGCTAGGGATTTCTTGATCTTCCTCCATACCTAACCTATAAATTCTCTTTTCCTATTCTTCTCCCTTCTTTTTGCAACTTCTCAACTCTTGCACTTCTCTTTCAATTTCTTAACTCTCTAACTTACTTAGAACATTCCTCCCTTTAACCTTCCTTACCCATTTCTCGCTAAAAAATTGTGAAGAACTCTCAACCCGCTCCTCTACTTCTGGCATTCCACTCGTATTTCCTCTTAACACTGAACCAAGTTCCACTCCCAACATCAGCCCTATTAATAAAGTATAAATCCCTTTTCACCTTCATGCTTAGATTGTTGGCTGCTTAGGCCCTGCTGTCAATAGGTCCAAACAATTTGAATCTATTCTCCCAAACTGCCTTTGCATAGATTATGCTGACCTTGAGGTTAAAGACAACACTGAGAGACCTATTATTTTTAGGGAATCCATTCTAGTCAATTACCTTACTAACAATAGGTTATTAGGTACATCTTTTTTGTAACGTCCAGATTTTTCCCTTGTACAAATGACCAAAATGCCTTCAAGGTCATTTTACCCGAAAATGAGGATCGCGTGTCGGCCATCCTCAATGGGACGTTTTGATGATGATAGGGATGATATGTGTTGTGTGGTAATAGAGAAAAATCTCATTTTTGAGTTTCGATGCGCAAAATTACCAAAATGCCCCTGTGGCTAAGTAACACCGATTTACGTGATGATTGAGCCCGACTTCACCAAAAGGTTTTAAATGAGGTTTTCAAGTAATGTTTAATGTTAGGTTAAGCCCGGGTAGTCCTGGAGGTTTTTGTAAAAAATTACCGTTTTGCCCCTAGCTAAGTGCATTTTGGGCCTAATGATGTGATTAGCAAAACCTAAGCAATATTAGGCTCTAATTAAAGATTAGTAAATTCTAATTACTAATCTAGAGTCAAAATAATTAATCGAGGTTAATTAGAACCTAAGATTGCTTAGAGAAGCTCAAAATCATTTTCTTGATTTAAAGACTTTATGTCACATTATTTTCATGAATAGTAAAATTCCAATCAATTTCCTTAAATCATGGAATTTGTCACATGATGAGATTCCTCCTTAATAAAGGTGGATTTGCATTAATCAAGCAAGACCACTCTTTAGTCTTGTCTTGAACCACCTTAATTATCCATTATCTCACCTAAAACACAAATTACAACTCCTAATCCATGGCCTAACCAAATCAACTCCTAAACACACTTGTAAACCAACATTAAAAATGAGATTTTCCTCCCCATTATGCCTTAATCATGCCCGGCCACTCATCCCCCAAAATCATCCATCACATGTTAAAATTCAATTAAAATAAGCTTAAAGAATCATACATGCCATACCTTGAACCATGCCTTGAACCATACCTGGTCATACCTTAAGCCATGCCTTGAACCATGCCTAGCCATACCCAAAGCCATACCTTGCAAAGAGATATTTTTCTCTTCCTTGCCTTGTGCTTCATTTTCTATAAATAGGCATCAAGGAAAGCTTACAACACTTTGCTCATTTTTCACAACTTCTAAGCTTTCTTTCTTAAGCTCTAAGAATTCTTCTTCTTCTTCTTCATTCTTCCAAGAATCACCATCCTCCACCATTTCCTAACCTCAAACCACCACACAACCACCATATATATTCCTTTAAACACATAACCTTTCCATTTCCAAGATCAAGAACCCAAGACAAACCTTTCTTTCTTTTCTTCTCCTCTTGGCCGAAACCATCATCTAGCACAAAGGAGGATTTGTTCTTCTCATCTCAAGACCAAGCTTCTCTTTTTTAAAAAGGAAAAACATATTAGGTAGGGAGTTGTTTTAAAAGTTTGTTTTTCTTTCCTTGTTTTAAGGTGTTAAAATGTTGAAATCTTCCTTTCTTCCTCTACATTCTGGCTTCCTCCTTTCCTTTTCTTTTCTCTTTAATTTCAGCCTTAGTGGCCTATATGATGAAGGAACCATGGCTTAATGATGAGGATCTTAGGTGTTGGTTGCAAAACCATCATTTACTTGACCTCTAAAGCTTGAAGGTTCCACTTTTAAGAAAGTTTTTATCAAGTGATATTGTTATGTTGTTAAAGTGGTAATCTTGAGCCTAGGACTTAAAGAAATGCATTCATATTTATATTTCAAGTCCTTGCATTACATATTTATATTTAAGTCTTGCACTTTCATTACCATCTAATTAATTAACTTGAAGTCCGCCTATTTCAACCTTAAAGTTGAGATGTGATTTAGAGTAAATACTCTAAGGGGCCTAGAGCACTAAAATAAAGAATTGGACTTGCATTCATATTTACATTTCCTTGCCTAGCATATTTACTTTCCAAGTTATCACTTAAGCTTAAAGGATAAAACAAGAGCATGCATTTTCATCTAAATGATTAATCTCGAAGTCTACCCATTTCAACCTTAAAGTTGAAATGTGATTTAGAGTAAATACTCTAAGAGGCCTAGAGCACTAAAATAAAGAATTGGACTTGCATTCATATTTACATTTCCTTGCCTAGCATATTTATTTTCCAAGTTATCACTAAAGCTTAAAGGATAAAACAAGAGCATACATTTTCATCTAAATGATTAATCTTTAAGCCTACCTATTTCAACCTTAAAGTTGAGATGTGATTTAGAGTAAATACTCTAAGAGACTTAGAGCACTAAAATAAAGAATTAAACTTGCATTCATGTTTACATTTCTTGTTTAGCATATTTACTTTTCAAGCCATCACCTAAAACTTAAAGATGTAAAACTAGAGCTTGCATCCTCATATTTAAATTTAAGATTTGCATAACATACTTACATTTCTTGCTATTAATCTAGAAAACTAAGAATGAAGTTTGCATTACCTATTATACTTATGCCATCACTAAAAATTAATCTAGTGCTCAAGACTCACCATTTTAATTTACATAATGAACTTTGACTTATGAAACATATATATGTATATATATGTACATATATGTTGTTGAGTAAGGACATATTTTATTGAGTTCTTTAATTTTACCATCAATCTAAAGATTTCTAATTATGTGGCTAAGACCATAAACATTTTCTTATAAGGATAACTTAGAGTTAAAAATGTGGAATAGCTTGTTATTAAAGAATGTTGTGATGTTTCCACATGCTTGAGAAGTTATGTTATTGTGATCTTACGTGATTAGTTGTTTGGAATGCATATGAGATGTTATGATTTTGCTTGAAATATTGTAAAGTTGCATGTGTTTAAAGAGCAAAAGTAAAGTATATGATATAGTTGTGGCCTTACATCTTAACATGATATGTTTGATGGCATTCTATGATTTCATGCTCATATTGCATCCTTATATGATATGCTAATGTGGAAATGATCATTTAGACTCAAATTAAAGGTTATGAGAAGTAATCCAAGAGAGTAGCATTTCCCATAACAAGAAAGTGCATACTCATGAAAGTAATATGTTTTCCCCTTTTTTTCCCCATATTAAATCTAGCGACGACTAGTTAGGATTGAGCTCATTCCTAGGCGATCGTGAGGAGGAGTTTCGGTGACCATGTTAAAAATCATCGGGGACAATGAGATGGTTGGTTTCGTGATGAGTACGAGGGTGAAAATTAAGAAAGGAACTCAAAGATTTCAATCATGATAAAGTAAATATGCATATGCATATGTCACATCATTGTTCTAATTGTGCATTTAATCATGTGATATGTGTTATTTATGCTTTCGAGGTATTGTCATGCATACATGAGATATCTGTTTCATTCATGTCATTAAGACACATGCTAAAAGACACCCACTTCGGATAAAAGGAGTTGAGAAATTTAAAATTGAATCTTATGCATGCACACCTCTTTCATAATGAAAATCAAAGTGGCTGGGATGATGATGATGACACTTGTGTTAAAGTTAGGAAGCCTTACTTAGAATCCTGAATAAGTTTATCATCCCTTTTCTTTCTTCCATGTTGTCTCCAGACATGAATGATGCAGATTATTCATGGTCTTCCTTAAGGTGAGGGCAAAGAAGTCACATCATCTACCAGATCAGAGGTCGAGCTGAAAGCGTGAAGACTAGTCTAGTTTTGTTATAGTTATGTTTAGCTTTGGGTTTGTGTATGTTCAACTTGTTTGTTGTGTTTAGTATTTTAGGATGTCCTTACGTTAGGACATCGCTATTATGTTATGATTATGGCATATTAATATGATTTGTGTTGTGATTATTCTATGATTTATCTATATATGCTATGATGAAGTTTATATGATTGCTATATCGTATGTGCATTAATCAGGATCTATGTGCATGCGCTCGCATTTTAAGCTTTAAGTTCAAAAAGAAAAATTTAGTCATATTTTTATTACTTGTATTTTAAAGATAAGTAGAGTTCTGAAACAAATGCGTAACAACTAATAACTAACCAAATGCGACTCGAGTGTATTAGGTTAAAAGTTAGGGTATTACATTTTTATCAGCCACTAAATACCTTACTTGGTTAGATAGGATAGAAGCATCTCATGGCATGTTCTAGATGCTAGAAGCATCTCATGGCATGTTCTTTGATTTAATCAAATTGAGCCATGTAAGCATCAAATACAACTGCCATGCTTTGGGCTCTTTTTATTTATAGAATAAAATTACCAATAATTTTCATTTTTAATATGGAATGGTTAGTCCTTCTCTCTATGATCTCTGTCTTAGCCAAGATGACCGCTAACCTAGACATCTTCGACTCACCAAAAACCCCTTTCCTTACTCAAGGATCGACACAAGTGTGCTTTCTTATGATAAGTTCATAGCCAACAACCACAAGAACAACCATGTGATCTTTGTTGAAGAATACTGTGTTTTCATTCTTTTTGGTTAAACACTTTCATTTTCTACACCAAATCCCTTGGAGTTCAAAAAACTGCTC
Organism: Dalbergia oliveri; assembly: GCA_030441495.1. Classification (NCBI taxonomy): domain Eukaryota; kingdom Viridiplantae; phylum Streptophyta; class Magnoliopsida; order Fabales; family Fabaceae; genus Dalbergia; species Dalbergia oliveri. Next base: position 13,563,949 of record JAMLFY010000001.1, read on the forward strand.
CTATTGGCGCTCTAATTTGAGAGGCCTATGACTTTAGTCTAAGCAAACCCATCCTCGCCAATTTCTACAATTCCAAGTATATTGGGGTTTCTACACTTCAATGTGAAGAACATGTCACCAATCTTGAAGGGCTTTTGTGGTTTGTTCAACTTTGGCATAATCCTATGTTGAAACCCCAACTCCAAACACAATCTTGCCTTGTTTTTTATATATTCCATCAAACGCATGAAGGCATTTGCCTTCCTTGTAAATACTTTCCATCCACTTCTTCCTTACATGAAAATTTTCTTTATTTTCTCAAGTTTTTCTACAATATCTCCCTTGACACAACTAATGTTAACCTCTTCCCTTTTCTACTCATCAAAAGGGAAATCTTCAATCCTTTTTGGTTTTGGTGCACCAGAACAAGCTTTTCAAAATTCCTTCTAGGGTTACCTTTTATCCCCACAAATTCTTCCTCTTAACATTAATATTCTCTAAAAACTCACCATTCATGCCCCCAACACTCTTTCTCGACAAATGGGTATTTTCCAAGGCCTTCCTACTCCTTTTGTCCAAGGCCTTCCTACTTCTTCTGGAGATCGGCCTCTATATTGTGATAGAAACGCTACCATTGTGAACAAGTCTTCTGGTAACTCAGCTGATTCTCACAATAATAAAATAATGCATAGTCTTTATCAACTCTATGACTACTCATCTTCCATTCATGCCACTACTACTTTTTGCTGAATAGTGGTCTAGTTATTATAGAAATATTCATGTATTGTGGGATGTCATCAAAGTAACGATGACTAATGAGGTTATTCATGTACAGAGACAAGGACAAAGAAAAGCTAAGGGTATAGGAACACCTTACTCCTATTCTATTTCTTATCATTCATTTTCATCTCTTAACCTTTTGTTATTTCTTCAAATGCAAAAAACCATTGTTATCGAGAAAGAAGGAAGTATCAAAGAAGGAGAAATCCTCAAACACAAAAAGGAACTTCTAGGGAGATCTAGCACCTTAGTCTCAAGAACTAACCCTAGAAGAATAATTGAAGAGACTCAATTAAGAAGAAGAAGAAAGAGAAAACTTCTAACCAACCTCCCAAGGTCAACAAAGGTCAAAGAACTTCTTCTAGGATTTCTAGACAACCTACTTCTAAGTTAACACTTATTCTCCTTACTTTTCCTTCCTGAACAAACCTCTTATTTCCAGTCTCTTATTTCCTGACCTCTACTCCACCCTATGCCTCTCGACAATAGACTTCTAGTAAAGTAGCTATCCCTGAAGGATTTGCTGTGAACTTATCATGCAAACCAATCCTATTGATGTAATTTCCTTTACTTTTCTTTTGTTATAATCCCTGTTAGTTCTTTTTAACTTATCATATCTCTTACTTCCTTCTAGTCTACTGAGCCCTTAATACATACTGCATGAACAAATCCTTGAAGAGCCTGCTCAAGAGACTCAAATAGGCATTGCTTCCATCCTTTCAGTGGAAGCAAAAGGTAATGCCAAGGAGAACCTCAAGGAGAACCTACTCATAAGGAAACCTCCCATGACCAAGCCACTGACAAAGGAAAGACTCATGACATAACCAACACTAATCCTATTAATGTCAGTATTTTTTACCTCTTTTGATTGCTAATGTTCACTTGGTACCTTTTCTAATATTGAATAATTATCTTGATGCAGACAACCACTTTTGGTGACTCCTGGTCATTCATCCATTGCAGATATTACAAAGGATTCTAGAAAGCCTTCTGAGAGGACATTGTTTACTCCAACCTTTTCTGATTTCTTTCCCTATAAGTCTCTAGATTCCTTAGGATGAATTGGTTCAAACTTTGAGAGAACTAGTAGATGACAACACTTAGAGTATGGCTTTTCCCCTGGTAAAGCTCAATAAGCCAGGTCCATGACTAGCAACTCTTCAACATCTACTCCACTCAACTCCTTTATGAGTGTTTTGACCTTTTTGAAGGAAAAAAGCTAGCATTTATTGCATTTGACCTCGGGCTCATGGACCAACTACGGCATAATCTTTTAGGCCTTGCTCTTTAGAGATCATCAATCCCTCTAGCCCTTTAACAAGCTTTGTCAAAACTTGAGGTATTTTATCAGGAAGTTGAGTCACATTATCATAGTCATGTCTAAACACTTCTAAATTTCCACCAACTCCTTACCCGAAAACTTAAGTTTTAGGCATCCTCCACCAACTTTAGAAACAAAACTAGATCTCTTTTAATCTGGTAGAAACTAATGCCAAACTTTCTGATGCTACTAAGAGGAGGGCTAAGCTCTAAAAAGCCCTTTTGGAGCTCAATAAGGAAGAGCAAGACCTATTGAATATCAAGGAGAAGCTTAAGTTGGAAGTGGAGGAATATAAAATAAGCATGGCAGAAAACACAAGTATGGTTGTTGATTTTGCTAAGAACTTCCCAATTGCTAAGGAGGTTGCAAAGAATGCCCAAATCACCTAAGAGTCACTAAGCCATACGCTCAAAGGCTTAAAGCAATCCATCAAAGTTGTCAAGCCTTAATTTTAATTTTATTTTCACACTCTTTCTAATTTTGACTATACTACTTGACAGATCTGAATAGCCTAATTTTTTCGTTGATGACTCTTTGGTTCATAATTTTTTTTCAAATATTTTTCATTTATTGTTGGCACTTTCAATCCCATCTCAACTTTGACTAAAGTGTACGTGTTTCCTAAAAATACTTTTTCTACCCGAAATGGTCCTTCCCAATTTGAGGATCATTTTCCATATGTTTTTTACTTTCTTTGCATTGGGAGAATCAATTTTAGGACTAACTCCCTAACATCAAACTTTTTAACCTTAAGTCATTTGTTGTAAGATTGTGCCACAAATTCCTTGTCTTATAATATTTTCTAAGGTGTTAATTCTCTCATAGTCTAATTGATTTAACTCATCAAACATTGAGTTCCAATAATCTTCCATAGGAAGATCATTTTGTTTTAATATCCTAATAGTTTAATATTCTAATACTTTGATTGGTAAGCCAGCATCATGTCCATATACTAGCTTGTAGGGAGTATTATTCGTTGAATCCCTTGGTGAGTTTCTATAAGCCCACAATACTTGTCCTAGTGTATTATGCCAATTTTTGGGTAGTTTTCCAATATGCTTTTCAAGCATTTCAATAATAATCTTATTAACAACCTCTACCTATCCGTATGCTTGTGCATAGTAAGGTGTCAAAGTAACCACCTTTATCTTTCTTAAAGTTTCATATTCCACAAAATTTCTTCCTATAACATTGTTATTTGATCTGTGGTTATAGATTCAGGTATCCCAAACCTTTGAGAACCTGTTCTTCCATAAAATCAATGATTTCACTTGAGTTACATCCTTCAAAGCCTTAGCTTCCACCTGTTTGGAAAAATAATCTATAGCTAATAAGATGAACTTGTGTCCTTTCGACAAGGGTGGATGTATTAAACCAGTGATGTCCATTGCCCATCCTCTAAAAAGCCATGACTTTATTATAAGGTGTAAATTTGATGCAGGTGTGTGTTGTATTAGGGCATGCTTTTGGCATTGTTCACTTGCTTTGACATAATCCAAACAATCTTTAATCATGGTAGGCCAATACACTATTTGCTTATTCAAAGCCCATTTCATTCTATTTCCAGCTAAATATGCTTCTCAAATACCTTCATGAACTTCAAGTAAAGCTAGGTGTGCATCATCTTCTTCCAAATTGGTTAACAATCCACCATCACTTGACTTTTTAAGTAGAGTATATCCAAAAATTATGTAACCAAATGCCCTATACTTTATCTTCCTTTTGTGTTGCTCACTTGGATTTTTAAGGAATTTGATAATGGGTTTTCTCCAATCATGGGTTTCTAACATTAATAGGAATTAGGTCCACATTTATTCAACATAAGGGAACCAATGATGAATCTTTGATTCTATATTTGGAATATATTTGTGCTAACTAATTTGCTTCCAAATTTTGTTCATGGTGCACATGACACACTATTACCTCATCAAACTTGTACATTAATCATACTACCATTGATAAATACTAGATTAAAGTATGGCAGAAGCATTTATACTCCCTTGTTATTTGTTTAATAACTAGTAAGGAATCCCCAATTATTTTGACGGTCTTAGCCCCCTTCTCTAATAAGATTTCAAGCCTTAGATTCAGAGCCTCATACTCAACCTCATTGTTTGAATAGTCATACTTTAGTTCAAACATAAATGTAACAGGTTTGTCCTTTGAAGATACAATTAATATTCTTGCACTTACCCTTTCTTTATGTCAAGATCCATCGAAAAACAATCTCCATGATTTGAGGCCAACAAAGTGTGTCTCCTTACTTTCTATTTCAATGTTGGGGTGTTTAGTAAAAAAGTCAACTAACACCTTCCCTTAATTTTCTTTAGACACATACTATAGGGAAAACTCACTTAAAGTCAACATCCATTTTCCAATTCAACCTTGAATCATGGGTTTAGAAAGCATATATTTAATGACATTAGTTTGAGACACTACTAAAACATGAAGTGGCATTAAATAATACTTAAGTTTGGTACAAGCATGATAAAGAGACAAGCACAATTTTTTGAGCAATATATCTAGTCTCTACTTCATTTAGAACTCAACCTAAGTAGTACACCACTCTTTCTGCATTACTTTCATATCTTCTTAAGCTAGCATACTTCCTATTGTCGAATGAGAAGTAGATACACAAAGCTCTAAGGGCTTTCCCTTTCTGAGACACCATCACTGGTGGATTTGCCAAACATTGCTTTATTTTGTCGAAAGCTCTTTGGTGTTCCTTATTCTATTTAAACCCTTGTTCTTTCTTGAGCTTCAATAGTGGTGCAAAGACATTAGTTCTTGTTGACAAATTAGGGATAAACCTTCTCAAGAAATTGATCTTACCCATCATGGACTATAGTTGTTTTAGATTGGAAGGAGAGCTTGATTCCAATCCTGCTTTGCTTTGTTTTTGTTTTTGTCAACCTCTATCCCTCTCTTGTTCACCAAAAAAACCTAAGAAATTACATGCCAAAACACCAAAGGCACATTTCAAAGAGTTCATTTTCAAATTGTGCTTTCTCATTCTTTCAAAAGATTTTCTCAAGGAGAAATGTTATTTGAATGCACCAAATCAATGCACTATGCTGACAATACGATACGAAAAAGGAGAAGTTTATTGTGCATGTTTCTAAAGGCATACGATGGCGTGAGAGGAACTTAAAAGAAGGGAAAAAATAATAAAAGATATAAAAATGTTTTTTTCTCACATTTGTCAACACGATTGATTCTTATATCCATTTTTTAAAAGATCATGCAAATAGATGAATTTGATTTAATGACAATATAGAAAGAAAAATATTTTATATTATCAATGTATGAAAATTAAACTTATTTTATTATAATTATAATTTTATTATAATTTTAATTTTAATCATTTTTTATTTTCATAAATATAAAACTAAAAATATAAAACACATTTCTTGTATTTTTTTATAATTCCTACTTTTACTTTAATTTCACAATAATAGGTACAATGAAAGAAAAAAACATATGGAAGTGAATTTTTTATCAATCGTTTATATAAAAATTTTAAGAATATGATAATTAAAAAGTTGATTTTAACAATTATTTTGAATATATTTATTTTACTCTTATAAATAATTTTTCAATTTTTTAAAATATTGGTTTTCTTCAAGACCTATACATCAATTATGATCGTCACTACTCACTATTTAGTTGTTATTGATAATGGCTCTCTCCCTGTTATATAATATTTACAAATTGTGGTTGTTACTATGTAATAATCTCAATGTAGATTATTGATCTTCCAATTTTTTTATGCAACATGTTTAAAGAAAAATTCTTTTGTTTTATATTTCTTTACAATATTTGTGGGTTTATAATCTATTTTATTAATTATATATTATTAATATTATATAATATATTTTATTATTCATTGATATATAAATTTTAAAATATGATAATGAAAATTTTAATTTGTAACAAGTATTTATAAATTGTGATTGTTACCATATAATAATCTTACTATAGATTATTAATTTGTCAATTTTTTTTTATGTAATGTGTTTAGGGAAAATTTCTTTCTTTCTATATTTTCTTATAATATTTATGGGTTTATAGCCCTTTTTAAAGCTGTAATTTTGGCCCCAGCCTTAGAAAAATTATGTTCTTCTGTTGTTTTTAATCTTTTTGTGTTGTTTATGTTTAAATTAGTTGCTTCCATATTTAAAAACAAATAGTTCACTTTGTTTAAGATATTTTTATACACTATATATAGATTTTAAATTCTAAATTTTTTAATAGGTTTAATAGATGATAATATTTTATTTTATAAAGCTGAATAAATTTACCGTATAAGATCAGCTATAAATTGAACAATTAATTGATTATCCCTATATTACAGACTTATATCTATAAAACTCTAGCAGCGAAAAAAATATCTATAAAATTCTAACAAATTATAAATTGTGTTACTTTATGATTATTTTTTTTGGCTTTCATAAAGATAATGTTGTGCATTTTTTTTAAAAATATTTATACTAATTGTAATATTTAACTTAATACTTACAAAAAAATATTTAACTTAATTTTACTGTATAAATAAAAAAAAATAGTTACTCTATTCCTGTGCATAGCATGGGGTTATATACTAGTTGTGATATTAAGATTGTGTTGTTTGAGTAGTATGTTGCAATAATATTACATTCGGGAACTTCAAGTTTGAATATTGCGATATTATAATCGTGCTATTTGGGTATTATGTTCTAGTTTTCCAACCTATGAGTACTAGAATACCATATTAATCTATGGAAATTTGCTTATATAAAATTTTGGTATTTTGGAATTTACATTATCTTTTATTGAATTTTTTTTTTGCAAAAATTGAAAAAAAGAAAAGTAAATCCAATTACCCAATCTGAAACTAGCTCAAATTTAATTGGATTGGTTTGGTTTGGATTTTTGCAAAAAATAAAAATCATAAATCCAAACCAATTTGAATCCATTAAAAAGTGAAAAGTTCAAATTCATTATTTTCCTAAATCCAATTTGGATGAATCCGTTTACACCCCTATCCCAAAATATAAGTGATTGTTCGGTGAGTTTAAACATCAAAATTTGGTATTAAATGCAATACATCTTTCAATATTTTAACAGTAAAAAGTTTACAGATCATCTAATCATATAATTCTATATCGACAAATGTGGCTAACTTCCACTTCCACTATTTGAAAAAACATATAAAGTATTGAGTGGATGACGTGTGAAATTCTTTTCATTATTAGTTATCAAAATTAAACTCTATATTTTTATACCTTTCACATAAACATAATATATCTAAATAACATTTTACTTTATTTTCTCATGTTATTATACGGTGTCTATAAGAAAGTCGTCTAATTTAAAAATGTGTGTGAGAGAGAGAGAAATGGGTAGGAGAACAATAAACTCTGATAAACTAATAATGGATGCCAAAGTTAAAATGGGTTTTACGACCTCTGCAAACGGGAAGAATAAGCTTCCATTGGAGCACTTCTTTTGGGCAAATTTAACAATCTTAGAGTTTGCATCAACTGCTGGAGTAGCTCAGTTGGTTAGAGCGTGTGGCTGTTAACCACAAGGTCGAAGGTTCAAGCCCTTCCTCTAGCGCTTTCTTACATCCTAGAAGTCTCTATTATTTTTCTTTTCTTAAGAGAACACTTTGACGGTCTAACCATTCCACTCTATTTTCGTTATTCCAAACACTGCCTTATTCATTAACACTTGCTTACCAAACAAAGTAACAAACTATAGTTCTCAGTTTCTCACTTCGGGTGTTTCCACCCCTAAACATCACAGTAATGATCACTCTGTTTGTTTCATTACTGACGAAAGAAAGGAAGAAACAGAGACCCTTTTGCTGAAAGTTTCGGACTTTGTTCTCTTGGTTGTGAGAAATGGAAGACGATGGCTGCAACCCACTTCGACGCATGTCCAGCAGAACTCCAAACGTCGCTTCAAAAATGGCTGCTGCTCTTGCCAGCATTGATGACCGATTATCAAGCAGAGGGGCATATTATCATTGACAAACAAAATATTGATCATGGAGGGTGGCTAATTTTGTTGGCATTGAAAATAACAAAACTAACATGCGATTCTACTTAGCATTTGAGAAAACTAAGCATATAATCAACTTATGCATGAGAATACATGATATCTCAAGCTCTACACATATAAATTAATTTGAAGAGACAATTGCATTAACCTAGTTAATCAGACTAATCTTAATCTCCTAGATTAATTAAGTTAACCAATTAATCAATTAGTTAAACCCAATTAATCCCTCATATGACTGTAACACTAACACATAGAGTATGAATGACTAACACAAATTCATGCAACTCATACATCAATCAACATAAAAACTTTGCATAAATAAGAGAGCAGATAAGAAGCCCAACCACTTTCATTAACAAAAACATCATCTCAAACACCCATAGCCATTAAATTCCTAGACCTAGAACCAAAAGTTTATTCCTCCATGATGGAAGTTACAAGGCAAAAACAAGAAAGTACTGAAATTGATGCATGAAAATAAAGAAAACTATAGGAAAAATGAAGTAGAAGAGAGTTTGCTTAAATGAAGGAACAGAGAGAGTAGAGAGAGCAAGAGGTGGCTAAACCTAGGCTACTTTCCCTAAATGGTAATGTCTACCTGAATTCAAAGCCTTTTCCTACTATTACATCATCCAAATTTACTAAAAAGAGCGCAAATAGGTAAAAATTGTAATATCATAATTTATGACATGAGGTGCAAAGCTGGCTATAGCAACCAAAGTTCCATCTCAGGTTGTGATTCTCTTGCACAAGCTCACTGCAAATGCTATCTTGGCATTGAGGTGCCTTGGTTCCCAAGCTTGATGCAAGGACTATGACTCAGTGCAGCGATGCTATTTAGTGCCTAGCTTCTCTTTTTGGCTCCAAAGCTTCCCCTTGATTCTTCTCTTCCAAGCATGCTCCAAGCTCCAACTCAAAACTTGGACCTTCACCAATGATTCCCTATAATTCACAAATTTCTTTGCAAAAGTAAGAGAATCCTAGTGACAACATCAATACTTGAACAACTCATGAAATTAATGAAATTATTTTAATATTCAAGCAATGTGTACAACAAGACTCAATTACAATTTCATATCAAAATAATGAGAATTATGCACAAATTTAATACAAAGCTACCTAGTATAAAAGGAGAAGTATTTATAAAATATGTGTTTATCACAAGACTAGGATAATCTAACTAAGTGTGAAGGGTGAGAGGATTTGTGGTGAGGGTGCAAACATTTACCGAGGATGGAGCCAGTAGAGGTTATGAGACTCCATTCGTTCCAATTACCGTCTCGAGCTTCAGTCATGCAAATAACAGACAATTTAGTGAAAGAAATGACACACTTAAGGGATGTAGTTAGGCGGAGATTAATTGAAAGTAGGTTAAATGGAGAACCAAAAACGTAAAGGACACAATCAATTAACATAAAAGGTAAGGGATGAGTAGTGCTAGCAGTGAGACTGTGTGTGAAAACAATTGGCTAAGGTGACAGTAGGTAAGTAACTACAAGTAGATAGTCTAGAAAATAAAGCTTTATTACCGAAGAATGATCAGTGGCAGCAAAATCAAGGACCCAAGGAAGGGCAACTAAAAGAGACAAACAAAAGAATTACCAATGTGCACAATAGAGGCAGTGGAACCAAAGTTTTGACATTGCTCAAACCACTTCAGAAAATCAACATAGTCAACTAGAGATGGCAGAGGTGAAACATGTGAGGTAGTAGGATTACTAGCCTGGGCAACATGAACAACACTAAGCGGGCAACCATGCAAGGCATAACATCCATCAATGGTGTGGCCTACCTTATGGCAGTAGTCACACTACGGTGGGGCTTACAAGAAAGATTATGGTTGGTACTTTATGGGAAAATGGTAGAGGGATCAATCGAGACCAAAGGAAGGGCTAACTCAATAGGCTATTTGGCAAGTACACGAAGCAAAGAGGCAGACACTATATAGAGGGGAGACAATTGGAACCTAGAAGCTGATTACGAGTAACAAAGTACTCTGGAAGGCAAACCTTATAGGGCTAGAAGCATAAAGAGGTGTTGTCCTACTCCAATTCCTTCCTGGGGTAGCGTAGAGGGCAAGAGTTCATTAAAATCATAGAAAGCATCATGAATCTTACTCAAATAGGAGGACATAGAACCATCAAGCTGAAGGGTAATGACACTCATGAGATGCTCACACACCCCATATTGACATTGAATGTAATTGGTAAAAAGTGTTTTCACCTATGCCCAAACTAATTCACATGTGATATGAGCCGAAATATCTGTTTGATAAGGGATCAATTATGGACGCAAGAATGCTACACAACTGGGCATCTTGACCTAGCTTGGGTGCTCAGGTATAGGAATGTCTTTAGGTGAGATGTCTAATGTTGGTCAACCAAAATTTGATGTTCGATGCCCAAGTGTCAAAGTTGCTTCCTTCAAATTTGTCAGTGGAGAGACGTACACTAACATAACTAGTGAAAGTTAGACACTAGCTTCAAAACACTCTTAGGATCAAAGAGGAGTTGGAAGTCATGGGTCACAAAGAGGTAAGGACATAATCGAAATTACCAAAAAGTGACAACGATGGAGTGCACTTATCACGAAACTAAGGACAAATCTAGAAAGAGAATAGTGGCACAGAGCACCATAGTGGAAATGGCAGCAAAGAGGTTGTCGGACATGCCATCGAGCAGAAGGTGGATGTGTGTTAAAGAAGACAGAACATGTGTGTGGGCATGTCAAGGCTGATCTCTAGACTTGGTTAGTAGAGGTAGGTTGCACAGAGGAGGCAGTCCTGGTGGGGTTAATGGTCCAAATCAACATCGAAAACTCCTGACGGCGTGAGAAGCTACAGACACCGAAGGATAGTTGGTTCTCCTAAAGCACAAATTAGGGTTTCCTTTCTCTCTTAGGTTTTGGATACCATGTTGAGAAACAAAGAAAAAGAAAGTCATATGGGAATTCGTTCTCAATTATACAACGGAGAAAGAATACATAAACATTGTGTAATAAATATAGAATAATTACAAATATATGATTTCTCTAATTATAAATATAATTATCCTAGTTATAGATATTTACAAATTCTAACATATACCAAAGGGAAAATATAGGGCGGTTTGGGCAATAGCATTGTGAGGGATGTGAGTGATTATAGTGGATCACTTGCATAGTAGGCAGAGGGGAGGGTGTGTAGGGATGTTGTTAAGGAGGGATATTTATAGTGTGGTAGTGAGGGGAATATACTAGCAGACATTTTGCTAGGCATTTGGAAGAGGTTGAGTTGCTTTAGTGCTCAAGGCATTCTCTTTGTTTTTGTTTATTTAATACTATTGCTTTCTCTTTACCTTAGCAAATACCCCTTGTATCAGTCCAAGAATGTGTGAATATACATACTTCTTCTATTTCTGTGTTCTTCCTTTTGATTTCTATCAGATAATTAGTCTAACAAGACAACATGGAGGATTTGGTACATCCACTAGCACAATCACCTGTGGAACAAATACTAGACTCTGTGATTTAGATGTGTATAGGTACACTAGAAATAGAGAGTGGTTAGCAGGATACAATTCATTATCTAGCTTTTACACACAACTTTATTTTTTTACAACAATTGAGCAGTGAAAACCATTGAGAAAGAGGTAAAGCGCTGAGGGCGAGGAAACAAATACTTATAACATTTGTTTTGTATACTAAAGAATGACCCTTTTCATTCCTCAATAATTTAATGTCCGAATAAAGCATCATTCTTTTAATCAAAATTGCGTGACATGAGCCTATTGTTTGACACTGACCATTTAAGGTTTGTCACTATATGTATGGATTGATAACATTGTTAGGCCAGTGAGCCTAAGGTTTCTTTATGAAATTATTAATTAGCTCGATATACGGTTATTTTACTCTCTTTTTTTTTTTTTTTGTGCTGGTGAGAGAGCATGATTACTGGAATTTTCACCTCCAATAAAACAGTTGGGTTTGTATTTGTACTTTGCAGCAGACTGCAACGTTCAATGAAAATGACAGTCATTACAAATCAGCATGCAGAAGTTGAGAAATACCAACTTGGTGGATGGATCTTTTTCGTGCACAGTGAAAGGTTGGTAGAATCAGTGGTCTGATAAAAAATCCCAACACCAATCAACAATACTACACGTACCAACTCACACTACATCACAATTTCACACTTTAGCATTTGATTATAGCGGTACCTTCAGACTCTGTTAAACATATGTGAGGTACACGCCTCTGAAAGTAATGAGTTTATAGCATATTTCAACACCAATATCATCATGTGGACTATGCATTTTTTCAAGCCTGTGTCAATCTCCATTTCCTTTGTTTATTTGTTATGCTTTGACACTGAAAAATAGCAATATCTCAAGCTAGGGAAAAGTAAGAACAAAGGAAAATAATAGGGTAGTTAAGGTCAGCTTGTATTTTCTTTTGGTTCCTTGGTGACGTAGAATGTGGTTTCTAAGTTACAAAGTCAACCATGTTGACAAATAGAGGTGTCAAATAAGTCAACTCACCATTTAAGCTCAGGCACATAGGCAAGAAAAGAGTCATGATATAAGTTTAGGTGTTTAGCTATGTTTTAATTTTTAAAATGGGTGGCCATGGTAATGAGGGCTAACTATTATTTTAATGGGTTTAGTGACTTTGACTATTAAGCTAAGTTATGGATTGAAATTTTAGTGGGGTTGAAATGATGGGTTTGGGGTAGCCCTGAGGCCTAAAACCATTTTGATAGGACTATTGACAAATGCCAATTTAACACAATAAAAGTAATAGTGATGTATACGGAACTATTTTCGTGCTTGTTACTCCAATTTATACAGAGTCAAGGCCTAATATTAAAAAAAAAAAAAATCATACTGTGTCTGCTTAATGTGGAAGTGGCATTAACTCAAATTTTCAGAACTCACCTTCCAATGGCCAGAAGCTAACTACTAAAGGAATCAATATGGATGTAATCCAGCACAGTGAATGAGAATTAAACTTTATTAGTTGACTAGTACACAACTTAATTATGGATATCTCACCTTTTCTTCAACACAAGTTTTTTAATAATCAATCTAGGCACTAATTGATCAGATAATTAGCACACCTCTTTAACGTTATATGGTGAACATATTTCAAGATAACAAAAACATAGTTATCAACTAAAAAAAGCAATAAAATCAAACCAGTTATCAACCTTAGTAGCTCTTTTGTTGCAAGACATCTACAACGGATTTATATAACACACAGGAACAAAAATCACTTCCAAATTCATCAAGTTCCCTAAGACCTTACTTCACTAGCAGAGGTCAACCTAAAAGCAGAGCTCTCATCACTCATAAGTGAAAAAGAAAAAAGAAAAATTCAGAAATGCCACAAACAGCATGTTTGAGTGAGCTCCAAGATTATACTTATTTCAATAATCGTTTATTTGTATAATCACTTTTTTAAAAATTAATTTATGTTTGGGTACTTTAGCTGAAAAGTGGTTTTACGTTAATATGTGGTATTTGGATTGTTAAAAAATAATTGCTTTTTTGTGTTAAATAATTAAAAAACAGCTTCTTTTTTTTAAAAAAAAAATGTCCATCTTTTAGCTTTAACTTTTTTTCTTTTTGTTTTGGTCGGAATTTACCTTTTCTCCTTGAAAACAGCATCTATTTTTTTTTGACAAACCCAAACATGATTATTTTTCTAAAACATCTTTTGTTTGAAAAAAAAAAAAAGGCTGTTTCAGTAGCTATCCAAACATGTACTAAACCAGTGAACATCAAGGTGAACACATCCAGAGCAGGCTCAGAAGGAATGCTTCTAATGAAAGCTTGGCAAGCTGACAAATCGGAAGTGACGTACTATATAATCAATGTATTAAAGTTAATTATTTAAGAAAATCATATTAATGTGCTATTAGTTTTGCACCATTAACCAAAAGAAGTAAAATACGTATAATATAAACTATCAAAATTTGTGCAATTTACATAAAGTATCCCCAACCAGGAAACAACTGAAAGTGTTTCTCTCATCCGAGCATATTAAAGAACCACCTCATGATCGTTATATAATTTTAGCCCAGTGTGTCCCTTCTTTGGTCTCAAATACTAGCTAGCTAAACCATCATTTCCTTCAAATGTTCTGATTCTACACATAAAAGAATAAATGGTATAAAATGGAAGCAGAACAAATAAAAGATTCATTTGTTAAAGAAAAATTGTTTTTTAATTAAAAACATGTATTAAAAAATTAATATAATCATAGTTCTCTCAAAAACTAAAAATAAAAAATTATATCACTGCATTTTCATAAATTAGAACGACTAATTTTGTTTTTAAGAAAAAGCAACTCTAAAAGAATTGCTCTGATAACTCATTGACTTGCAATTAAACATGATCATGTTAGTCAATCATGCTGCCATTCAACTTGGGTTCTCCATTCCTGATTCGAGTTGGGACGCCAAATGCCCCCAAGAAAAAGTGCGTGCAAATATCCATTTCCAAGGGAGAATCACATTTATATGAATACAATTTAAAAGGGCCATCCTCAAGAAATATAAAGCCAACTTTAAAAATAAGCTAATCTCAGCATCTCATTACCCAATATTCCAAGCTCCATAACAACTAAAGCTTAAGCATCTACGAGGAAACGAAAGATGATGCAGTAGTCTGTAATCATTTATAATCCAGTACAACAAACGGTCAAAGGCTATACGCAGCTGTAATGATCCATTTGTAATCCAGATTGCAAATCTTAATCTTCTTCTCTTTCTGGAGGCAGACCACAAGGCAAGAGCATTTTCTGCACAGAAAGTATAATTCATCAAGAAAAATAAAACAAAACTACTACACCATGGCAGGATGCCTGTAGAGAAATTTGTAGCATCCCACAGATCATACTGTATAGTAGAAACAGTAAGCATCAAACACCGTGATATGGTACTCCTAATTAAGCATCCATTCAATTAAAAAATATAGAATCAAACTGCAAAGTGCCAGCTTCAGAATTGCATGGGAAATATTAGCTCAGGTCATTGAGTATGTTATTCGTATTTCGACAAAATAGTGCAATGTAAAATAATAATTCTTCTTTCATATTATTCTTCCCATAATAGTGGGGAAAGGAAGCTACAAGCTATGATTTCGGAATGCGTAGAGGGGTACAGCCATTTGGAGGCATACAATGTATGTTATAATTTGATGCTTGTGGTTAGAAACTGCGTTTGATACCTGTCTTGAAACAGAAAGGATGGCGACAATGAGACATCAGGACAGAGACAGTGACATAGCAGGGACGGAGACGATATTGGAGACGAAGACGGAGATGAAACTATGTTTGGTAGTGGTTTACAGAACATGGTAAATGATGAAAAGATGAAGAAAATTAAGTGATAATTTGATTAAACATTGGAAAGTAAGAAGGACAAAGATAGAATATGAAATATTGAAAGGGATATTCTTGGATAAAAAATATTTTAAATGTGTGTCCTAGAGATATGTCTCTAGCATCCCTCCTTTTTGGATATACAGAAGTTGGCTCAAAAATTGTTGAAACGGAGACAATTTTGGAGTTTTTGTTTTCATCCCCTTCTCCAAACACGTGTCTATCCTCAATGTATATGTATTTTCTGTCTTGGGACATTTACTTCCGTCCCCAATGTCTTATTATTCTATCCTTAGACATTTACCAAATGCTACCTTGCCACTTGCCAGTGTTTAGTTAGCACAATTTTTTGTTGCAACCTCTCCTATTGAATAAATTGATTTTTTAGCTTCATTATGGTGCTCATTTGTTGCTATGTGAAACAGATTTCTTTTCCATTGCTATTTGAAATAGGTTTCTAAGCCATTGCTATGAAATAGGGTAGGTAGAGAACAAGATCAAAATGTATTGAGCAATATAATCAAGGGAAAAATTATAGGGATCTCTTTGAAGTCCTTTGATATTACATTTACCCCTTTCTAGATTTTAATATTACACCTATCACCCTTATCTTCAAACAATTATTCAAAATTCCTCAATTATCCTTGATAATAATATAAATATAAAAAAAACCCAACCACCATCCCCACCCAACATCAACACCTCCAAACCACCATTCCCCTTGGCCCAACCACTGCCTACAAACTTCCCCAATCGCAGGGAGAACTACCACCACAACCAAATTCACCTCCACTCCTTCCTCCACCACCCACCTCGCATTGCTCCAATGCCTCCCTTTGCAGCCTATTATGCACAAAGCCCACTGCTATCGTGCCCCAAACCACAACATACCTATGGGGAATTTGTCATCGACAACCACAATGACAACAACATCGACTTCGATGATTTCTCTCATCTCCAACACCAACAACCAACCCCTCTCAAAACATCCCCCCAGATCAGTGTTCTTTCAAGTCTTAACCATTTTTATTTTCAACCCCTGTGGTTCTTGAAACTGTTCTTATACCAAATAACAGTTATTGAGAAGCCCGCAAAGAGGCAAAGGAAGAATTTGTCCAAAGGGATCAGACAGCGTCTCTGGTATAAATGGGTTGCGATCCGAGAAAGGGGGCTCTTAAGATCTATCACAAACTTTAATGCTTGTTATTGACTTCTTAAGATTTAATTAGCTTACTTCCTTTAAATTCTTTCATTTATATGAAAAATGTTAGTTGGGTAACAAGGTTGGGTGGAGTTGATGAGGAGGAGAAGGGTTGAAGGCAAGAAAAATGGAAGCTGAAGAAGTATTGAAATAGAGGTTGCTGGGGATTGGTTAACCAAGTTGTCCACACCAAACCACTTCCTTCGTCATTCTAGCAGATCTTGCTCCATCTGGCAGTTTGGGAAGGGAAGAAAGGAGCACGGAAGGGAGGGAGAATTAGGGATTTGGCGAGAAAGAGTTGGGGAAGATAGTTTTAATTAAAAGGGTAATCCGAACTTTTAAAAATTATTTTGAATTTATTGAGGATATAATTGTAATGACTTAAAAATAATTATGGGAGATAGGTATAATATTAAAATCTAGGAGGAGTCAAGTATAATATCAAGGACCTCAGGGGATGGCCTTCTAATTTGCCCAAAAATCATTAACAAATCAACCTGCCACAAGTTGATGAGGGCAGAAATACATTGAGTACTGCTCTTGCTAAACCTCATGCCTAACTTTCTAAAACTTAACCTAATCAAAATATTTTTCTTTAAAAAGGGAAATCTGTTCAAAATCATAAAATTTCTGCTTATTGACATACGTCTAACAGCATCAATGTTTTGGGCTTTGGCATGCCAAGATCTTAATGCTTCCTTCAAAAAAAAAATGCTAAATACTGATATAAGTTCCATGAAAGCAAATATCAACCATCTAGCACTTCAACATCGTTATTTCTATCCCTCACAATCTAATTTTTCAGAAAAATGCAAACCAGATTTACTCATACAGCACCCTTGTAGATGTCTTTCTCACTTCACCACTCGTATCATTTCAATTGCTAGTACCTTCAAGTTTATGATACAACTCTACACATAATGAAAAGAGACAGAAGAAAACTGCTGCTTCTCAATATAATCTATAAGTTCATGAGTATTTGAGCTGCCAATATCCAAACAATGAGAAATAACAACAAAATAACAAGCTTGCAACATGCATCTATAGCCCTTAGAACTAAAGACCTATTGTTAACAATAGCCATGGGCATGCACAAACAGTAAAAAACTATCGAACAATAAAAAGAGAGAAGAAAGGAGCAAGGGCTAATACTCCAATATAAAAGCAGGAATATATATATTTTTTAATAAAAAGGAATTAAACCAGACAATGACATTCATCTCCACAACAGGCAACGAGTAAATTTGTACTTTTCTCGAAAGCCATAGCCATAATCCATTTGGCCTTGACATATCTCACTAAAAACAGCAGCGGAACAAAATAATTGACATGAGATAAAGGCCTAATTTAAAATTCAAACAGGTTGAAACCAGGACAATGGATTTAACAAGCCAAATTGCTGCAACACAGACCGAAGCATACCACAATTACATAATAAAATAAATGGCGAAAAATTGAAGCTGGAGTTAATAATCTCACTGAAGGGAAAAAAATCAAAAAAACAAATGAGAGAGAGAGAGAGAGCACCTGCATGAAGCTGTAGCGTTCTCTTCCAATTGATTCATTTTCAGCAATAGCAAAGTAGGCCAGTAAAGGGTAGTGCCCAATGTATGATGCATAGCTATCACGCTGAATATTCACTGCCCACTCACTGCACAAACACACACACAATAAAATTAAAAAAAAAAAACAAAAGGAGACAAATAAATAAATAAATAAAAACCCACAATAAAATTGAAGCAAAACATGGGGAAAATAATAATAAAAAAGGATCCTGAAGGAAGCAAAAACCCACAATCTGTTCAAATCGGCATGCCCAGTTCCAACATATTTAGCTTGGAGATGCTCAAGTTGGGAATTGATGTTAAACCTGTCACTGGCCTGCAAAAAGCATAAAACAAACACATCATTCAGATACTTAACATCACGCTACAATCTACTGCATTGAGAGCAGGGGATAGTAAATTAGGGTTTGGGAGAAATTGGTAAGAGATGAAATTGAGGGTTGAACCTGCATATTGTCGCTGAGACAGTAGCGGCGGAGGATCTCGCTATGGCGTCTCCACCTGGAATAGAAGGCTTATTATTGTGTGTGCGCCACATACCAATTTATAATTCAAACCCAAAAGCTATCAAAAAAAAAAAACGAGAATTGGGACTGGTAGCTAGCAAATACTAATTTATTAACAGATGATGACAACGAGAGAGAGAGAGAGAGAGAGAGAGAGAGTACCTCAGAGTTGGGAGTGATCAGCACCACAACACAGGAAGGAGGGAATGAAGCACAGAGATGAGATGCGGGTTAGCTGAGGGAAGGAAGGACAAATAATATCGGCAAAACAGGGCGTTCCAAACTTTAATGAGATGGTTGTCATCGATTAAATTGAAATGAATTCTTGTATTTAGAATAAATTAATAATTTAATTCTTTAATTTAAAATAAGTATAAAAATAAATAAATTTAATTATTTTTATTATTTTATTTTTTATTAATAGATTTAGAATAAAATATTATATTTAAATAACGTTATTTTAATATTTTTATTGTTGAAATTTAATTCTCATCAAATACATCTTTTAAATTGATTTTAATTTCTTAATTTTGATAGATTTCAATTCTGATGTTGTTTCTAAAATATTGAATTGAATTTAAAAGTTCCAAACATCCTTAATATGAGACTTTATTTTTTAATTTTTATATTTTTGCCATTGGTGAGACGTCTAAGCCAAAATGATAGCACGGCCAAACTTCTTGCTACACGCAATACGAGACTGAGTTATTTGTAAACTTATATTTTAAACAATGAGAGCCTTGATATTTCAACTCTATTTATATTTTGGATAAAATACACTTTTCTCCTTGAGTTATCAAATAATTATAAAATGTGTGATAAATTTAATTTCTAAACACTTATAACATAAAATAAAATATAAGTAGTTAAATGTTTACCGCATTTGACACTCTTAAATTTTTATCGGCTAAAGTTAAAACTGTTTTACACTATTAGTTCATAGAAACTAAATTTATAAATAAAATTAAAAATTATATTAAAATTTAACATTAATCATATCAATTAAAAAAATTAAAAATAAGTATTTTAAATAAAGAAGATATAAAAACTACATAAATATTTAGAATAATATTAAAACATATAAATAAATATTAATTATTTTTTAAAATAAATTCTATATGATAAATACTATTAGTAATAAATAATATTAATATAAATTATAATCATATGAATGAGATTAAAAATATTACAAATAATTGTTATAAATTAATAATTTAATTATCATAGTCAACAGTTAGTTATCTAGCATGATTTGATACTTTTTTGAATTTTTATTAGTTTATAGTATAAAATTGATTTTATAGTATCTACTAATACAAATTCTAGAAATTGTCAAACCATGGTGGGTAGTTATTATAGTTAGCAATTATCTAGTATGATTTGACACTTCTTTAAATTTGTATTATTGATTGATTTTACAATTATTATTTTATAAATTTAATTTTGATGTACTAACACTATAAATGAGTTCTATAATATATTCAAGCATATATTGTGAAGTTGTCAAATTAATTTACTCCTATATCAATTAATCGAAAAGTCATTTAAATGAAACTATTAATTGGATAATAATATAAAAAACTTTTACATGGTCAATGCATCAAAATTAATTTATTATTTTTTATAATTTTTTTAATATTTTATTTTCATATAATATCAAATATAAAAATATATCATTTTCTTTTTCTTATAGTATTTCCAACTTCTATATTGTTATCGTAAAACGTGTAATGAGCATAGAAAACACACCAACATAATATTATTTATGAATCATTTATAGATAAATCTAAAAAAATGATAATTAAAATATTAATTTGTAACAATTATTTTAAATTTTTTATTTTTATTATGTATAGTTATATTATATATGAAATGTTATATTGTTTATCATGTATTATAAATTTATATATTAATTTTTATTAATTTAAGTATTTTAATATTATTTTACATATTTGTTTAATGTCATTTATTATTAATTATCTACCATTTTAATGATTAAAAAGCAATTATAGTAGATAAGTTTATTTAATATGCTATTGGTATCAAACAACATGAAATCAGTGAATATAAATTAAATTCATTATTCATTCTATAATTATTTTTATTATTTAATATATAACTTATAAAAATCAAATCATAAAAGAGAATACACCAAACTCACCCTTAATGAAATGGGGTGAAGTAGTGTAGACTTTTCAAACAAATGGGATGGAGTGACATTTTTAATATCTCAAAGAGGCTAAGTGTATTTAAGTATTTTACCCTTATATTTTTAATTTTTTTTATCTATTTTATAACACATATATATATATATATTATTATACTATTATTGAACCTCCAGTTAAATCAGTTGAACCAATATACTTTTGAACTAGTATTATCTCCAGTTTGATTACCAGTCCGATTTTTGGAACCCCGTAGTCTTCTCAAACTCCTTGTTTTTCTTTTGCCTACTTATAAGAAGGAAATCAATGTTTCACATAATTTATTTTCACAAATCTATGAGAAAAAAAACAAAATGTTAGGTTTAATGTAAAATAATATAACCTTGATTTTGTATCCTGCTTTGATGTACTCAAACCCAAAGTCATATACTCAGCAATCAACTTCAATAATTAAGCTCTCTTGATTTTATAATTTAAATTTAAGGCTTTGCTTCTCAAGAAAGAAAAAAAATTATAAATTTAGATCAAACTGCCTTTATTTGGTTATATGCTTTTTAAGGTATCCATACGGAATATAACGTCCATTATTTAAAACAAGGATCACTGAATCACGGCCAGGTATTTTGAATGCCCCGGTAATGCGACATTCTGATAACGGTGGTAGGACATGTAAGGAGTCTACAAAGGTTTGAACTCATGAATGATACTTATTTCTGCTATATTGAAGAAGTTAGCTATTGTTTCTCATGGCATGGCAGATTGTTAGCAGTTGCAAAGTTGTACGGAGATAAAGTATAGAACGTTATAGATATGCTTTTCTTGTAATTATATTGTTTACAGTTCACATGATATGTTAATATTGAGCATTCTATTACATCAAAAAAAGGGAAAAAAAATCATATTGAGCGTTCTATTCCAGATCAAACAACAACTAAAATTTTTTTCAACCAAAAGACACAAAAGTAAAAATGAGCAATTTTTTTTTGGTTATAGATCAAGATGCTAGTGTTGTAGGTGGACAACTATCAACAGTGCAAGCCAAGATGTCTCTGTAGTCCCTAGATACCCTGAAAGAGTCATAAACTTTGCCATCGCTGCTCTTCTTGTACTCAAACAACAGATTTGAATGGTCAAATGCTGTAAGTTTGACAAATCCAAAGTCATGGTCTTTAAATATGCTCCATTTGGTGTTAATGGGGGCAAAGTCAGCAAGGGATGCTCCTCCTCCCCCAACCACCACATGTATTGTCCCATTCAAGGTGCCTGTGTAACTGTTCTTCTCTTTATTGGTGCAGATATTCTGGAGGAGGAAGAAAAACCGCAGTTAATTTGTATGTTTTATTATAACAAGTACAAAATGTCTTGATAATTTAATTACTTAAATTCTAAAGAACAAAAGTAGTGTTTGGAATTATTAAACTCAGGAAATGATCTGATTTGATTTGAAATGATGTGAATTAATTTGATTTATAAGCTAAATCTTATGTTTGGAATGATTAAAAAAATGGAATTGTACTGTACATTTTCAAATGAGGAAAGGCTATGTTCAAGTTGTCATGTACTTAGGGGAATACCTGGTATATTGGGCATGTTCTTTCATAGTTATGTACATGTCCATACAAGGCTATATCAACCTTATACTTTTGCCAGAGATTTTGAAGGTCCTCCCTTCCCATTGGTTCTTCAAAAGAGCCTTCTACTGCATAGAACCCTGCAGAAGAATAACCAAGTACCCTATGTGCAAGAAATACTAGCCACGGTTGTTTTTGCCTGTCAACTGATGCTAAGCACTCTTCAATGAATTTATACTGCTCTGATCCTTTTCTCCAATCCAGTTCTGTGTGAGCTATGCAGAATCTGAACATGCCGTAGTCGACGGAATACCTGGCAAAGTAATGCATGTTCAAAGCCATTTTCAGATGAACCAAAATCATTATTAATATTTGGTAGGTATGCTCAAGGAGTTGGCATAATTTACAATGTCTATGAACAATCCTCATTCAAATATGTCTTTGAAAAGGCTAATTAAGTTTAATTTTTGCAACACGACATACATGGCTATGCTACTTTGATGTTTGAAGTAGTGTTAAAGCTGCAACACGAGATGCCTACATCTACAAGAGTGTTACAATAGTGAATAAACAACCCAGCACCACATGTTGAGTATGATCAATGCAAAAAGTTGAAAGAATATTGTACCAGAATTTTGCCCGGTTCTCAGCAGGAACATAAAACATGGTCTGAGCTAGTACACCGCATTCACCACCTGAATCCATGTTACCATAAAATGACCCAGTTCCTGGCCAGTCACGTTCATGGTTGCCACTATAGGAACATAATGTAAAGAAGAAAGATAAGATAATGAAAAATGTTAAGGTTAAAAAATGCAAGCCATGCATGTCATGACAAACCTTGCTGTCATATAAGGTACAGTTGATGCAATTGGCTCAATCTGTGCAGTGAACTGGTCCCACTGTGAAATGTATCCATTAGCATAGGATATATCACCAATGTGGAAGACTATATCTATGTCCTTTAAGTCTTGAATTATCTGCTTAGTGGTGTTGAGGGAGCCTGGTTGGAAATTGTTATATTCATTGGAGCCATCAGCTTCTGCCTGCTCATGGGGTAATTAAATGAAAACTTGAGAAACCAGTAATGTAAATATCAAGCAAGAATAGGATCTTTTCTTGGTATATACTTCCATTCAACTAACAAAACAGACAAAAAAAAAGAGAGTGCAGTTTTCCTATATCATGGGAATTATCCATGGATGAAATGGTGCAGAAAGAATTGATTTAAGAGATGAAATCAACCTGATCAATCTTATGCATATATGTTATAAACATTTATACATATAGTATCTTCAGAACATGTTTAGAATTAGAAGGCCCTAAAATAACAAGAAAGAAAATCATTCACCTTTCCCATATCACCAAATATGACTACACGTTGCAAGGAATTTTGACCAGGATAAGGAGATGAATTAAACTGATATTCTTCACTCCAAATTGTTGTACCATTAAATAATCTATGCCCCAGCTTGTATATGTACCTGCATGCAGGGAGAATAAGAAGGTACATGTTGAGGGTCATGCACATTGAGCTGCTGCTAATAATAATAATAATAATGAATACTCGATAATAATCTGTGTAGGAGAAAAAAATATAAATTTGGTGCCAATCCTTTCCAGTAAAATTACATGTAAGTCTCTTGATCAATAGTGATGATCTGTATGAAAAATTAGTTCTCCTAAGCCTTCATGCTTCCACTTCCACCAACTAGAAGGAATTGCAGAAATCTAGTTCAAAGATACAATTTTCTTGTTTTTCACTTAAAAAAAGCTAACTCATTTGTAGTTCACCTTACCAGCTCTAAAGTACTAACAAGCTGTAGGGCTGGCACTCACTAGTCACTAGTAATTAGCAGTCAAAATATGCTAGTCTGCAAACTTGTACATCTTGCATTATGTTCTACAAGAATTTGTGAAAAAATGGATATTTATCTATTGTATCATATCATTGGATCAGAAAGTGTTGCCCAAGATCAAAAGAATATTTTATGAAGTAACCTTAAGACCAGGAATGCTTTATGGTTATGAATGTTAATGCAGTAGAGCGCCAAGTGCCAACAAGAATATAAGCAAAGCGCTGCAGTTGATGAATGGACAGACAAGAAAATGTAAGACCAAGAGTAAAGATAATAGAGACAAATTTGGAGTACAGAAACTTTGGAAAAAATGACAAAAATCTCATGTGAGCCAATTTGGTCATGTGAGGAGAAAACCAATGGAGGCCCCAATGAGAAGAGTTTATCATCCAGAGAATAACTCTGATAGACAAAGTAGGCAAACACCAACAAAATTCTTAAGAGTAAGTATTATTGAATATCTTGATCTAAATCTGGCTTTTGTTGTTGTTGTTATCATCATTGTATCATGAATAGTATCAGTTTAAAGAAATATTATATATCTCATCACATAATAGTATTTGTCAAGTAATCGAGTTGCTTTCAGTTCTAATAAGTTTGTCAACTCAACTTTTTGTGTGACAAGAATTATTTAATTAGCTTGGTTCTGCTCAGTTAACAACAGGAATACTGCAAATCAATAATATTAGTTCTCATGCAAGCAATTTCGTTAAGCTCATATAAGACACAACGTACTCTCTGTTGGGCCACAACTCCTTCAGAAAACTAGTGTGTATGTATCCGGGGTCACGCCATCCAACAGTCCTTGCTGGTGCACCTATATATATATATATATAGATGAATATGAATCATTATGCTTTGAATTCTATCATTTTGTTTTGTTAATGACAACTTAGAATTACTCACATATACTTTGAAAATTGCAATATAGTAATTCTTCCATAGAACTATGCTGTCAAGAAAAAGCATGTTTGGTTGTGGTGGGGGGGGGAGGATAGGGTGGAAATTTTCATGAATGAGCTCCATGTGTAATTTAACACATGAAACTCATTAATGGAAATTTTCACCCAATTTTAACCCCCAACCAAACACGCCAAAGATAACCAAAGAATTGCATACCACACATGGTGTTGCGATCAAACGTCAATGTCCCAGCAGGAGATTGCAGAAGTTTTCCTCCTTTTGGACCCCATTCAACAAACGGCTCAGCTTCATTGATACCATATCCACTAGTCCATGTTACAGTAATCTGTGAAAAGAATGTAACAAATGATCATTTTGATAACATGTATCATTCAAGAGACATCTCAAATTGCAATTAAAAGAAACATGTGCTGCACTAATATTCTATGAGAATGATATCCAAAGCTGGAGAAAGAAAATGCACTTTTCAGATTGCAATATAAAGGAGCTTAAGCTTACTTCATCCCATGTTTTCCCCTGTGCTAATCGTGGATATACTGGAGCATTTGGATTACTGAATGATACTTTATTTGATACTGCAACAAGCTTTGGCTGTCAAAAATAAAAAAGGAAGAAATAGAAAGTTAAAGTTAAGAACAAATTTCATACTTCTGGACAGTCAAACATTATACTTACAATTAATTAAATCAGTGAAAATAGGGTGACAGATGTAAGCAGTATAGAACAAAAGCAATTAACCAAACACAATAGAGGTGAAACATGGAGTTCATGGGGAAAAAAATAAGTCCGAACAGAATTCAATAGTGTGTGTCGGTCCATGGTTTCCATGTGTGAATGGGGAAGAGTTCAATTAAGGCATTTTTTTTATATTGAAAGAGCAGATATGTGAAACTTTTTTCAGATGTTAGGGACGGTAGCCGCAAGCTGTTTACAAGGTGCCAGTAGCTAAAAAGGATGAACAATATGACTGTAGGATTGAATATGTTTCATAAGGAGCTATATGGTGAAAAAAGTTCCAAATAATTCAAGCTTAATGACTTTCTTGAACAAAATAGTGTTTATCACTGCAAAATTATATAACTTCATGATGGAGCTCCCACATAGCTAGTGGTCAATAATATAATCTCATGGAACCAGTGAGAAAAGTGAAGTTCAGAAAATTAAATGCATATTGGTAATGGTTTCCATGGTTTAGAAAATCTAACAATCATGATCTGCCAATTAATATGTTCAACAAGAAAATTATAGACACAGTCTAGGAGAATACACTTGTTAAGCCTCCAGTGAAGAGCGCAAATGAGAAGTCTGATCTTTGATTAATCAACTGAAGCTTCAAGGAACCTTTTCCTGTTTTCTTGTAATTATGACTGGAGAAATTGGCATATTGATACTGAAATTAAAAACAAAAAGACAGGCCAGGTTATTATTAAACATTTCAACTCCTGAAGTCTTCTTTAGCTTGAGAAAGAACAAAAAAAATGGGTTTTGTGCCAACCTTGATAGGTGCAGAACACAACAATGGAGGACTTGTATATAAATTTTCTGCAGGGCAGGTAGAAGCACTGGAATTGTGATACAAAAGAGAATTCCAATTAAAGGAACAAAACTCTTGCCTTGTAACTTATTAATATCTGGATGAGGTCATGATGTGCATCCTACCTGAAATTTGCAGGAGAAAATACTCCAATCCAGTCATCTATTGTTGGTTTAGGATTATGATATTGCAGTGTAACCCATTCTGTATTTTGTCCCTGAAACAGTTGAGGAAGGAATGAAACCTCCATCAATTTCTGCTACCAAAACTTGTCTTCATCTTAGGCAAGAAGTTAAAGGAAGCAGATAGATCTCCAGGAAACATAAGGTTTCTTTGAAAAGCATCAATTTTCAAAGAGGTATAGCATAACTGTGCAAAGTGATGTGCAATCAGAGCTTTACCTTCAAGCCAAGGACAGTAGAAGCAGCTTTGATATAAGCATTTTCATCAATAGCAAAAACAGTCTTATGAATGGCAACTCTGGAGAGTGGCTGGTGCTCATCTGACATTACTTTTTGAAGGGTTGCAAGAGTAAGCAAATAATATAACATCATTTTACACTTCTTCCATCATCATCTGAAATGAAACCAAAAAAAGAATGAAAAAACAGTAAGAAAAACACAAACAGCAATAACAACAAATCAAAAGCCAGTAAGCCACCCTCTCAATAAACTAAGGTGTTCAATTTTCACTTTCAGTTTCAGGATTTTGTGAAGGAAATACTGAAACTGTAAAAGCTAAAATTATAATTCGTAATTTTCAGACTTTTCTTTCGTTCATAAAAACTAAAAATGAAAATTGAAACTAAAACTTAAATCAAACCTAAGATTCCAACAACATGGCAAAGCAAGAAAAACACAAAGGATCAATATTGCCTACTAAAATGCCAGTCTCAGTTAATAACTCAACTTGGGTCCTTAAAAATCAATCCCCACTTCCCCAAATAAGGTACATAAAATAAATTGAGAATCAACTTGGCCTGTAATTTGAATAAAATGAGGATCTCACATGCAAGAAGAAAAGGTAAAGGTAGAGAAGCAGAAGCCACCTCTGGAGAAGAACTGAAAGTGGAATGACAGCTCAGTAGTTTTATAAGCGCACACAAAAAAATTACAAGAAGAGGAACAGCTTATAACATGGAATGAAATCACTCACATAGGATGGTTACTCAAGTTCGCTGCACAGGTTTCATCTTGTACGTAGATTACGTTTGGTTTTGGAATATCTTAAGGAAGATTCTCCGGTATCCACGATTTCAATGGGAAACCGAATTTTCTGACATTATTTTGCTCGTTGACTTGATGCAAATGGTTGCTTCCAGGAACCACAGGACACACCAATTTTAGAGGAGAAATATGTAGGCTAGCCTATTGCCTTACACAAGTCATTTCTGATATGATTGATTTGAATTTTTAATTTTTATTTTAAATTTTTCAGTTTTTAAGATTTTGGAAAGGAAAAATTAAAAACTAAAAATAAAAAATAAAAATTGAATTTTGTTTTAGAATTTTTAATATTTTTTTTATAAAATCCTGAAAATTAAAATATGAAAATAAAAATTGGAAGTTAAAGGACAGATCCTACCTATGCATTTTGAAACCTTTATGGGCATTTATTTCCTGGATATATTTAATTTATCATGGAAATAAGTAGTTGAGAATAATATATTCTTACGTTTATTATAAGTTTTACAAAAAAATTTCAGGATTAATTATTCAAAAAATATTTCTTTGATTTAGTGAAATCATTTCAAATTGAAAGGTGTGGAAAAAAATTCTAATGACTTGAGAATCACAATTATTAGCACAGGTTAGTCATCCTCAATTATTTGACTTTTTCCTCACAATTATTTGACCTTATGGGCATTTTAAAATTATGACATATATTCTTAGGAATATAAATTATAAAATAAATAAGTTTTAAATTTATTCCAAAAATATTAATAAATAATTTCAGAAATATTTAATGCAAAACAAATAATTTTTTAAAGATACTCAGAAATAATATTCCAGAATATTATTCAGAAATGCGATTCCTTAAAACATAATTTCAAACCTTGAAACAAGTGTCCCTTTAATGAAATAGAATTGAATTGAATTCTATTAGAATTAAATTTTATTAGGAATTGAATTGAATTCTTATATTTGGAATGAGTTCAAACTAAAAATTTAATTAAATTCTTAATTTAATAGTCTAAAAATAAATTAATTTAATTATTTTTACTATTTTATACTTCATTAATATGTTAGGAATAAAACATTATATTCAAATAATATTATTTTGGTATTGTCATTTATTACATTCAATTCCCACACAAAATCACACCTATTTGGTTAATTTAAATTCCTTAATTTTGTTAGATTTTAATTCTTATATGATTTCAATTCCTTCATTAGCTACAAAACATAGAATTCAATTCAATTCCTTAATAGAATTGAATTTAAGAGGTTTCAAACTCCTGGAAAACAAAGTTTGACTCTAAGCCTATGGCCTTAGTTTAACCTTTTTTAAAGGTAGGCTTGACACAAAAGTCAATTTAGAGAACTACTAAATTATAATTAAAAAAAATTAAATAAGTTAAAAGTACTTTTAAATTAAAAAAATATATTTTTAAATTGACTAAAAATATTTCTTAAATAATTTAAATATATATTTTTAAATAAATTTAATTATTTCTACTATTATTAGATTATTTAAATAATAATACTACAAGTGAACTCGTTGCGCTTAATGGACTATTTTCATTTTTTGGAGTATACTCTTTTAGCTAAAAAAAACTTTTTGAAAAGCCAAAGTCTTAATTAGCTTATTTAAATAGATTATATCAAATTAGGCCGAATATGTTGGAAAACATCGGATTAACAAGCGGAATATAAACAGGAGTGAATAAAAAACATCACATGAACCGTTCATATAGGATAAAAGACACTCATAAAGAAATCATATTTCATGAGGTTGGTATCACCTTGTGTCATTTAGATAACATAAATGCTTAGAGCAAGGATGAATAAATAGGACATGTACCTCTTGTAGCAAAGTCTGTAGAGAGTTGTCTGCTCACGATATGTAGCCGCACAACTGCATGACCTCTAGCTTGTCCTCACGATCACGATATGCCAAGGAACTCCTTTTTGTCCAAGTCTCGTTCTTTGTTGCCCTTAGGAACCTAGACTAGTATGGAGTGAGTGGTGGAGTGGTTTTCTCATAATAGAGAAAGCTATTTGCTCAAAAGGTTTCTCCTTTTAAAACCGTGAGCCACACTCTCTCTCTTTGATGTGTCAAATTCCTTTTTTTATTTTATTATTTGGACATGTGCAAATATTGGGATGACATTTATGTCACATATTACT
This sequence comes from Dalbergia oliveri, assembly GCA_030441495.1. NCBI lineage: Eukaryota > Viridiplantae > Streptophyta > Magnoliopsida > Fabales > Fabaceae > Dalbergia > Dalbergia oliveri. The sequence continues at coordinate 13,594,111 of JAMLFY010000001.1, forward strand.
TCTCAATTGATTCCCAATTAAAAACTTATTTAAAATTCGAATTAATTTATTTTCAAATAATTCTTATTTTAAATAGGCTTATGTAATTTTAATATTTACCAAAATAACATAATGTGACATATAAGTCATCTAATGTCTTATATTAACCCAAACTAAAAAGACCAAAATGTCTTACAGTGTTTCTAAAATATGGAGTTTCCATATAAATCCTTTTTTTTCTTTTTGAAGATTTACCACCATATTGAATTTGACTTCGAGATGTGCTAGTTCCCTGCAATCCAATTGCAAGTCTAATTTGGTAATTAATTTTTAATTAACTACATTAATTAGAATTAATTCATTTTGGCATATACATGTTCTATTGTGTGTGACTAACTAGGTTCATCAATAGTTGGTAATGAGATCACAAAATCAAACATTTGATCTTATAAGTCATGGATAACACCTAGTACAACATGTCATGACAACCCAAATAGTGACGAATGTATCAATTAAAATATTCTAGTGAACTAATAATCATATTTCTCATGCACTAAAATCCTTTCATTACAAGATCCCAATCACCAGGGTAATGGATAATGTCAAACCCTATAGCTTAGATCATATGGATTCTTTGAGTTTTCATTCTTTGATCAATATGACATGAACTAGAAACTCTTTTATGTTTAAGTCCAAGTATCTAACCAAGGATTTCATGATCAAGAATAACCCCTTATCCATAGGACCTATCCTCATTTACATGAAGTAATGAATTTCATCTTGATTGGTCACCTATCTCCATACATAACCAACAATAGCCACAGGTTTAATACTAATGCATGGCATGAGTATATGGAGAGTTGCAAACTATAGTTACCTATGTGCAAGATAACCGTGTCATCTTGTCTAAGGATTATATGAACTAATATAATCCAGATAATGTTTCATTGACATTAGTAGAATTACCATGTGAACTTTATCTATTTGTCACATTCAACCCACTTATCCTATAAGTGTCCACATACCGTTTTGACATCTAATGTTGTATAGTTTGAGACTCACTATTCCATCTTCATTAGTATCTCATACCAATCATGGAAAAGTAGAGGCGACAATCTTCCGGAATAATAAAGTCCAATTAGAATTTTGTAATCGTAACTATTTTAAAGATATTGTACTAGACTACTCCGTTACTCATATTCTCAACTCTTGAGAATGAAGTATTTAACAAGTATCTTATGGACTTATTCTAATAAACATAAAATATGGATAAAAGAATAATAAATTGTCATTAAAAAGAATTATTGATACATATATTTATTAGCTCTAGGACATATAGCTAACAGAATGTAAACTAGGTAGAAGGCTCCTTACGAGCCATATAGCCTACTTCCACTCCTATTCATGTGTCCTACACACATGGGAGACCAATACAAGGGGGAACATCCACTCAACAAATGTTCACCCGTTTGAAAATGTCCACTTTAAAAAATAGAGGAATGTTATCCTACGCACAAAGTTGACCCAATACATTGATGCACACAATGCTCGTAGGCACATACGGTGGGACACTTAAAAAGAATAAAAAATATCTAATTATAAAAGGAAAAAATAGAGAGGGAAATGGTGGAAAACAAGCGGGATGGTTTTGGATTCCCGCTAAACTAGCTTTTTCCAATCTTTGAATCCCAATTACAACTCACATCCTCTCTTCGAACAACAACTCTGAATCTCCAATTTCTAAACATCTCATTGCCAACCTTCAAAGAAACTTCCCCAACCTGCACATAACCTCACCAATCACCCTTACCCTTCTCCTCCCTTCACCTTTCAACTGAACTGGAAAGCCACGTGGGTTTGGATTGCCCAAAATGTGAGGGTATTGAGGCAGCCCATGCTCATCTACGCCCTTAATAGCGCTTCTAAGTAGTTCTTGCTAGTGCACGGACTTCCCATAGAAGAATGTGGGCTTCTTTTGTTTCAACAAATAGGATGCTTAGGCGCTCCTCCACCAATTTGGTGATGTCTTCAATTTGCCATATAAGAATGTTATATTTGTGTGGAGTCATTTTAAAGGTTTAAAGGGAGCATGTTTTTAATAAATATCAAAATATAAGGGAGGAAAAAGGTGTGAATTGTTGGTTATGGTTTAACGATAAGTTTAAGATGGTATAAATTTCTTACATATAGGTTGTGATGAGTAATTGTACTGAACTAATGTTTTCTTAAGAAGTTGTTGTAAGATTGTGTTATCACCAAAAAATGAGTAACCAGGGCCCACGATTGTGTGTGGTAATTAGCATACGTAAAGGAAATGTTTATTGCACATTAACTATTCATATGGTTTGTTGCCATGTGTTGTAAGCCATGAGAATGAGGAAGTTATTGCAATTAGTGGGCTTATGTGTCAAATGGAGAAGATGCAATTATTGCATGTGGGCCGCGTGTTGGAATGGTTATAATGGGGAATAGTCAAGTGCCATGCAATTAGCCGTGGAACATTACCAATCAGCCATGGAGCCTCCAGTCTCAGTGGAGGAGCTTGTGGAGTTTGGAGCTCAACTATGGAGTGGTTACCAAGCACTTTAGGAGAGTTTATTCTAGACTAACATGTGCGAAGGAAAAACTGTTTTCATAATTATAAAAGGGACTCAATAGAGTTTAAAAGGGATCCCTATCAATACAACACAACTTTACATTTTATCTTTTAGTTTTCTTCTCTTTTTTCTTTTCTTTTTAGTTTAGTTTAGGTGTAGTCTCTTATCCAAAATTTATTGTGATGCTTTGGTGTTAAGTATTGTAATTACTTCTTGTTCATCAATAAAATCCTCTTTTCACATATTGTCTTTGTCCAAAACTTGTTCTTCAAAGTAGTTGGAGAACCCATAACCAAGGGATAATTCCCTCCTTGATGCAATCACCTACACTTTGGGATCAAAAAGTGAATTAGTGTTCTTGGCTTTGTTTATTCTAATTAATAAACTTAGCCGAATCAAAAATTCACGAACATAAATTGGCACGCCCAGTTGGACTATGCAAAGGCTTTGTGTGGAAAATATCAATTTAAGAAGATCATGGATTTGAGTCTTAATAGTGCAACATTGTCACGCCAAAGCGACACAATCGTGAGGATGAAGGCCGGCTGAGAATGCATGCGTGATGTGGGAACACCCGTTGGGGTGATGATGACTAGTCAGCCCAAACAGTTACCACTTCCTCCAACCGAAAAAATACATCTACTACATCTGCCAATTCCAAGAACATCCATGTTGATGAAGAAGAAAAGCAACCCGATTATATGTCGACTTCTTTCATCCAATAACAAATGGAAATGGCTGTTGATGGCTTAATGGAGTTGTCAAGACAGTGTTAAATACTATGAAATCAATGGTGCATGATAAATTGCAAGAAATTCAACAAAATTCCCCTATGTACATGTCACACGATGAATTTAGTGGGAACAACATGAATTATAATGCTGGGGCAATCATCTAATCAGCTTAGAATCTGCATTTAACCATGGAGTCTATAGTCTCAGCCGTGGAGCCTAGCCTTAGCTTAAACTTGGCCAACCTGGGGTCTACAATCTCAAGCTGGAATTGCAACCTCAACCATGGGATGTTCCTCGGGCTACATAAGTTGTACGGCTAATTTGAGGGAGATACTCCAAAGTTGATAGATCCTAATACACTGGCCGATGTTATGAAAAGGAATTTTGGAATTCAGTCAAGCCATTGGAGAGGCCTGTATTGCAAGCCATACCCTAATTGGGTGGATAGAGTTCCATTCCCTCATGGATTCAAGATTCCTAATTTCACTACTTTTTCTAGAGAAGATAAGAAATCCACAACGAAACACATTGGCGTTTCATTGCACAATGTGCTAAAGCAGGGCAAAACGAAGTTCTTAAGGATGCAATTATTTCCTTTATCATTAACTGTTTGGCCTTTACATGGTATTCAAATTTATTTCCAAACTCAGTGCATACTTGGTAGACATGGAATGCATATTCCATGATCGCTTTTATCAGCGCAGGAGAGGTTACTATAGTCGATCTTATGAACATTAAGCAACAAATCGGCAAGCCTTGGCTAATTTTGTGGAAAGGTTTAGTAAGATGATGAGGAAATGTAATGTCAAATTATCAGAGATTGAGTTTACCACCATGGCTGGAGGAAATATGCTTCCACGACTAAGGAAAAGGTTGATTTTTCTGAGTTTACAGAGTTTACTCAATTAACAATTAAAGCTTCCAGAATGGAGCAATTTGTTATTGAGAAAGAATCAAAGACAGCCGAGGAAATAGAAGATGCAAGACCAGAGTTGGTCTTATTGAAGATTATGACTCCTTAATGAAAGATGTTGAAGAACATGCCTTAATTTTGGATGATATGCTGGTGGTGAAGTTTTGAAGAAAGCTATTAACATTGCCGCAAAAATTAGCCTGGGCATTTTAGTTGATATTACAAGTAATATTTTGATATTGTTTTGCCTTAATGGCTGATTTTAGGTTTCAATCAATTGCTAATGGCTAAGATAGGCTTCAGCTTTGAAGCAAAAGAGTAATATTAGCCATTAGCTGAGAATAACAAGCCTAGAGTTAGCCGTGGTAATTTCATTTATTTTTGGTTGAATGTCCAGGTTATGGAACAAGGGCAGAATATCAAAATTAATTTCAACTAATGATTACAATTCAATTGAATTCAAGAGCAATGGCACAACTAATGATAGTTAGCCAAGAATCATGGTGGATTACGTTGAGAGTAGTCATGGATAATTGTTCTACCTCTATCAGATGATCAGCCATTTCTCCTGACTCACCAGGACTTGGACGATTTTATTGCAAGAGCAGCCATGGGGTTATCTCCACCTCAAACAATAAGTCGACCAAGGTATATCACTTCATCTGGTTGGCCAATGGCTCAATTGTGTTGATTTGTTTTCATTGTCTAGAGGAAATTTCTTGAAAAAACATGCATTTCATCTATTATAGAAGTGACTAAAAGTTGACTCTTGATAATCCTTGGTTTCATACAATGCTAAAGCAACTGGTCATTAGATTTAATTTTCTTGGTGCGACAACCATTGTTTTAAAAGCTATAGAATCAAGAGTTTGTTGTTCATGAATACTTAACATGGCTGTTGCAATTTTCTTGAATTTGTCAGCTATAGTGTTCAGCAATTTTGTTAGTCGTGGTGGCTATAGACATATCATTGGGATCAGATTATTATATGTAGGAAAGGTTTAGGCAAATTTAAGTCTACCAAACTGAAGAGTATTTTAATGAGTGGCCTTTAGATTTTGGTGGATTAATTTGCTAATGCAATCATGTTAGCTGTGAGGGAATATGAAGTTTAAATCCTTTTGAGCAAATGCATCACTTCACCTTTCTTCTTGTTCATCATCAGTGAAAGGATGAGGGGGCATATGTTATCACCAAAATGAGTAACTAGGGCCCACGATTGTGTGTGGTAATTAGCCCACGTAAAGGAAGTGTTTATTGCATGTTAACTATTCACATGGTTTGTTGCCATGTGTTGTAAGCCGTGAGAATGAGGAAGTTATTGCAATTAGTGGACTTATGTGTCAAATGGAGAAGATGATGATTACATGTGAGCCATGTGTTGGAATGGTTATAATGGGAATAGTCAAGTGCCATGCAATTAGTCGTGGAACATTACCAATTAGCTTGAACATTACCAATTAGCCGTGGAGCCTCTAGTCTCAACTATGGAGTCTGCTCCGCTTGGAGTCAGACTGCGTGGAGTTTGGAGCTTTAGCCTTGAAGTTGTTACCAAGCACTTGAGGGAGTTTATTCTAGACTAGCATATGTTGAAGAGAAAACTCGTTTTCATGATTATAAAAGGGACTCAATAGAGTCTAAAAAGGGATCCCTGATCAGACAACACAACTTTACATTTTATCTTTTAGTTTTCTTCTCTTTTCTTTTCTTTTTAGTTTAGTTTAGGTATAGTTTCTTATCCAAAATTTATTGTGATGTTTTGGTGTTGAAGTGTTATAATTACTTCTTGTTCATCAATAAAATCCTCTTTTCACATATTGCCTTTTTCCAAAACTTGTTCTTCAAAGTAGTTGGAGAACCCATAACTAAGGGGTAGATTCCCTCCTTGGTGCAATCGCCTGTACTTTGGGATCAAAAAGTGAATTAGTGTTCTTGGCTTTGTTTATTCTAATTAATAGACTTAGCCAAACCAAAAATCCACAACAACAAATTGGAAAAGAATTTAAGTTGTGCCCCGAGGAGTTATTCAAGGGCTTCAATGTATCTCAAATAGGATTGAGGGCATGTTGGACTTCATTTTGCGGACTAGGTTGTTATATCCTCTAGAGTTATGATGCTTTTTCTTATTTCTGCATTGCTTTATGGATGAGGAACATAATACCAGATAGATTGGTGTTTATTGTGTTGGCAACTATAGGCTCAATGTACTAGAAGTATGATCATGGCTAGCTTGTGGTGCTTCGTCATGCTTATAATATGTTAATGATTCCCATCAATTTGTTACTGATCTTAGGACAAAAATTGTATTTTAACAGGTTTTGTTTATATTAAAGTAAAGGAGATAGGAATTTTATGAAAAATTGAGTTATAAAACTAGTCTAAAAGATTCATGGACTCTATGGATTGATAAATTATGCCTCAACACGACATCCAAATCGTGTTTCAAAATAAAGTGATTCAAAAAAATTTCTGAAACACGGTAAGTTCTATTAATTTGTTGGTGATCCTTAAAAAAAGTTGGTAATAATTTTTTTGTATATGTCAAAGAAGATAGGAATTTTATGAAAAATTGAATTTGAGAACTAATATATAGAACTTGGACTCCATGGATTGATAAATTGAGTCTTAACTTGACATCCAATTTGTGCTCTAATATCAAAAGGATTTGAAATTCTTTTCTAATATATGTTGGTAAGTGCTTTATACATGTTGGTGACTCTTATCAATTTGTTGATGATCTTACAAAAAAGTTGGTATCTTACTAATTTTTCTTTATAAATTAGTCTTAACTTGCTTTCTAATCCAAATTTAAATAAGACTCCTAAAACTTTGAAGATTGAAAAAACCTGAAAAATTACAAACATTCTAAGCCAATAAACCAACATGTTGAACTAAAGTTACCAATATTTTTGAGCTAATTACCAACTAAGTGCATAAAAATTTTCAAGTCACTTTGCTATAGTAGTAGTTTTTTTATACTGCATTTAGGCTCATTTCATTAATTTATAGTGTTAAGGAGTCTTCTTAACTTTTCTTTATCCCAAATTAATATAAGAATTCTAAAACTTTGAAGATTGAAAAATTTTGAAAATTACCAACATCCTAACCAAGTAAACGAACATATTGAACTAAAATTACCAATTTTTTTAGCCATTTATCAACTAAGTGTAGAAAAATTTTCAAGTCACTTTGCTATTGTAGTGGTAATTTTATATTGTATTTAGGCTCATTTCATTGATTTATAGTGTTAAGGAGTCCTCTTCTTCTCTTTCCCAAATTTATATAATAACTCTAAAACTTTAAAGATTGAAAAAAAAATCAGAAAATTACAAACATCCTAAGTCAGTTACCAACAAATTGAACTAAAATTACTAGCATATGTGAACTATTTACCAATTAAGTGCATGGAAAATTTCAAGTTGCTTTGCTATTGTTGTAGTAATTTCATGTTACATTTAAGGTTTTTTCATCAATTTATAGTGTTAAGGAGTCCTCTAATACAAAAGTGATTCGAAAATTTTCCTGATACCAATTGATAACTTGTCTTAATATGTTGGAAACTAGGTAAGAAAATTGATAAATTTTCAAGTCTTCCTAATCTTGAAAGTATTGGGATTTTTATGTAAATTCAGGTTAGAGAACAAGTTAAAAGAACATTTTGTCGCTAGAAATTGATTAATGCGGCCTAAATACATGGTATTAGCTCTACAAAATGTAAAAATACAAAGATTTCAAGGATAATAACCAAAATACAACCAAACCACACAACAATAGTCTGAGAATAAAATAGAAACTGATACATATGCTTAACATAAAAGCAAATAAATTGAAATTCAAATATCTCAATCATTGAATCATTAATTTTCATATTTCTTCAACACATAGGGCTTGTTTAAAGTTATCCCCATGAGAGAACTCTTATCCTTCCTACTCATTCCACTCCTCCACCCATTCTTCAATGCATTATCTATGTACAAAAGTCTTAATTCAAAATCTAAGCTAGAGTGACCCCAAGCATTGACAGCAATTCATCTTGGATATGGCGTTTTTATTGATAAGAACACTTCAATGAGTCAAACATGATCGTCGGAGATTAGTCTTTTAGGCTATCTACCTTTCTTAACCTTTGGAGGGAACCTAATTACATTTTTAACACTTGAGACAAATTGTTTGCTACTAAGCATTGTTTGAACTGTCATCCTTCTCCCTATTGTTGTTGTCATCATTATGCTCTAAACTTGTTGAATTCCATATATGCTGTTGCATCCCAATAATATCAAGACCATAATTATTGAGTCAACAGACAAGGGAAAATGCACAAAAAACAAATGAAAGAAAAACTCAACAATAACAAAGAAGCCTTGCCCACCAGGTGGGGTATGCAAATGGATCAAATAAAGCCATTATGATCAATAGCTAAGCCTTAGCTTCATAACAAATGCCAGCTATAATTTCTATGAACTACACAAGACAAAACTCCTTAGTCAATGTGTTTGTGACTTTGTGTCTAATGATAAAGAAGTAAAGCTCATTATCATATAACATTGCATCATATGACAATTTTGTTCCACTCCCAGAATGAAATGGTGCTAGATTTGACTTAGTAAAATAGAATCTTCTCTACATGTGTAATAATGGTAGGTTAGTAAGTAGCTCTTTAGATATAATAACACTGAAATAAAAAAAGCACGAAGATGTTCCCTAACGACTACATATTGATGGTAATATAACAAACTAACATAAGTGAATGTTGTGAATGAAGGTTAGTTGCTCTATCTTTGGTGGATTTTATTTGTTCAGAGACTAAAAGAGTGCTTCCAAACAAATAAAGGATGTTTTTGACTAAATATAAGCATCTTCCTTTATAACTTCAGATAAGAACTTATCCACGAAGTAGCAAGTTAATATTTTTTATACAATAAAACCAAATGGTAATGATAAAAAAAGGTACCCTACGAGCACACACACTTCACATTTAAGAAACAGCACCCACCAAAGTAATTGGATATTCTCGCGGTTAAATTTAGGTATTTGTGCAGGAGCTTCCCTCTTCTTAGCATTGTACATGCTCTAGAGCATTATTCAAGACACTAACCCTCACAATTGTAACAAGGTTGTATAGGTGAAACCTTAGAAACAGCATGAACCAGAAGATTAAACGCACTTAACTAAAATTAACATGTTTTCCATTTAACTACTTGTTGAATTTCCAAACCCTACCACTAATAAAGGGAACAACTTTTGCAAGCTAAAGTTGTATGGAAGGAGAGAGCTTACCTTAGAATACTGGTTTGGCAAGGGTTTTTGTAACATTCGCCACGCTTTATGGATTGTCACTGTCCCTACAAATCAACATTGGTCTTTTCAACGTGCTTTATCCTCACTCACACGTTTCCCGAAAACTTCCTGAGGAGGTCATCCATTCCAAAATTACCCCAAGTCAAGCATGCTTAACTTGGAGTTTTTCGTGATGGGCTACCGAATAATATGCATCTTTGTGGCATAGGAGTACCAATCAATTCATATAAGCCCTCCTTAACTGTATAGTCTCATACCTATATAGACTCAGGATCCTCTCATTTGGGTGTGTAATCGTTCATTCATATACCCATCCACTTGAAGGCTTGGAGCCGCTCCTTGTCCGTGCCGCAGGCAATCACTTCCTGCCGTCTCCTGTTACTTCCTTCTATGGAGACCAACCTCTAACTCATGTGGGAGTGACTTCTCTTTCTTTTGCTATTGCTTTTGTGAGAGAGAAGAAGCAATTGAAGTAGGAGCACACAACAAAAACAAGCAACAATCACAGGCGGGGCAAGAAGCAATTAGGAAGTGAAGTTTCAAGAAGTTGTGATGGTGGAAGGCTAGTGGAATTAAGGATTGGAGGAGAATGATGGGTGGTTGTCGTCCATCTTCGAGGCCGAATTCCTCGAGATTGGAAAGCCGGAGGAGCTTGGGGTGAGGAGGAAGGAGAAGGCGGGCTTGCATCTTCTTGGTTCCCTTCTTTCTTCTCTTGAATTTTTCTTTTTACCCCCTGCACGTGTGCTTACCTTCCTTTGTGTGTATAATAGTATCTCCTTCTTCTACGATGCACAATAGCGTATGTGTCGCGTGTGAGTCGATTTTATGAAAATATCATTTCTTTAAAATATTTTTTTTTCCCTTTCGGTCACTCGTGAACACGGTTCAAATACATTCAAGACATGTCTGAGGGCAATCATAGACTCCGTTTTAATCATACAATTTCATTGTTTTATATATCAAATAAGATATATTTCTCTTATATATGGTATAATTTATTTATGTTAACAATTGTTTATATTTTGATATTGCTTTATTTTCACCTCAATTTATAATTTGTATGCGATATTAATATATCAAACATCCATAAAATATTTTCCTTTAAACATATGTGCATAAATAACAAGTTTGATTGTTATTTTTTCTTAAAAAGTAAACAAATAAAATAATATTGTTATTGTTATTATTTTTTTGTCAAGGATATTGTTATTATTATTGACATGCTATAAGATCCGAGCTTTGTGCTGGAAGCCCTTTTATTTTATTTTTTTTTGAAAAAAAAAGAATACCATACTAGTATTCGAGAGCTTTGCTCATTACATCTCAGTTTACGTCAAAGCTAAAGGATAGGACGGTAGTTCCACATGAATATATAAATATGATATTAGTAGGGGTGACAATGGAGATCTGCTCAAGGGACATCGCAGGGATCTCCAATTCGGATCTCCATAGTCAAGGAATTTGTCCCTATGAAAATGGGGATTGGGATGAAAATTTCCCTGGCTAATTCAGGACGAGGACGGGGATCATACCCATCTTGTGGGGATCTCTGCCCGTAGGATCCCCACCACGAGAGTAATTTAGAGCTTCGCATATATTAATTATATTATTATTATTATTATTATTATTATTATTATTATTTAGTTTGAGAAACAATTTAACCCTAGAAATTAGAATAGACAACAACACTCTTCCTCTCAAACCTTTGCGCCGCACACTCACTTTCTTTCTCCCTCAATCGCTCATTTGTAGGTTGAAAAGTGCACGAGAAAGTGGGTTGAATCACACTCTCACTTTTCTTTCCATGTTTCAAAAAACTTTTAAACAAATGCTATTAAATGTTTACTTGAAGTGCACTGAAAGATTGTCAGAGATGTTCAAAAAGTAACATTCTGAGCTAAGTTAAAACAGAATACTTTAAAAGAAAGTTTTCAAAAAAGTGCTATAGACAAACACAAAACAAAATGTAAGGAGAGTTAGAGAAAAGAGAAATTATGCACATAATATTTTTATATTGGTTTGGTCAACCTGCCATATTCAGTTTAAACAACCTATTGGGTTCTGCAACAACTCTTTCTCAACTTTGAGAAAGTTAGATAGTCTTTCAATAGTCTTCTCAAGCTATCACACGTGACTAGTAGCTCACTCTACTATCACTTCCAAGTAGTCTTTGACTAGTCTTTCCAAACTAAACTCATGATGATCATGATTGGATCGAGGTATAATGATTTTAAAGGTTGGTTCACTCCAACTAACAAATACTCAAGTTTTCTTAGAATAATACAATGTATGAGCTGAAAACTTTAATGACTTCTTTCTAACAATTCTTCCTAGGAAGAAGATGATATCTAATAAAAACTTTGAAAGAAGATTTTTACAGATGCAAAAGCTGATTACAAGCAATAATAGCTTTAGAAAAAGAAGGAGGATTCTAGCGTTCTTGAAGGATGTGCAAGTGTTTCAGCCAAAAGTCTTGAGTTGTAAGTATATGACCCCTTTTATACTTGATCTTCAATTTCAGACCATTGCCACTTGATCTGTTTTCCTAGTGGCACATGTTAATCTTCTTTTTGTGTCTTGGAAATGCAATCTAACAGACTAGCTTGGCTATGCCAGCCACTTCTGGAGTTGAGAGATCGTTGTGATGAGGTTTCTGCCTATCTTTAGAAATATTTTTTACTTTCTAAACGAGGTTTCTAACTTTTTCTTTTAGAATCTGGATGGTTGACCAATTAAAAAGTGAGATTTTATTGTCATCCCCTTTTTGAGTTTGATTTTAATTTGAATTTTGAATTTTCCCTCCCATTCTGAAAGTGTGCATTGTTTAATAGAAAACGTGCTTTTGAAGTACTTATTCAATTTCTGGACTTCCCATTGATCTTCATTGCTTCAATTTGAGCTTGTTGTGAAAATATCATTACAATTGAAGATAGTAACCACAAATTGCTTCAGCGGAGCATATAAATCTTCATTGTGAATTATTTTCTAAGATGAGGGCTACTTTTTGAAGATTTAAGCTTGATTTCTTGTTATTGATTTAATTTCTTCGTGTGTTACACATACTAACATCCATTTCAAGGATTATTTTTCACTTCCTTCAAGTTCTGAACCTTTTTTAATGAGATTAAATATGTTTGCATATGATATCGTGAAAATAAAACTTGTTTGAGGAGTTATATGCTGACAACAACGGTCTTATTAAGTACTCAAGAAACTCAAGTAAAAGATTAGACCTTCTACAAAATATTTTAACAAAATTGGTTTGTTATCACTGAAAACTTTAAGCAATAATACTTTTGAATAATTCTGAGTTAAGAGCATTCACCCCTCTTTCAAACTTTAACTCTCACCCACTCACCCTCTTTCATTCTCAATTACCCACTCACCTCTTTTCACTCTTCATCAACAATAGTTTGCACCAGTCACCATAGTGGCATTGACCGATGTGCAACCTTTGCCCATTAACTGATGTGATGGACGATAGACAAAGCTAAGACATCGATGAAAGTGACCAATGGCGATCTGCGTTGACGAAGCTCCAAGCAATCTTTGCTCTAAAACGGCAAACAATGACGATGACTTTGAATGACAACAGTGAAGAAAAAGTACCAGGGTACTCAATCTTCAGCTCTTATTCCCAATCCTTACTCAATTCAAGCTCCAACCTGACTCAAATATGTGTCTGTTGGTTTTCTCTTGTATTTTTCTAGTTTTATTTTTTTCCTTGCAGATGTCTTAGTTTCATGGTTTCTAATTGTATATTTTTCTCACATTGATGTTGTGTTGTTTTTGCGATTTATGTCTTGTGCTATGTTTATTGTTCTGTTGGTGGTTGCATGATTGTGGTTTTTTTTAAAAGTTTTTTAAAGTATCTATGGATCTTAGAGGATCGGGATGGAGGAGATTTTTCCCTACCACTGGATTTGGGATGGGGAGATTTGGAGGTTGAGGGCGGGGAATGGCAATACCCCCGCACTTGCCCCATCCTTGCCATCCTTAGATATTAGATAAAGCACTATGACATCATTTAATTCATATAGTTGGTTCAATAGTGGGACAAAGTTTCATGATAAGCACATAACCCAAAATTTTAAGTTAAATATTAATATATTTTGAAACACTAAGGAAGTGTTTTTGTTTTATATTTTTCCAAAATTGTTTTTCAGAACAAGTTTAAATTGAGTTTTAAAAAATAAAAGAGAAAAAACAATTGTTTGGTAACTTTTATTTTCAAAATAGTTCTTTAATGATACAAACCAAAAAATCTGTTTGACTAGTTAGTTTTAAAAATAAGTTTAAAACGTAACAATAAAAGTAGCACGTACATGTAACAGCGACGTTTTTCACACCAGAAGTCACCTGACAAACTACTACCCAACATTTTCCATGAAGAAACAGTCCCAAATGATTCCTCATATGAAAGAAGAAAAATTTGCCTCTCTGAAGAATCTGGACCTGATTTTTGTAGAACCATTTATCTAACTAGTCTTAACATGCATCTTCTTCCACAAATATCATGACTCCCAGTATAATGAAGATACTGCCAATGCAACCCAGTGAATCAAACATCATTACGAAAATAAACGGGCACATATGAGTTTCCTATCAATGCAAAAGATCTTGACCAACCATTCATCAATTCAAGAACATAAATAAATGGGCAGATCTGATGTTGGAATGCAATGGATGAGCACGACGTGAAGAACAAAGTGGAGGAGACAGTTTACAAGTTTTCTGTTTTCCATTTTCCTTAGATGTGGCGATTAGATGAATAAAACACAATATTCACAATAATGCCACTTTGTATTTACCTTGTTTTTAAGAACAAAATTTTAAAAACACCTTCAAAGTGTTTTCCTTTTTGATTTTTAAAGTCCAAGTTCAGTTTTTAAATTTTTAAAAGCAACGTTGAAAAACTATCTCAACGAACAAGTTTTCTTTGTTTTTCCATTTTAAAAAATCAAAAACAGTTTTTAAAAGTGCTGTACAAACCGGCCCTAATATTCTTGTTGATTGAATTGTTTGTTTGTAAATTGTGATTTAATGGAATTGCTAACCATGTTTCATAGTCTACTGTGAAGGAGTCAGTACTTTAGTAGCATGATCCCCATGCCACCTCCTCAGCTTTCACTGGAAAGTAATGTAAAATCCAAAAGCCGGAAGGGCATTTGCTATTGTCAGCTCTAGTGATTTATGCGCTTGAGTCTGACTAGGTATGAATTTAAATATATGTTACAGGGTGACGGAAGATGACTTAAAAATAAAGGAGGCAAACAATATGATATTTAAAAATCATGGAAAAAATTAGGGTATTTCTCTATTTTGACTTTTGAGATAAGTTTAGATTAGAGGAAAAAAAACTGGATAAAATGATTTAAAATATTCATGGACTTATGTTTTAGTGGATTTTTTTTCATATAAGTTATAAAGTATATATCTACACTTTTGTCTCTGAAAATTTTTTATTTTAATACTTTAGTCACTAAAAGATTCAATCCATACACTTTAATCTTCAAAAGTTTTGACATTAATTCTTATAATAGGGAAAATTTACACAAATTAGTTCCTAAAAGTTTTTAACAAGTCAATCCTTGAAAGATTCAACTTGCAACATAGTTATCTTTGGTCTCTAAAAAATTGGCTTTTAATGTATCAATTTTTTATGCACTAATGTTTATATTATTATCCTGTTATAATATGTTATAACATGAAATCTTTTGAGAATGAAATATAGTATACACATTTAATCTTTTAAAAACCACTATTTATATGATTTTCTCATTAGCGAGATTAATATGTTATATAATGTGAAATCTTTTGACGATTAAAGTATATGTGTTTAATATTTTAGAAATCAAAGTGTTTAAACAAAAGCCTTTAAAGAATTAGATTGTAGATTTACTCTAAGAAGCTCTCCTTAATCATCATAATAATCGTATAAAATTATATAATTTTTTAAGGACAATATATATATATATATGTTTATATATAAGGAAAAAAAAGAAAAAACTTTTGGGGGCAAACCTCCGCCTCTGATATTATAGGAGTCACACATCTCTGATATTTATCCAAGGGACAGAAAAGTGTAGCGTTTGCACACACTCAAGTGTTTCACATCATCATCCAAGCTAGGATATTCCACAATTTTTTTTGGTCGTTAGGATATTCCATTTTGAACTTGCAGGTAGGGGCCACAACTCACTGTTAAAGCCCGAGGCATATGGATGAAATGGCCCATCCTGTTTGGCAGAACAAGTTGCGTCCTGCTAGAAAATGTAGAATCAAAGGAAATACACCACTTCGACAACCTACTACTACTAGCTTGTGAGGCTGTATATACTCCACTCGATTATTGCTTCCTCGATTTAATGAGATTTTTCTATCTTTCGTGTAGAAATACTTTTTCTTTTTTCAAGTAAAGTACATTTAACCCCTCGTCTATCAAGATATGACAATTCACTCAGTTACTTTATAAAATCTACACTCCACCCGTCCACCCTATTATATTAAAAGTGTGTTTAGTATGTTGTATTAAATAATATGAGTTTTTATTTTATTGAACATAATGAAATAAATTGATATAATATATCACACACTCACTATCGAGGGAAAAAATGCTCTTTTTTGCCGTCACACCTACAACATATTTAAAAATTTATCCATCATATTCATAAATATTTTTATACATCAAAATGAAAGATATAATTTAATCAAACTAAAGGAGGTGGGATTATGTTGATTAGTTTTTTATGTATAAGATCTCTTTCATAATTTAATTTTTAAATATTAAAATAAAAATTATTAAATAAATTAATTAAAAATTATACAAAGTATTAACAATAGTTATTTTATTTGAAAATTTAATAATATATATTTTAAATAATGGATAATTAATAACTAAATAAATATTAAGATTATATGAATAAATAATAATTGATTATCAAAATTTATAGTGCATGATAAATCGTATTAAAAATTAATGATATTTAATAAAAATAATTATATAAAATAACAAAAAATAATTAAAATGACAAATAAAAATTTAATTATTATATTTTTAAATTTGTACATAAATTATTAATAAAAATTATTACTTTGCTGTGTTTTTAATTTTCATTATACATATTATGATGAAAAGTATAAGTATGACTTATTAAAGTATATAAGAAAAAAAATGTTTGTAATACCACAGGTAACGTGTCCTAGACAACCTAGCATACCTTAGGGTTTAGACCCACTGTCCAGTAAGGCCCCAAATGCCGAATGACCCAAAATGCATAAGCAGTGTTGTTGACACCACTATAGTGGTTCAGGACTTATAGCGATCAAGGGTGTGGATGGTAGAGTTTGGGGACTTTGATAGTGGTTTAGGACTGCATAGTGGTTGCATGTTTCCAGTGGGATTATTTCAAGCATCCAGACCACTATAGCGGTACCCCGAAGTGTGAACAATGTCTGAATAACCCTACTTCTATAAATACGCTTCTATCTAATTTTCCACCAAAATTTCAAAAACCCTAAGCTTCCAACACCCTTCTACCCTCCTCACTTTCATCATTTTCCCAATCTTAGCTCACCTAAGCTCCAAGGTGGGGTGTACATAAGACAGGTCGGGATGTTGGACCAAATTACAACCTTGCCTCATTTTTAGATTCGAGTCATTTTTTAAAACTCCAAACCAAACTGGCTTTTAAACAACCTATGAAGAGATATTTTGAGATATATATTTCAAAACAAACCATCTAATTATAAAAATAATATCAAGTTATTCAAAATGTATTAATTTAAACATAAACTCTTATAATTTATCATTAACTATTATAAAAAAATATAACTATAAAAATTTTTTTGACTTCAGACCAGGCTTAGGACCTTGAACATGTTCTAAACCTCAATCCGAAAAAGTATATTAGGTTAAATCTAAGGACTCGAACCTAAGCTTCAAGTCAGGACGGGTCAGTGGCTCTAGCTAAGTTAAACACCCCTACTCTAAAGTAAGGGTTTCTCTATGTTTTCATGTTAGATTTCTCTCCTCCCTTCCATGTTCTAGAGTTGAGTGTTATAGTTCTCTTTGTTGTTAGTGGACGTACTCCTCTAATATTGTCAGAGTTGATTTAAAGTTATTCTAGAGTTGTTAGAGGTTATTCATGTGTTAATGTTACTCCATGGCAATTGTTGGTGTCATTCTAAGCTTCCAAGATCAAGTTAGTAGCACCCACACACTCCCAAACGACAAGTGACTTCAAACTCATGACTTTATTTCCAGTCATTATCAGGACATTTATGCATTATGATTGTTAAGTATGAAATTAGATATGAGAATATATATAGAATATGATTGTACAAGCTATGTCAAGCCTAGAAAAACTATGATTATGTTTATAGCATAAAAAATGTATTTCAATAAAACCATGGGACCATCATTGGATTGTTGCATGCCATGAAAAGTGTTTTATATGTTTTTAAAGAGATTCATTGGAAAATTTGTGATTTAGCCAATTCACTAAAGTTGTTAAGCATGTGTTAATGGATTTATAGTATTACTATTTTTTCAAGATTTGAGATTTTAAATTATGCTTTTAAAGTATCAAGCTAAGTTATATTGGAAAAATGTTGAGCAGAGTATCAATGAAGCTTTCATGAATAGAGAAAATTTTATGATTCTGAACTACCATGCTTATGAAGTCATGTGATTATGAAATACAATTTTGGAACTTCCTAGTGTATGAAAATATGTTAGCTTTAAATAAGATTTTAAAATTTCAGTTTTATCCAATTCAAAGTATGGAATTCAGGATTATTCCTAGTAATTGCCAGTTACATATTCTATGAGCTTTTGAAATCGTGATGCCTACAAGTGGGTGATCTCTTGGACATGATTTCATAGCTACGGTTATGTTAAAGTTAGATTATTAGAGTTATATGAATTCAGAGTTTTAAGAGTCTTGAGAGTTTTCAGATTCATTTGGTTTAATTGCAAGTTAGTTATGAATTTTGAATGAGAAACAAAACTATGAGTTAATAGCAGTTATCTTGTTAACTTTGGCATACCATGTTGCCCGAGAGGCCATAGTATAGAGACGAACCTAGTTAGGTGCCCATAGCTTCACTACAAGAAATATTCTGAGTTATCGACGGATTTTATTGACGGCTTTCTTCCATTATTGACGGATTTACCGTCGAAAATCATGAAAAAAAAATTCCCTACAAAGACCATTACCGGCGGATTTACCGATGGAAAATCCATCGAAAAGTTCGCGCCATTTGGAGCCAATTGTGCACAGCAATTACCGACGGATTTTTCCATCGGTAACTAATTATAAAAAAAATTTATTAAAAAATAATGTTACCGTCGGAAATAATCCGCTAGGAATATTTTAGTAAAAAATATTTTTAAAAATAATATTATCGCGGAATTTTCGGAGAAAAATAAAATAAAAATAAGGTTTACCTTGCCTAATTTGAAATTCTGTCGCAAAAAAGAGAGTTATTATGCTCTCATACATTCTCTCTCATCACACACTCACTCACTCTCTCTGTCTGCCCTTCCTGTCCTCTCCTCTTTATGACCGAACCAGGTGGAAAGCAACCCAGGCGCCGCCCGGCGGCGACCCAACCGGAGCCCGCCACAACCCGCAGCATCCATCCGACGCGCGACACAAGCGACTCGCGTACGACAGGCGACCCGCGAGCGACAGGCGCCCGCGACCTCCGGCGAGCGACCGGTGACCCACGATTCAGGCGACGTGTGACCCACGACGGCGAGACCACTTGACCTCCGGCTGCGCGACCCTCGACCTCAGAGACCCGTGACCTCCGCCACCCCCCGCCCAGTGCGCCGCCCAGCGACTGCGCGACCCGGAACAGGCGACCAGCGACCCATGAACGGTGACCTGACCTCAGATTGCGTGACCCCTGACCTCGAGACCCTGTGCGACCTCCGCTCCGCCACCCCGCGACCCGCGTGACCCCACGACGTGCGGCCCCCCTTGATTCGCCTCCCTCCGATCCGCCACCCTCTCGCCAGCCGTGTCGTAGAAGAAGGTAAGCTCCCATCTCTTATTGATATTACACGTCTCATCCAGTCCAAAGCATTGGCTTGCTTGTATGCTTTGTTTCTTGGAATAATTTAGTACCTTGTAATGGAAAATGGAGGCATATGCCTACCTGCATATGTGTGGCAATTTTCCTGGCTTGCTTATTTAGCTGATGTAATTTATATGAATACTAAAATGACGGTTGTGTTGCTCTGATTTTTGGCATATATGTAGTAAACGTTTTTTGTGGGAAAATTGATGCTGTTGATTGTTGAAGTTGTAAAAACATTGACAAATGTTGTGTAAAAACCTATATTTACATGTGGTTAACACCATTTTAAATAAGTGTGGATTTCAATCATGCAAGTATTGAACGTGATGTTAATTAAAAACTAATCTTAACTATTAGTTGAGGTTACTAAAGATCGTTGCCGGTTTGTGTGGAAAAAACAATGAGTGAATTTTGACAAAAAAGTCAATGTTCTTTTAGATTTGTTTAAGTTAATATCCAATTAGATCAACTTTTCTAATCAAGATTTAAGGGTGGTTATTGTTTGTAAAAAATGAGCATCACATATTGTCGATTTTCTTACTAAAATTTCCGTTAATTCTCATCATTCTTTTTCATATTTAGCAGGATCTGATTTTGTTTAGAGTGTCCAGTCCTCTTGGAACATTTCTGGTGGAGCATATAATTCTCTTGTCTTTTTTAAGATAATGTAAGTAACAATTTCGCCTTATTTAATTGCATTTGTTGTTAGGATATAAATTTATGATTTCTAAGATAGAGTTGTAGGAAAATGGGATTGCATAATTGGGGGAAGGGCGTAGAGGTCCTTCCGAACTTGTTTGCATTGTTTGCTTGGAGATTGATTGTGTATGCGGAGATTCAGGATATGCATGTTGTGATGTCATAAGGGGGTGTGCTCTAGAATGGTTTTAAGATTTTTAAATGTTTGTTTAATTGTATTGTGAATTTTATTTGACTTGGATATATATATATATATATATATATATATATTCTGAAAATAAGTTTTTTGGGATGTCTTAGTTTCAGGGAGGTTCTGCCAAATTTTTTGTTTAATTTAAAGAGTGAAATATTAATTTAAGGGGAGATGCTGCGAAATTTTATTACGTTAAAGAGCACAGTTTGATTGTATTGTAAATTTTATTTGATGGATTGATATATGTATATATTGAAATTAATTTTTTTGGGATGTCTTAGTTTCAGGGGAGGTTCTATCAAAATTTTTCTTTTTAATTTAAAGAGTGGAATATTAATCTAAGGGGGAGGTTCTGTCGAAATTTTGTTAAGTTAAAGAGCACAGACTATTTGCTTAAAAAAGTTTTACTTTTAGAAGATGGTTTGTTGAGAGATATTTATAATTAAATAAAATTTTAATTTGGGAAACTTTAAATGAATTTGTTAGGTTAAATTACACATTCAAGAACCATGAGTTCCACAACAGACTATGGATGTATGAGGTGCACCCCAGTTGAAGGGGAATCAAACCTGAATTTTATGTGGGAGTTGAATAGTTTGTAAGGGTGGCTTGTCAGAGGTACAATTTATGAATGAGGAAAAAGTTAGGTGTCCATGTGCTAGGTGCAAATGTAGGAATTATTTTGATATGGACACCATTAGGTATCACCTGTATAAGGGTGGTTTTATGGCGGATTATTGGGTTTGGACTATGTATGGGGAAGTTGCCACACAAAATTTTGAACATGCTAGTGTTGAAAATACATATGTTGAAGGTAGTTCAAGTAGAGTTAATATTGGTGAGCATGTCACGGGAAATATTAATTGGGATGATAATTCTAGACGATATGAGGAAATGATTTATGATGCAGTTGGTCCTCAAATTTATGCAGATTATGAGCCTTTTTTCGAGGCTCCTAATGCCGAGGCCGAGAAATTTTTCTCTATTGGAGGCTGAAGGCCCCTCTATGGGAAGGGTGTGTACATTTAGAGTTGTCTCAGCGGTTAGGATGTTAGCTATAAAGTCCGAAGCTAACCAAAGTCAAAATTCGTTTGACCAGTGGGCAACATTGATGAGTGAGATTTGTCCACAACCTAGTTCTGTTCCAAAGGATTTATATCAGGCCAAGAAATTAGTTTCAAAACTCGAGCTTAAATCAGAAAAAATAGATTGTTGTTTGAAAGGATGCATGTTGTACTACAAAGATGATGCATACCTAACCCAATGCAAATTTTGTGAAAGCCCTAGGTTCAAACCAAAAAGATCTAGAAATGGAAGATATAAGGATGTTCCCTATAAAAGAATGCACTATTTGCCCTTAATTCCAAGATTAAAGAGGTTGTATGCTTCAATGAGTTCAGCATCTCATATGAGATGACACTTTGAGAATAAGAGAAATGATGGTGTCATGACCCACCCTTCCCATGGTGAAGCCTGGAAACACTTTGACCTAACTTATCATGATTTTGCCGAATCCTAGGAATGTTAGGTTGGGGCTTTGTGCAGACGGATTTACTCCGAATAATCAGTTTAGCAAACCCTATTCTTGCTGGCCTGTGGTTGTTACACCTTACAATCTCCCTCCTAAAATGTGCATGAAAGATCCTTACATGTTTCTAACTTGTATAATCCCTGGCCCCAATAATCCCAAAGCCAAGATTGATATTTACCTCTAACCATTGATTGATGAGCTTAAAGAGTTGAGGTATTCAGGCATACAAACTTATGATATTTCCACGAAACAAAATTTCTTGCTAGGGCATCATTGATGTGGACTATCAATGATTTTTCGGCCTATGGAATATTGTCAGGTTGGATGACGCAGGGAAAATTGGCATGTCCAATCTGTATGGAGGATACAAAGGCATTCACATTGAAACATGGTCGAAAAACTCGTGGTTTGACTATCATCGGAGGTTTTTGGACCTTGATCATGAATTTAGGGGTAAAAAGGACGCGTTTAAAAAGAAGACATCCTTGAGGCTAAGTGGTAATCAAGTTTGGCATAGAGTTAGAGACTTTCCAAAATAATTGAACTGGGTAAATCCATACGATTTCCAGGATATGGGATAAATCATAATTTGACCAAACAAAGTATATTTTGGGAGCTGCCTTATTGGGGGATAATCTAGTTCGTCACTGTATTGATGTAATGCATGTGGAAAAAATGTGTGTGATAACATCATAAACATTGTGATGGACGATAAGACTAAGGACAATGTGAAAGCAAGGAAGATTTGGCAGATTATTGTAAGAGACCTGAGTTGAGTTTACAGAAGTTACCGATGGCCGTGTGTGCAAGCCGAAGGCGAGTTACGCACTAACCTCCTGCAAAAGCAATCTGTGTGTAGGTGGATGCAAGAGTTGAGAATGCCTGACGGTTATGCCTTTAACTTGGGTAGATGCGCCAATATTGCACAAGGACAATTTTTTGGCATGAAGAGTCATGATTGTCATGTATTCATGGAATGTTTACTTCCTATTGCATTTAGAGAATTGCCTCTCCCGTTTGGAAGCCATTGACTGAGTTGAGTCAATATTTTAGAGACCTATGCTCGTCCACTCTAGAGTTGAAGATCTCTTGATTATGGAGAGAAACATCCCTATAATTCCGTGCAAATTAGAGAGAATATTTCCTCCCAGTTCTTTGATTCTATGGAACACTTGCCCATACACTTGGCATACGAATCATAGGTATGTGGGCCAGTTCAATAGATGGATGTATCCCTTTGAAAGAAATATTGGAAGTTTCAAGAGAACTGTCAAAAATAAGGCTCAAGTATAAGGTTCCATATGTGAGGCATATATCTCTAAGGAGACATCTTTCTTTTGTTCATATTACTTTGAGTCACATGTTCAATCTAGACGAACAAGGGTTGGTCGAAATGATGATGGGGTGAAAGTTCAGTTCAACATACTTTGTCTATATTCAATCAGCCGGACGTGCAGCTGGAAAATCCAAACCTCATTGGCTATCAGAGAGAGAAACATGCTACGCATTTGCATATCTTAATCAACTGTGATGAAGTGCAACCATTTAAAACGTAAGTGATATCAATGTATTACTTTCAATTGTTAATTCCTTGACATAAATCAAATCTTATTTTACCTGCAATATTTAATTTACAGGTATTTTGAACAAGTTGATGAGCGACACACCCTTTCACAATTTCCAGCATGGTTCAGATCATTTGTATGTGACCTAACTTTCTAGTAACCATTTGATCCAAAACCATACACATGTTCTAGTTGTCATCTTTTGTGTTGATGTTTGAATTTCAATTATTCATGTAGGTGTTTGATAAAAACAATAATGTTTCATGTCCTTATTTACAAAGTTTGGCTTGGGTCCTGCTAACAAAGCAAACAGTTGGCCAATGTATTATGTGAATGGATATAAGTTTCATACATTTGAATGGGGTCGAGGGAAGCAACAGACAATAGTGGGGTTTGTGTCAGAGGGATGTAGGTAGTGGGGAGGGTGATTGGTATGGAGTAATCAAACAAATATTGGAGATTGAATATATGGGCGATGGACTTAAAAAATTGGTAGTGTTGTTCAATTGTGATTGGTACGACCCAAGACGTCCTGACGGAACATGCATTCACAACCAATATAAAATTACTGAGGTGAATCATACGAAGAGATACAGTGTATATGATCCTTTCATTATTGCTCAGAATGCAAGACAGGTATATTATGTATCATACCCTGGTAAGTGTAGAAAGGATTGGAAGATGGTTATGAAAACTAAACCTAGGGGTCGAGTTGAGGTTGAAGAATTACCTGACGATGCTTTTCAAGTGAATGATCCAGTCCCCTTCAGGTAGTCGTTGATCCAGGAACATTGCCAAGTTTACATTCCGATTCGGGTGAGGTTGAGATAATTCACTCTTCCAGTGATCAATTAGTGAGTGAACACAACGAAAGCAATGGTAGTGATAAGGAGGACGAGGAAGATGAGTTTGAGGATGATGTTGAGACTGAGAATGATGAAGATAGTCCTCCCTTTTAGATTAAATGTTTTGTATCTACTACTCTCATACTTATTACATCTCTTTATTTTAAATTATCATATTATTTGGTTTGTAATACATTGTTGTTTCTTTTTCAGATGTGGCACCTAAAGGGAAAAACAAGGGCAAGGGTAAGGGTAAGGGTGTCCCAAATAATCAAACAATCACCCCTCCCACTCAGGCATCTACCACAGCGGCTCACACATCCACTTCTAGCCCTTCCATGCCACCACCCCGTGCCCATCAGGAGTTTACCATGGTCTCTACTCCTAGGCATGTGACCGGAGTCGTGCCTTTACCTCTACCACCACCACCACCACTTGGAGATCCTCCCCCACCCCCACACACGAATCAGAAGGGTGCTGAAAGTGAGGCAGTTGGTGGCTCCGAGGAGGGCAATCAGGACATGGGTCTACAGGGAGCAACGGGTACCGCTTGTACGTCTTGGAAGAACAGGTAAGTAATTTAATTGTTCAACTCATGAATCTTGTTGTAATAATTTGAACAATTTCTTGATATATAATAACATTATTTTGTACTATTTGCTATGCAGTTGGCATCCAGCTACACGGCCATGCATGAAGTGACACACACCATCCAAAACTGTATGAACGGCCCGTGAGTCATTTGGTAAGCTGTCGAAGAATGAGAAGTTGCGCTGGTTTACCGAGTGGAAGGTAAAATAAAATAATTACTATGAAAATGTGTGATTTACTTTATAAACTGCTTTTAATTACCATTTTTTTTATTTCCATGTGTATGTGTAGAGCCACTTCATCATCCATCCCAAAGATGAAGATTACATGTTTAAGCTCTTCAAATCCAGGGCAGCTCACAAGCTGCAAGACATGTACATCGACATTCGAGAACGGCGAGATGAGACCCCCAGGTGGATAAATCAAGCTAGCCTAGACTATTTGTGGCAATATTGGAGAAGTGACAAATTTAAAGAGAAGTCTTTGAAGACTAAGGTGGATAAACCTTTTTTTCATGAATCTTGTTAAATTTATATTTTCAGTTACTAATGTCAAAGATGATCACTCAAAATGCAGGCCAATGAATTAAAGAGCCACCCACACAGAGTGAGTTGTTTAGAAAGACTCACACATGCAAGGCAGACAAGACATGGGTTGATACTCGCTAGAATGTTTGGGTATATATGTTCTAAGCACTTATTGTTTATATATATATATATATATATATATATATATATATATATATATTTTATTACTTCATATATTTGATAGATGTTTAATTAATTTTATTTTCTTATAGCATGCGTATGAGCAGCGCTATCAGGAGGCTACGACTGGCGGGAGTAGAGAATGCAGGAGGTGAGGAGTGCCCACCGATTGATGGGGACCAACTATGGCAAGAGGTAGTCGCGATCCTTATAAGAACTGCATCTATGGCATGAGATCATTTTATGCTAGTAGTTTATCCTCTGCCGTCACTAGCGCATCTACAGGCACTGGGTCCACCACGAAGATGGTGAGGTCCATGAGCAAGTTCACCTGCTCAATGCGAACTTCATCGTATGCAAGAGAAGGATGCAAGAGACAGCTTCAGTTTAGGATATGTAAAAGAAGATGGAGGACAAGAAAAAAGGCTTGGAGAGAGAAAATAAGAAAGTAGATAAAGGAGAAGGAGATGAGATTAAGGAAGCAGATGAAGAAAGAGATGGTGTCTTTGTGGAAGAAGATGCAAGCTGACTCCTCTGCCCGCCAGAACACCGATGATGATGATGATGGTGATGGTGATGGTGATGGTGACGGTGATGCTGACAATGATGATGATGCTGGACTTCTCCTGATTTGAGTTATTATTTTTTCTTTATTTCTTATATGTTGAATTATTAATATTTTACTTTGTAGACTTTCTGAGCTTTATCTATTTTACTTCTTGGACTATTTATATTTCTTTGTAGACTTTCTAAGCTTTATCTATTTTACATCTTGGACTTAAATTTATTGCGTTTTCTATTTATTAAGCATTTTTTAATAATTTTTCATTATTAAATATATTTATATATTTATAATTAGCTTTAAATAAAATATAAGCTGGTAAAAATAGGGAACATTCAAATTACAAGCCAAAATAATTTTTTAAAAAGTTATTTATCGACGGAATTTTCCGTAGGAAATAAAACATAAAAACAAAATTAAATTTTAAAATAAAAAAATCTAATTACCGACGTATTTTTCCGTTGGAAAACCCCATTTTTTTAAAAAATGATTTCAGTTTTAAGTTACCGGAAAAAATCCGCGTATATTTTTAAAAAATGCTGATTTAAATTAAAATATTACCGAGCGGATTTTTTCATTGGTAAATAAAATACTGGAAAATTACCGATGGAAAAATCCGCCGAACGAAGTAGAAATCCGCCGATAATATTCTTTAAGCTAACGAATTCCTTGGCGATTTTTGTCGTTCCCATTATCGACGGATTTTTTTAAACCGCCAAAAATCTGCCAAATAATTTCGGATATTTTCCGTTAGTAATGGTTACCGACTACATTATTACCGGTTGACAAAATCCGTCGATAATTCCGAGGAACTCAAAATTCCGTTGATACTATCATAAAATCCGTCGGTAAAATCCGCCGGTAATAGCACTATTTCTTGTAGTGCTTGTCCGTTGCTATCAAGGAGATGCTCATGTTCATGAGAGATTGAGATCAGTTTTCTTTTTATATATATAATTTGGTTAGAATTTTGTTTCTTCCCTAATTCCCTTAGATTATTTGATATCACTTTGAAGGTTTACATGATTTGCTAGCTATGGAATTGTAAATGTTTTTCCCCAGAATAGCTATGTATATAAATATTCAAAATGTTTTTGCTAGTTGCTTATATACATATATTATTTATGGTTGTTGTTATCCCATGTGAGTGATTGGTGAGAATCTGCTACTAGTCCTTTGACTCACCTCTTTCCTTTCCTCCTTATAGTTGCAAGTAAGATATCGTTCAACTTCTAGTTCTATAAAATTACCGTTCCTAGTGGTAAGCCTTACTTTAAAGTAAGGCTTAATTTAGATTTATGTTAGTATTACAGTGTTTTAGGTAGATGTGCAAGAGTTCCGAGCTACGCATTTATTTTAAAATTATATATTTATTTTAGAGTTATGGACATCATTGTGTGTTTTTCAGACTTCAAAATTGATTTGAGAGTATGCCTTGTAATTAGAATTTATGTAACAAGCTAAAGATATACTTGTCATTTAGTTTTTAGGTGTTAAGCTTATTTTTAGATTTGAGATCAAGATCATGTGATGAAACAGTTAATGCTTTCATGATTAGTAGAATTGATCAAGATGTTTTCACAGTTATATATGTTAAATACTTCAGTTTTTATGAATTTGAATATTATGTTTTAAATAAAGAAAATGATAATGATTTAGAAGAAAATCATATTTTAAGTATGAAATTATGATAAATTATGCATTTAGACACATTATCTATAAGGCTTACATGGGGATGAGACTCTCACGTTCTCAAATCGGGTTGGGATAATGTTGTATATATATTCTTTACTTTTATATTTCATGAAAATAAAATAATTCACAAAAAATAATAAAATAAGAGTTTAGTTTGATATTTATATTGTATTAAATTAAATTCTTCTATTTGAATGACTTTTAGTGGATATGAGAGGATTATATTAATTGATAGAATAATGCATGATTGGATTATATTGCAAAGCTCTTTGGCAATATTAGTATATCAAAATTAAATTTATAAAATAATATTTTCAATAATTCTTCAAGTATAAAATCAGAAAAATTATTATTATTTGAATTTTTTAATTTGATTTTATCAATTTATATTAATTTTTTGCATATAAATTGTAATTTATGTTACATGTTATATATTATAAAAAATTATTTTTTAATAATTAATTTTTAATTTTATAAAATATAAAAACTAAAAAATATATAAATACTTCTTTGTTTCATACGTTTTAATACTTTCGATTTGTACATATCATCATAATATGTTAAATGGAAAAATATCAAATTAACATTTTTTAACAAAATTTTACACATAATTTTTTTGAAAAAATATGATAATTAAAATATTGATTTATAAAAACTATTTAAAGTATTTTTAATAATAATACATATAAATATATTCTATTTATATTAAATATTATTTGTTACTAAATCTTATTTATCATATATTACTTATTTTAATCATTAATTAATATTTATATATATGTATTTTAATATTATTCTAAATATTTATTTAATTGATATATTTTATTTATTTAAAATATTTATTATTAAAATTTTCAATTAAAATAATTATTTTTATCTCTTAATATAATTTTCAATATTATTTATGAGTTTAGTTCTTATGCATTTATAGTATGAAGTAATTTTACACTTTCAACTAATAAAAATGTTAAGAATATGGCAAATCATTATGGAAAGTTATCAACTAATCTTTGTTTCACATTGTCAATGCAGACATTAAACTCATTATTTATTTCATAATTATTTATATTCTAATAATATATTAAAAAATAATCAAATCATGAAAGAGTGATTAATTAGGATGTTTAAATTTATATAATATGTTTCATGCACCAAACAACAAATAAACTATGATGAATAATATTATTAGCTCATTCTATTAAATGTAACATAACATTCCAAACAAACTATTAGTTAAATGGGGTGGAGTGTAGTTTTTGTCAACAGAATAGTGTAGTGTCATATATAAGTAATATTAATCATTACTACAATATAAGATAAAATTCTAGTGTATTCATGTGCTATGTCTAGTATAGAGATCCCACTCCTTCTTTATCCCTTATGCCAAATATCACGTTGATGGAGCAGCAACCATCAAGAGCTATCAAGTAGAGTGAGAATATGTCCAAAAGGCAATATATAATGTAACCAAGTCTTGCCATTCATGGATCTAGGTTACTTTGAACTTACTCACTCTTTGGCACACCCACAATTGAGCCCAAGCCCAATAACACTTGGTGAATCTCAAACACATAATGGATCACAACATAATAATAACATGGGTTTCTAGGGAATAATTATACTATCTACTCAACTGTTTTATAAAACTAAAATATCCACCAACCAATAGCAACCCAAACCAAGATATTCTAACATTATCCCACTTGGGCAATGTTGATTGGCTTTTATTTTATATTTCTAAAACATTCTGAAAATTGTACATTGAATGTAGTACGAAGAAGGGGAGGTTGAATCGTGCTTCTAACTTCTTTTTCATTTTCTGAAAATACTAAACATCGTCTATCAAGTTTTCACTTGAAGGTAACAGAAATTATAGTTAGTATGCTTTAAAAGTAACATTATGAACCAAGAGAAAATGGAGAAACTTTAGAAAGTTTTTAAAACATTTTTCAAGGAAACACACAACACAAACAAACTTGAATACTGAAATACAATGGGAGGGAGAGAAGAGAGATTACTGAGTATTTTATATCGGTTTGGCCAAACACTACATATATTCAGTTCTAACAACTTGTTGAATTTCACTAAAAATACCCTTTCTCAACCTCGAGAAAGTGAGATAGTCTTTGTATAGCCTTTTCAAGCTATTTATAGTGAAGAGTAGTTCCTATTTACTCTTACAACAAATAGTCTTTTTACCATCCTCTTCAAGTTAACCTCACTTGATCACTACTAGACCAGGATACAAGTATATGATTTTGGGTTAGTTCTATGTAACAAAGAACATTCTAGTTTTTCTAAGAATGAAGTAGTGTATAAGATTGAAAATTTGAGAGACTTCTTTCTATATTCTTCCTAAGAAGAAGATGTTATCTAATAAGTGCTAGAAAGAAGATTTTTAAAACAAAAATTGATTACAAGAAATAATAGATGAACTTTCAGAGTGTATTGAAAAGTTTCACACTAGTTATGGGAAAGTTTATTTCCTCGTATGAAGATCTCATCCTTTTATACTTGATTTTTGAATATCACTGTCTACCTTGATTTCACCTTGTCTTGACATGTGTTGATCTTCTTTTTTTGTCTTAGGAACTGTCCTCTAGAAGAGTAGCTAAGCTGTGTCACAACTGTCCTTGTATGTGCAAAACTATTGATAAATGCGATTTTTGTCCAAGCTTCAAAAACAAATTTTACTTTCTGAAATGTGGTTTTTGAACTTTTTCTTCTAGAATATGAGGTATTTGACCAAGTACAAAAGTGATATGTCACTATCAATACTTTTTGAAAGTTGACTAAATTTGAAATTTAATTTTAAGTTTTATCTGACTATCAATTTTTTTGAAGAATGCGTGCTTTTTGGAGTGCTTCATAGTTTCTAAGCCTTGTGTAGATCTTCTTTGCTTAACTTAAGCTTGATAGAGATCTTTTCAACATATAGAAAATCTTCAGAGTTGATAGCCATTGAGATTGAAGATTGTGGTCATGATATGCTCATGAGAAATTGATTTCTTTAATGATATCACACTTCCTAGTGCGTAACACGCTTTATGAAGATCCATACTTAATTTGATACTTTATATTACTTTCTCGTGTCTCAACATATTTTAGCTCAGTTTCTAAACTATTTTTCACATCATTAAGACTTTGAATTTCTTTGATTGAGATTTTAATCATGTTAAAACATGTCATTGTGAAAAATATGTCATTAATTGAACTTATATGTAACGAGAATGGTCCAGTTAAACACCATAGAAATTCAATTGAAACATTAGTCTTTTTTTCAAAATATTTTAACAAAATTTTCTTTGTTATCACTTAATCCATTCTTGTGGATAAAAATGGTATTCTTGTGGTAATTTAGTGCTAAGTTCGATGATAAAGTCAGGAGCTTTAATTGGTTTGAGGCTGAATTCAGATAGACCATACAATCATTCGACATGCAAGTTTGGACTTAACCAGGATTTGTCATATGGGCTACTCTATCCTAACTACAATGTGGTGGCTAAAGAAGTAGGACTTGAGTTTCCTGGCCAAGATTACTATGGCATAGGCGAGCTTTAAAATCTTTTGGTATCTCTTCTTCGAGTCCTTGATGTAATAACCCAGGCCTCCAATATATATATTGTTCGCTTTAGGCCTCGTCCCTTTGCTCTTCCTTTGTAGGGAAAATACGTCTCATGAGGGAGGTATCCATATCCTTATAAGGCATGCTTCATTCTCTTCCCTAACCAATGTGGGACTTGCTCCACCCTTCATCGTGGGAGCCTAGCATCCTCACCATACATTCAATAAGACCGGCTTTATACTATGACCTAGACCTCTAGCGATGTAGATATTGTCCACTTTGGGGTCTCGTGCCCTTTATGGGTTTGCTCTTCCCTCCTTGGTCAATACCATCTAATAGCCTAGACCTCCAGCGATGCATATTGTTCACTCTTTGGGCCTCACGTGCCTTATGTGTTTTCCCCTACGAGTGGGAGTGTAAACCCATGGGGCGTGCGAGGCCCAAAGAGACAATATCTATATCGTCGAAGGTCTAGGTTATTACAAATAGCATCAGAGCTAGCTGGGATTGGTGTGCCAGCGAGCACTCGAGCTCCCATGAGGAGGTTAGAGTGAGTCCCACATCGGTTATAGAGGAGAACGAAGTATGCCTTATAAGGGTGTGGATATCTTCCCATGTAGACGTTTTCCCTCATAAAGGGGAAGAATCCTGAGGGCCAAGCCCCAAAGCGGATATATCTGCATCGGAGGTTTGGGTTATTAGAGA
Organism: Dalbergia oliveri; assembly: GCA_030441495.1. Classification (NCBI taxonomy): domain Eukaryota; kingdom Viridiplantae; phylum Streptophyta; class Magnoliopsida; order Fabales; family Fabaceae; genus Dalbergia; species Dalbergia oliveri. The sequence goes on from JAMLFY010000001.1 coordinate 13,626,379, forward strand.
TGGTATCAGAGCCATTCTTGGGATTGGTGTGCCAGGGACGCTGAGACTCCCACAATGGGGGTAGAGTGAGTCTCATATCAGTTGGGGAAGTGAACGAAACATGCCTTATAAGGGTGTGGATACCTTCCTATGTAAATGCATTTCCCCATGAGAAGGGAAGAGCAAACCTATGAGGGCACGAGGCTTTAAAGTGAGTAATATCTGCATGCGGGTGTTTGGGCGTTACACTTGATGTGTCTTGCTAATGAAATAGATTGACTTCTGCTTTCTTTCACGTTCCATGACCAAGTCCAACCTTATGGCCTAAGTAATGCTTCTTCTAGCTAGTTTGGTGACAACTAGTGGGATTATGAGGAATTTCTTGAATTTTATGAATGAGTTCCGCATCTTGTTCCACTCAAAACTTGCCTTTTGTAATGTGTAAAGAATGGGGGTGGCTTACTCAGCCAACCTCGAGAGGAAACAAGATAAGGCGACAAGCCGTCTTGTGAGTTGTTATACTTCTTTGTGTAACACCTTGCTTTTAACCTAATACGCTCGAGTTGCATTCGATTAATTATTGGTTATTATACCTTTGTTTCAAAACTTAACTTATTCTCCTTTAAAATACAAGTAATAAAAATATAACTAAATTTTTTTCGAAATTTAAGACCAAAATACGAGCCTTGTATACGCATATACCAGCGAATACACGCATAATAATACCAATCATATAAACCTCATCATAATATATGAGTAAACCATAGAATAACATGACACAAACTAGATTAACATATCATAATCACAACTTAATAGTGACGTCCTATAAACATAAAGGACATCCAAAGATACTAAGCTCACCAATAAGGCTGAACATACAGGAGTTAATGCTAATATTATTATAGCATAGAAACCAGCCATACATATCCATCAAAAGACTAGGCTATGAACGGGTATAAGAGATATGACAACCCTAATGCTAATGCTCAAAAGAAAGCTATCTCATGCTTCTGCGCGACCTCTTACCGGTTTGTAGCATAACTCCCACTTCCACGTCTCAAGGAATACCATGAACAACACCATTATCTTCGTCTCGGAGATGACGCGGAAAGGAGGATGAGAACTTTTAAGATTCTCAACAAGGTTTCCTAACTCTAACACAAGTGTTATCATCGTCATCCCCAGTCACTTCGATTTTCATTATAAAATATATTTACATGCATAAGGTTCAGTTTTAAACTTCTTAAAACTATTTATCCAAAGCAGTGTTTTTTAGCATTGATCTTAATGTCATGAATGCAAAGATATGTCATGTATGCATGGCAATGACTCAAGTGCATAAGTAACACACGTAAATAGTACAAGCATATTCACAACATGAGTTTGTAGCATTCAAATCTAAAACACAAGAAAAGGCTAAGTATATAAGTATGAGATGAGCTAAAGAACTAAAGGGGCTTAGCATATAAAACACATGATTAAGCACACTAATAAAGCAAGACCATAATATATATCTTTACTTTACTTTCGTTTGTGACTTGACATTCAAATTATGTGATTGAGTGGTGATAAGTGTGCATTTCTATACATATTTTATACTCTATTCTTAGTGTCCTAGCTTTCCTTTATGCTTAATTGTATACATTTGCTTTATATTTGAGTTTGAACATTAATTTGAGCATTTATGAGAATTTTCTGCATAGTTTCACTTCTAGCACTGTTATATATTTTGCGCTTAAATGGAGTTGGAGACTTCTAAAACTTTTGCTCTTTAGCCTGTAGGAAATCTAAGAGAATTATCTACAACTTTTATGAATGGCTCAAAAGCCGGATCAAAAGTCTAGTTGGTCAAAATAAACCCGAACGTCAAACTCGAGGTGCTGAATTTTTAGATTGGGTATGCTTCAATAATTAAGGAATATCTCCCTCATCTGAAGTCCAAATAAGACAAATAAAGTGTCCATTTTAAATAGAAGAAAACTATCTACAACTTTTATGAATACACTAAGAGCTAATTCGATTCTTTCATGGGTCAAAAATTGAGAAACTCGCTATAATGAGAAAAGGTCACCGTAGTGACCCCTGGTGCTATTGTTCCAAATTTTTTTTATTTTAGGCTCACTACAGTGAGCCAGTCACTACAGCAAGTATCTAAAGATCTGTGATAGTGCTATATGCGTTTTAATGAGTTTTTTGGTCTTTAAATGATCCCAAAGCCCTTATAACAGAAACACATGACCTCTTAGCTAAATATAGCTTAAATAGGTTGGGTTAAGCTCTCATTCTCCTCTCCCCTCTCTTCCCATCTCCTCTTCCTTCCTCCACCCCGCTTCTTCCTCTTCTTTGCCCATCTTCTTCCTCACCCACTCTCTTATTCTCTTAGGTTAGGTTTTACTTTTTATTTTTATTATAGTTTCTCTATGAAGGAGTGAGTTTGCAACTAGCATTAAGGATTCTCCAAGTCCCAAGGTTTGTCTTGAGGCTTGCATATTCAATGTATACATGGCTTGGTTTCTTGATTTTCCTTATCTTACATTCCTTCCTTTCCTCATGTGTTTCTATTGATTAATTAATTAATTATGATATATGATTGTGTAATTATATATTTGGAATAAATCTTGATTTTGTATGCTAATTCATGATTGTGGGTTAGATGCTTAATTGGGATCATTGACTAAGCATGAGTTGATTGATTGATTAATGAATGCTTGGTTAGCTTAGGAAATTGGGATTAATTTTTTATTGAGGTTAAACTAATGTAATTGGTGCTCAAGTTAGTGCATACATTTAGGGATGGGATCTCAATTACTTAGATGTTGTATGCTAGCCAAATGCTTAGTGATTGATTGCTTGCTAAGTGAATTATGGTGCTCAAGGTTGTGTGATTGCATGATTTTAGGCATAAGTTAGTCACCTACCATGTGTTTGATGAAATATGTATGTCAAGGATAGATGGATTCTAGGCCTAGGAAATCCTTGTGCTAGTGCTTTAGTTAATTGTTAGTTATTTCCTTATTTTATTTTATATTATATTTTTGTTTGACGCACTCATGAAAACCCCTCGTTGCATAGTTTATTAGTCACCAATATCATTAGGAGATTCTCGAGTTACACACCATTATACTATGTTTTTAGTGCAATTTGGTCTTAATTTGTTAGAGCTAGAGACACAACACTTTAGTCCCTATCAAATTTTGGCATCGTTGAATATTGGTGCTAATAAGCTTGTATATACTTGTACATACTTGAGCATCTTTGCATTTATCATATTTTTCACTTTTTTAGTCATTTATGGTGTTTTTGGTACTAAAAATAGGTGCTGTCCTATTTTGAATCATCTTAGTTTACCATGAAACTTGGTATCCAAAGTATCTTTGGCATTCTAAACAAAACTCACTTATGTGTCCCACCTTATTTTTGCCAAATTCCACCGTTTGGACCACTTTTTCAATTCATTTTAATTTTTTCTTGCATTTCTTCATATTTTCATGCTTGTCTTTTCTTTTTTTTTTGCATGCCATTATCCACCAATACTTTGCATAGCTTTTTATTGGGTATTTTATGTCATTTTGAAGTAGATTTTTGTTTCCTCTTGCATTTTCTTTTATTTTACTCACTTTTACTTGAGTTGACATGAGCATTAACCCTTATTTTAGTTTCCAAGAGCATGGTTCTTATGGTTTTACAAGCAATGGAGCAGTGAATAATCCTTACCAAGGATTGGAGGAGAAATTAGATGAGATAAAGTGCTACCTAAAGCAATAAGTCAAGGAATGCAAATCCAACAACTATATTTTGAGTCACAACCATTCTTATATTATCAACCACCACCACCACTTCAAACATATCCTGAAGCAAACCTAACACCCTACCATGAGCCATACACATACCCATATCATGAGACTTACCATGACCCCTACCAACAGCCATATTATAAGCCACCATACCTAGACACATCTCCATACCCACCATGTTACCTTCCATAACCTACCCTATTGCACATACAAATTACCTCAACCATCATCTAAACCATTAACGTAAGAGTTGTGGAACCAATTATTGGAAATACTCTAGAAATCTCAAGACGATCAAGCAGAAAATTGATATTGGTCTCTAGGAGCTTCGTGCTGAATTGGAGGACTATAAATCCTTTTTATCTTAACCTCTAATCCCATATAAAGAGCCAATTGTTGAGGAGCTAGCTGAGAGGATAGATTTTCTAAATTCTAGCATGATTGGAGAGTTAATAGAGTTATCATTTGATGAGAGTTGTTATGTTTTAGAGTAACTTGTTGAGGTTTTACATGAGACCTTGGCTAAGGAAATAACAGGGTTTTGAATGAGGAGTTCGATATAGAGATTGTCTATGAGAAGCCATCACCTAAGCCAATGGGCACATACTATCACCTACAGTCTCATGCTTATGGATTGACTAGTAAGAGTAGAGTATGAGGATCCATTGCTTGATTTGTACCCTTTGCTCCCTGATGTAGCACTAGATGATTTGGTGAGATTTGTATGTCATGACTGTTGTGGTGATCATTTATGCATGGCATGCCAGGAAATTGAAGCCAATATACGAGGTGAAGCTTTCACTATGGAGCATGAAGATGAAATAGACATGCCAAGAGGGAGCCTTCAGTTTCAAGCCATATGCAAGGATGTTGTTGTTGATATGAGTTGGGATTTCTCTCCACCTGCAAGTGAGCCAAAGATGGATGGTCGGAGCTTGTCACATGTTCCTATTTTTGGTTTGCACGAGTATCTTAGAGAATGATTTTTAGCTCTTAGACTTATGTGGAATGCCTGCAAAAGACCAAATTCACATTCTTTGGGACTAAATAAGCAAATAGCAAGAGAGTGAAAGCCTCCTTTTGGGAACATGCATCCCTTAGGAGTGACTTGTTGTTAGGATGTTCAAACTAGGAGGAGCTTCAAGGCTCTAAGAATTGCATTCCAGACTTCACCATCTAGATCCAAAAATTTGAGTGGACAGTGACTTGTGATATGGTCCGAACCATATGGGACCCGGTGGAGCTAGGAGATGCAAACTTGGATAGGAGCTCCAGGAGTAGTTCAAGCATAAGCCTCCATAAGGGAGTTCTCATCATTTTTTTCTTTTAGTTTTATGTCTTTAATTTTCAATAAAGCATGCTTAGTATAAGATTTCACATGCTACTAGTTTTAGGATGTTAGTTATTGTTTATTTTAGTTATGTTGTGTGCTATTCCATTAATACTATTGAGGATTACTTGCTTGGCTTTTAGCACATTTGGCATTTTTCCTAACTTGCTTGGCTATGAATTGTGCTTTGTGTAATGCATACTTGGTAATTTGCTCTTCATCGCATGGATTGAGTATATGGACATCACCCTTGGTTGAGCTTTTGAGCCTTTCATGGATGGATATGTTGCATGTCATTCTTATTTTGTTTTTTGTGTGTTCTCTCATTAGTTATGCATTCTAGAACTTGCCTTTTGGCTTTCTTGAAACTTTGTCATTAGCATGTGCATGCATTAAGATGATAGAGGTATTTTTTTTATTTTTAGCTACTTGACTACATAGCCAACCTTCCATATTGCCCTTGTTTACACCCACTTTGAGCCTTAATGACCACTCTTTTATTTTAGCACACTATAAGCCTACGCAGAAAACATTGAAATTACCTAACCTCTAGGCTTAGGAGAGTATTTGTTCATCCTTCATATGTGCTTGAGCATAAGTGTAGGGTTTTGCATGAGGACATGCATTGTTTTAAGTGTAGGGAGTGAATGATCTTATAAAGAAAGCTCCAAAAGGGAAGTGTGGCAATAAAGGTGCATAAATATGCATGCAATATAAAAAAAAAAAAAAAATAAAAAAAATGAAAAAAAGAAAATTTTGCAAAAGAAAAGTTATTGTGAATAAAAAGTTATGGGGAATTGGTTAAGTTGTGGGAAATTAGGCTTGTTTGAGCATGTTTTGTTTGGAAATTGCACTTTTTGCATTTTTGCTCTTGTGCATATGTATTTGCTCTCTTAGCCTTAGGTTTAACTTTGCTTGGCCTTTTTGATATTTCCTACCACTTACCCAAGTCCGTTACAACCTTGAATAAGCTATCTTGATTTTGTGTATGCATGTGTGTGACTAGTAGAGAAGACTAGCAAGCCTATGGTAATGCATTTACATTTGAGAGGTTTTGAGTGTCAAAATCTAAGCCAAAACACTTGGAGAAACTTGAGTGGTAAACACTAGCCTTGAAAGGTCCTATTTCCTTGATCCTTGCATGTTATGAGTGAAATTTACCTTGTTTGTTCTCATTTTGCACAAGTCATGCTTGGAAGGATTTAGTGCTTGATGGTATGTTTTTAGCCTTTAGGTTTTTTTCCTCATAATTCATTAGAATTGGCATTATAGTTGTTTTCTTTGTTTTGTGCCAAGTTTAGGATTTGTAAATCGTTAGTAGTTGGCTTGCGAATAGTTTGATTGCTTTGACGCTTTGACCATTGCTTGATTGTCAATTTTGCATGAGGACATGCAAGAAGCTAAGTGTGGGGGAGTGTGCATTTCAATATATATTTTATACTATTCTTAGTGTCCTAGCTCTCCTTTATGCTTAATTGTATGCATTTGCATCATATTTGAGTTTGGACATTGATTTGAGCATTAATGAGAATTTTCTGCATAATTTCACTTTTAACTGTTATGTATTTTGCGCTTAACTAGAGTTGTAGACCTCTAAAACTTATGAAAAAGGGCACAAATGAAAGGCACAAAAGCCAGATCAAAAGTATAGCTAGTCAAAATAAGCCTGGAAGTAAAATGAGCTGCTGAATTTCCAGATTGGACATGATTCAATAATCAAGCATATCTCTCTTATCCCAAGTCCAAATAAGGCAAATAAGGTTTCTATTTTGAAGAGAAGAAAAATATCTACAACTTTCATGATGACAATAAGAGCTAATTCAGTCATTTCATGGTTCAAAAATTGAGAAAACTCACTATAGAGAGAAATGGTCGCTCAGTGACCCCTGGTGTTGTTGTTCCAAATTTTTTTTCAGACAGGCGCCCGAGCTAGAGTCGCTGCACGAGTATCAAAGATCTATGACAGTGCTATATGCATTTTAATGCATTTTTGAATCTTTAAATGATCCCCAAGCCCTTAGAACAGAAACACATGACCTCTTAGCTAAAAATAACTTAAATTAGGTTTGGTTAGGCTCTCTTTCTTCTCCTCTCTTCCTATCTCCTCCTCCTTCCTCCACCTTCCTCCTTCCTCTTTTTCACCCATCTTTTTCCTCACCTACTTTCTTATTCTCTTAGGTTAGGTTTTACTTTCTATTTTTATTGTAGTTTCTCTATGGAGGAGTGAATTTGTAACTAGCATTAAGGATTCTCCAAGTCCTAAGGGTTTGTCTTAAGGCTTGCATATTCAATGAATATATGGTTTGGTTTCTTAATTTTCCTTCTCTTACAATCCTTCCTTTCCTCATGTGTTTATATTGATTAATTGATTGATTATGATATATGATTGTGTGATTATATGGTTAGAATGAATCTTGATTTTATATGCTAATTCATGATTGTGGGTTGGATGCTTAATTGGTATCATTGACTAAGCATGAGTTGATTTATTGATTAATGAATGGTTGATTAGCTTAGAAAATTGGGATTAATTCTTGATTAGGGTTAGACTAATATAATTAGTGCTCAAGCTATTGCATACATTTAGGGATTGAGATTTCAATTACTTATGTGTTGTATGCTAGCCAAATACTTAGTGATTGATTGCTTGCTAAGTGAATTATGGTGCCAAGGTAGTGTGATTGCATGATTCTAGGCATAAGTTAGTCACCTACCATGTGTTTGATGAACTATGTATGCCAAGGATAGATGGATTCTAGGCCTAGGAAATCCTTGTGCTAGTTAATTGTTAGTCATTTCTTTGTTTTAGTTTATATTATATTTTGTTTGATGCACTCACTGAAAACCCCCTTGTTGCATAGTCTATTAGTCACAAATATCATTGGAGACGACTCAAGTTGTACACCATTATACTATGTTTTTAGTGCACACCAAAACTTCACCTCACCGATCGCCTAGGATGAGCTCAATTTAACTAGCCATCGCTAGATTTAATATTGGTAAGAGAGGGAGAAACACATCATTTCCTTGCCTTAACTTAACTTTCTTATCATGAGCATGTAACTTCCTTGGATCACATCCCTTAACCATTAGTTCCTGGAGTTTGAAGGATTATCTCCGTATGTCTTATGTCACGTTTAATCTTGGCATTTCATTTAGAGATGTAAACATAAGCATATAATCACAGCTAATTATCATAATTTATCATTTAACATTTTCATGTTCACAAACTTCATAATTTTTCTAAGTCCATAAATTTGGCAGAAATCAAGCATAATGGGTGGAATGGAGTTTCCCTAAATTTGCTTCATGTAACATATCAATCATGTATCTCAATTATTCATTCATAATCACAACATGTCACAAATTATCATATCATTGATCACGTAAGCATTCATCTCACTTTTGCATATGTCCATAAGTATGTTATCATCAATAACTCATTGAAAGGTAGACATGCTCTTACCTAGTTGCCAGAAAACAAGCACAAAATTAGCTAATATATATGCTATGTTCAACAGGACACATACAATGTAAATAGTAATCATCACTTGCATAATTCAGGAATTAAGCATACATAGTCATCAATACATAATTTCGCATAATCACTCCAAGTCATATAATTTCCAAACAATTCATATGAATATAGCTCTCATATCATATCATTCATATCAATATCAACAAGTCATTGATATTTATACTTTAGCCCCAAAATGGTCAAAACTAAAATTTCTAAAAGTTTGTGGGTTAAAGTGTAAATTTTTCATTCAACACTTTCTCAAAACTAATGATTTTCAAAATTAATTTATACTTTTAAGAGACCCATACCCATTAGAAATCATCTAAAATCATGATAAAAACCATTTGGGGCCATTGGTAAATTTTGTTATATTTTAGGAGTCAAAGTTCAAAGTTTCACTTTTTGAATCTTAGTAAGTGTCAACACTTTTAAAAATCATTCTTAACATCATAAATGGTATTTTGACATATTGACACATTCATCTTCATTATTAACTCTAATTAAATTTGGCCAAAATTTCATTTTGAGAAGTTCAAAGTATAACTTTCTACATTTTGCAAAACTACATAATGTAACACTTGTAATTATCCTTCTAGGCACCTAGGATGCTAAAAATAATTTTTACAATAATTATTAACATTTTTAAACCATGTGAACAGTGACAAAATTGAAAATACGAAAAGCTTTGGAGATTACATTTTTACCATTTTCTAGTTACTAGTTTTTTCCAAAAGCTATTCTAAGACATTTAAAACAATTGAAATTATTTTATCCCTTTGAGAAATTATTCAAATAGTGGCAAAACTTAAAATTTCATTAATAAGGTTCTATTTAGTTAAAAATTACATTTTTGCTCCTTTTGGGCTTCTAACTCTTCAAAATTTCTTTATATATTTTAGACACAAGATTCAAGTTTTAAAATAAAATAAAACCAACTTCAAACTCATTGTCCATGCTTGGCTGAAATATATATATATATCTGTGTGTGTGTGTGTGTGTGTGTGTGTGTGTGTGTGTCCATGATCAAAATTTCCATTTAAGACATAAATGGGACAAGTCTTGAGTATTAAAGACATACGTCATAACTAGAATCATAAATATGCTATGCAAACTCATTTTAATCCTTTAAGAGCATAAGGTGATAACTTGGAAATATAAACATGATATGGAAGACTTGAAATATAAACATGCTATGCAAGTCCATTTTTAAGCCTTTAAGAATATAAGGTGACAACTTGAAATATAAACATGAAATGCAAAGCTTGGAACTTAAACATGAAATGCAAGTCCATTTTTAAGCCTTTAAGAATATAAGGTGACAACTTGAAATATAAACATGATATGCAATGCTTGAAATATAAGCATGAGATATAAGCTTGAAATATAAACATGAATGCAAGTCTATTTTTACATATCATTAGAACTCAAGAACCTAAGACATTAAAGAGTGAAACTCTCAACCCCATTAATCTTAAAAAAATAAAAGTGAGCTTTAGAGTCTCTCAATTTCATGGTTCTAAGAACCTTATTCTCTTGTACTCACCATCAAGCTCCAAAAATAACCAAAGAAAATAAATGAGCATTCTTTCTTTCTTTTTTTTTTTTTTTTTGAAACTAAAGATCAAGCCTTGAGCTCTAGAGCTCATACACATGATGGTCTCATAACCATCATCAATCTATGACCTTGATCACAACCAAACCAAAAGAAAAGAGTAGAAAAGAAAGGAAAACATAAGAACAAAATCCCTACCAAGTGTATTCTTAGTTGAAAATGAAAAGATTGATCTTTTGCAAAGAAAAGAGAAGGAATAATCTTCTCTTAGAGGAGGGATGTGTTTCGGCCAAAGGAAAAGAAATTAGGGGTAAGGATTTTTATTGTGTGCTTGTGTTTGGGAATGAAAGCTTATGTGTTTTGGGGTTGATCTATAGTGGTAGTGTGTTTGTTTAAGGTTTGGAGCAATGGTAGCTCTTGAAGGTAAAGAAGAAGAAGAGAGCTCAACATAGAAGAATAAGAACATCATTTTTACACAACTTTGTGCACAAGTTTGGCTAAAAAAATTGGTGGTAAGAAGAGAGTGTGTAAGTGTGAAAGTGCTTGAAAAAATTCAAAATATGAGAGGAAATGAGGGAGGGCTGGCCAAATTCATTGGGGGGATTAGGTGGGATATTTTTTTTTTTTTGTGATTGTTAGGATTATGATTAAGGGTAGGTTTAATTAGGGGAATGGTTAGAGAGTGGTAATTAGATGTTTAAGGCTTTCAAGACAAGGTTAGAGGGTTGTCTTGCATGATTAATTAGGCTAAACTCAATTAATTCAAAATTTAAATACCAACATGTCCCTAATCTTAAGGAAAAATAGGAGAGATAATATACCATTTGTTTCCTACTTTTGCTTTTGTGTCTCATAAACCACTTTTGTCTTTTTCTCACTAATCTTTGATTAAGAATGAGATTAAGTTTCTCAAACCAATCTTGGGCCTCAATTAATTCAAAATAATTATTTTGACCCAAAATTATTTAATAAAAATAATTAATCTTTAATTAGAGCCAAATATTGCCTATATGCCCTTAATTACTTTAATTAAGTTTAATTAGCACTTACTAGGGGTAAAATGGTAATTTTACATAAAACTCCCTAAACTCACCCAAACATCAGATATCCTCTCAAATTAACATATCCAACTCTTGTGTGATGATTGGTTGGTGTCATTTAATCCCATTAAATTACCTCAGGGCATTTTGGTAATTTTATGCATGAAAACCAAGAATTGAGATTTTCACATTTATTATCTAAAACATATGTAGTCCCCTTCAAACATCAAGCTAACCCCTTGAGGATAGCCAGGACCAACCATTCTCAATTTCTATGAAAAAATGACCTTAGGGGCATTTTAGTCATTTTACACGTGGGAAAATTAGGGATTGCGATTTTCACACAGATTGCTATCTGAAACACCTATAGTCCCTTTAAAACATTAAACTAAACCTTTGAGGATAGCCGAGACTAGCCGTCCTCGATTCTCATGCAAAAATGTCCTTAGAGGCATTTTGGTCATGTTGTACAAAGGAAAAATCAGGGGCATTACACTTTGACTGAGCTTGGGCTTCTCAACTCCAGTATAGCTGGGCAATTGTTTGGGTTAGCCTCGATTCCTCGACAAGTTAGCATGAATCGAGAAACTACCTTCCATGGATTCCAAAGGCATATTTCTTAGGATTTAACCTCATGTTGTACTTTCTAAGTTGGCCAAAGATTTCTTGGGTCCTGGATATAGTTTCCGCTTGGCAAGGTTTTTGCCACCATGTTGTCAATGTAGACTTCGATGTTCCTACCAATCTGTTCTTTGAAGACATTGTTCATGAATCTCTCCATATGCCCTTATATTCTTAAGGCCAAATGGATGACCTTGTAACAGAAGTTTACATACTCCATGAAGAAGGCTGTTGTCTCTTCGCCTTAAGGTTACATCTTGATCTAGTTGTAATCGGAGTAGGCATCCATGAAGCTCAGGTATTGTTATCCGAGGTATTGTCAACGAGTTTGTTAATGCTAGGCAATGGGTAGGAATCCTTGGGATAGGATTTGTTTAGATTTGTGAAGTCCACACACATGCGCCATTTACCTGAGCTACTTTTTAGCATAATAATGTTTGCCAACCAAGTGGTGTATCTAGTTTCCTTAATGAAATCAGCTTTAAGAAGCTTTGTGGTCTTCTCCAAGGCGACCTATGTATTTCAGTTTCGAGGGTTCGCTTCTTCTGAATCGACTGGTCAAGGTTTAGGATCGATTGCGAGTCTATAGCTCAAGACTTTGGGGTCAATGCCAAACATATCTACTAGAGTCCAAGCGAAGAGGTCGGAATTGCTAAGGAAGAGATGTAAGCTCAGAAGTGAGATCTATTGGAAGGTCGGCTCCTATGAATGTGACCTTTTCGCGTTGCTCTCCGATCTGGATTAGCAATAGAGTATCGGCTAGTTGAGGTCAGTCTTGGATTTCGCCTTTGGGTCAAGCTTTGATATAAGGGGACTTGATTAATATAGAATACTATGTAGACTTGCTAAGGCTCTTAGGGCTCGAGCGCTTTTGCTTAAGGCATTTATTGTAACACAATTTGTCTTCTTTTTGGTTAGCATGTACCATGCCTACCTTTGTTTCTAAGATAGGGAACTTCTTTGCCAGGTGAGAGGTTGAGACAATGGCTCCTGGGCTTTGAGGTAAGATCATCCCAAGATGATGTAGTAGGGATTTTCCCAATCAATGACGAGGTCCTGGAGATCAACGGTGTTGGTATAGGAATTTGTCTCGAAGTTTGTCCTCAACTAGATGTAGCCGAGAATGTTGACTCGATTTCCTATGAATTAGATTAGGTCACCATTGTAGGGGAGCAAGGAGGCTTCGGAGAGCTGTATTCTCTTGAAGTAGGGCAAAACAAGATTTTGATTGAGCTTCCTTGATCCACCAATTGACAAGGAAATTACTAGTGGCAATAGAAATTACTACACAATTATGTAAATTTTCATCAATGCCTTTGAAATCAGAGTTCAAGAAAGATATTACTGGGTTTTTGGCCTTGTGATGTGAGGAATGAGATAAAACCTCAAGTGACATGATGGCTCAGAACTACTTTTCCTAACCAAGCTTGTTCTCTGCTCTGACAAATCCCTAGTAATGTCCTAGTTGACCCCTTGAATATTGGTCTTATCTCTCGATTAGTCTTGTCTCTACTCAGACTTTGGTTGCTGATGAAGTTTCGATGTTGAAGGTAGATGGGATCTGCGCTACTTGTCTTTTGTTTTTTGGCTTTGCGCCTCTTTCTTGGACAAATTGCTTGAGGTAACCCTTGTAGATAAGTCACTCGATTTGGTTCTTCTAACCCTGGCATTCTTCGATTGAGTGACCAAAGGCATTATGGTAATCACACTTGTTCTTATTTGTGCCCTTTGGGACAAGTCAGGGGTTACCTTGCAAGGTTCTGATGAGCGTGGTGTGTAAATCTCTCAGAATGGTACTTACTCAGCATTAAGGGGGGTGTAGGTATTGAACCTTGGCTCGTGGTATTTGGACTTGTCCTTTCTTTCTTACCTTTTGATCTATCTCATTTCTTCTTTTAGCTAGCGTCTTCTTGTTGGCTGGGCATTGTTTATTGTTGTTTTTTCAACGATGAGGAGCTCTTTAGCGTTAATGTAACCGATTGCTCGCTTGTAGAGCTCTTGCACCGTTCGAGGTCTTTGAATTGCTAGGTTTTCTTTAAAGGGGCCTAAGTGTAAGCCAATTCTGAATGGTGGAGTTACCTGGGTCAAGGTCTGGATTTGCTTGTCCTCCACATTGAATCTTGTCAAAAAGTCTCTAGGGATTCATTTGGGCCTTACCATACATCTTCCAACAATTTGAGGTCTTCATGTAGATCTTGGATGAAACAAATTGGTTGATGAAGGCCTTGATCAGCCCCTCAAAGTGGTGTATTGAGTTCAGGGGTGGGAGGAGAACTAAAGGAGGGTTGACTTTGTAGGAAGGAGGGGAATGATTAGTTGCTTCGTTGACGAGCATCATCAACTTGAACATTGTGACGAAGGTTTGAGGATATTGGTCCCATTGTAAGGATATAGGAGGCTGGCGCTTGAGGTGGAGAAGGAGATAGGTGGCCATGAGATTGTTGGAAAAGGAGCCATAGTGGATTGTGGCAGGTTGGCCTTTGTGTGCAACATTGTACATGGTTTATTGGGAGTAGGATGATCTATCACTACCAAACTAGTAGCTACCATGTTTAGTATTTTTGTTGTCATCCCCGCCTTCAAGGTGAGCAACCTTGGGATCTCCTTTGGGGATAAGATCAGCCATGCATTGGTTTTCCTTTTGCAGCTTGTGTATAGTGGTGTGGAGCTCTTCTATGGCAGGAGGTGGCTAATTATGTGTATCATTGTTGTGGCTAATGGCAGCCATGGTGTGTTGGAGCTATGGGGAGGCTTGTTTTCTAGCTCTATGGTGGGAGCCAATGTTCTTAAATAAAAGTGGAGGTAAGTTGGTAGGTGTGAGCAGGGTAGGGTCCTACAAAGACATTTTGATGCTCAAGTTATAGGGATGGGTGAACGTAGAGTGGTAAAGAGCACATGAGTGATAAAATTGTGATATCATACTTGAGGGTGCCAAACCCCTTTTATAGAATAAGATAATCCTGTAATAAATAGAGAGATAGCCTTTCCTGAATAAGGGAAATATTTTAAGGATTTATTTGATATTAGATATATTCCATATTTAGGGGTAGATATGATCTAATATAAAAGATATGGTGAGATAATGCAGAATCTTAGGCAATTTAGGATATATCCTCTACTAAATTGGGGAGAATCTTGAGGGACCATAATGTCATGTGGTTGATATATGGAGCCCTTGTCTTAGTTCTGTGAGGTTGGTTGAGGTCTTAGGCCTATATTCCAGGATAGTATTATAGATGAAATGAAGCGTGTTTGTCTATCTAAGATATGCTTTGAAGATTAAATGCCTATGATGAGGATTATATATTCTCAAAATGAAATTTTAAGAGCTATGAAGCCAAAAATGCATGAGTTAAAATTTGGAAATTAAAGCTAAAAGGCAAAAAGTTGAAAAAGAGAAATTTAAAAATCTAAAATTTAATTGTATATATATAAATGTGGAATGTAATATTTTACATAAGAAATATATTTTACTATGTAATATTATTTATATTTAGCCCATTGGACACGCTTGTATGTAATATATCCTTGTTGTTTGTGGTAAATATATGAACAATGTCATCCACAAAAGATCATTTTAACTAAATCAATACAGAACAACATGTAGAGCGAGCAAGCAGCCTATTCTAACACTGATCATTTGAGAGTACAAATTAAAACACATTATTTTTCTTTTAAAATAATTCAAACTGTCTACTCACGCATTATTCACAATGAATTTTCAAAACTAACATAGGATACAATGGAGAAATATCATGTATTCTTGTCATGACGCTAAATGCTTATGGTGTGGAGTCGTTGTGACGCATTTGAGCTGCATTATGCTTTTGTGTTAAAGCGAAGCGTTGGAGCTTAGAGTAGGAGGAGGAGGAGGAGGTGGTGGTGGCATAGTAATTAGACTCGACTGGTAATTGACTCGGTCAAGGTACTGGATCACTAGGTCATTGATTCAACAATGAATCACTAGTTGAACCGGTTAAATGATTTTATTAAAATAATATATAAAATATAACTTAATATAGATATATGTATATAACTAATGGAGTAATAACACAATACATCAACCTAGCCTAGTGATGGTTCAACTTTTGTTTACCAATGCACGCCTACGGGATAGTGCAGGTGTATGCTCAAAGCAAGGAAAGGTTTGGCACGTGGTTTAGAGCAAGTTCCAGGATAGTGCAGTGCGGGTTGGACACATGGAACGAGGTGATAGTCTGGTTTGAACGTGTAACTCCATTCGCCTCGGTTCACACTAGGTTTAACTAAGTTTATCGGGTAATTGCATATCCGATCCAACTAAAGAATCGGACCATGATTCACCAGTTTTGAACGGCCGGTCCGGTTTAATTACTATGGGTGGTGGTGGTGGAATTTGCACCATAAATTTTGAGCAAGATTTCAACATATACTAAGGTTAAATTCTTGGAAGATATTCTCATCATGATGCTGAGGGCTTGTGGCATGGGGTTGTGGACTTGTCGTGGAGTTAAACTACATTATATTGTGCTTTAACATTGAAGGAGACATGATTGGAGTTCAGGACAAGAGGAGGAGGTGGTGGTGGTGGTGGAAGTTGCACTATGAATTTTCAACAAGGTTTCAACATATGCCAAGTTGAAGATTTTGAAATTGCGTAATTACAAGTGAGGATACTTTTTGTGGTAGTTGGGATTTTCTAAACACTCTAAGCTTGTATTGTTCTTTTGTCTTAGAGTATTGTGAGATATGTAGTATCTTGAGGGAGTGAAGTGGACACCTCTACCACTTGGCCATTCATGCTCTTCTATCATGATGTGTGTGTGTGTGTGTGTGTGTGTATATCATACTTACTTGAATTATATTATATATTATAATTTTTTATATATTTATTTGATTAAATTTGGTTCAATTGGTTGAACTAATGCCTTAGTGCTTTGACCACTTTGACCATCAGTTTGGTCTGAAAACTATGAGTCCAGTTGTTGTAAAAATTTGAATAAACCCCCAAATTGGTCTTTAACAATTTCATTGTTGGACAACTTGGTCCTTGACAAAAACAAGTTAAATGATTGGTCTAAAAATACCAAACATCTACGTTTAGTGATCCTAGACGAAAAACATCAATGGTGTTAGTGATGTGAGTATCTAATTCGGTTGTTTAAATGATGTCATTTTGCTCCCCCTAGTACTAAAAAAAATCATCCTCTCATCCTCTTCCTTCTTTCATCCTTTTTGTATTAACTCCATGGCTCCACCATCACCACCAAGAAGCTTTTATGTTCTCAAACTCTAATGACAATATTCATTGAATCCAATCAGTAAGTAGAGAAATGGGTCATAACAATGTCGATGGGGGTTTCCTAATAGGTCATAACAATGTTTTTGGGTCCAATGAACTACGAGCCCACTTTTTGAAGGTTCAAGTGCAACAACAACATCACCACCCCCAACGAAAACTCTGCCAACTCTCACGGCATCCATGATAGTTTCATCAATTCCCACAATAAGCTTAAGCACCAAATAAACTGTCCAAATGGGACACTGTCGACACATTCTCATCTATCCTTTGTTATATATATGTTGGATAGCCTTTTCACTCTTGCAAACTTTTGTTGGAATTGATCCAAATTCATAATTGAAGATTGCTATTGAGATTTTCGATTTTAGAAGTATTTAGAAAAGATTTGAAAGAAAAAGAAAATATGGGAAATCTTTTTAGATTTGAAAAATATGTTAAGATTTGAAAATTTATTAGGTTTTTATCTAAAATTAGGAATTATTAATTATTAGGATTGAGACCAAATTTATTGATTGTGTAAACTATTATAAATAATAGTTTATAGAATTGTTTACACATATGAGTAGAAAATATAATTGAGCAATTAAAGATGGAGAGTGAATAGGAATAGGGTGATGATGAGGATGATGAAGAGAAAAGTGATAAAACTGACATAATGCTTCCCTATTGATGGAGGATTTGCAACTTTTGCTAAAAAAGTTGCTTTGAAGGAGAGTTAGCTAGAAAATTAACTGATAGATGATTTTAAGCTTTTGTAAGAAAAGTTGCATTGATGATGTTATGTTTCGTGAGTAGGCGATGCAAGTGAGGTACCTTGTGTCAAAAGTCTTCCAAGCAATGTGGTGTTAGGCAACATATTCCATGAATAATGATAGATTTTTTAAGATTAGTTGAGATTTGTGATTGTATTCCTCATTAAATCAGTGGATTGATTTGTGATGTCATGGATGTAGGCAATAGAGATTGAATCACGTTAATTTTCTTGTATTCCTTTGCCTTGTTAATTTGATTGATTTGTGTTGTGTGGGAATTATTTCCCATCAACTTTATGCTTCAAAAGCTTTTGAGGCGGAGTTAGACTCACAAATCACGATCTAAATTAGCACCTTTCTCCTCCCAAAATCGATGTAACATTAGGGCCAACAAAGCTAACATAATACATAGCCCCATTTGCTGGAATGCTACCTTTTGTCTAGTCTACTCATATGTTACCCTCTGGATTGAAACAAATACATATTTCTTTTTCTATATACTGTACTAGAATTCCTTGATCCTCTAATCCAGTCAATTGTCGATGGCTCTCACACTAATTGGGAGCTTCCTCTTCATCTTAACTGTTGGAAAGTAGATAATTTCATCTCTCTCAGCAACCCATCTGCAAATTAGAAACTACAAACCGCTAACAAGACCAAATCAAATAGTTATACATATTTTGAGGGTTTTTGCCGGTACCTTATCAAATTCAAGGGTACTAGTAGTGTATAGTTATTTGTGACTAAGATTATGTTATATGTTTCACTAACCTAATATATTAAAATATAGAAAATAAATATTCAATCACAACAATTAAAATCAAGAGGATAGTGGTGTCCAAAGAAAAACCATATGAAATTTAACATAACTAACTTTTATACAG
Organism: Dalbergia oliveri; assembly: GCA_030441495.1. Lineage (NCBI taxonomy): Eukaryota > Viridiplantae > Streptophyta > Magnoliopsida > Fabales > Fabaceae > Dalbergia > Dalbergia oliveri. The sequence goes on from JAMLFY010000001.1 coordinate 13,645,132, forward strand.
ATAATTATAATTCAACAATTAAATCGACAAGATGTATATCTTATAAAAAAAAAATTAAATGGTGCAATTATACTTAAAGTTAGACCACTATTATTACCTATATGTAGTAACGAGATGATGAAGGAAAATAGAGAGCTCTAGCCTGGAGAGTTCTATGCCAGGGCACAGTCTCTGTCCACCACCGAATGGAGTAAAGCAGTTGTTACTAGCCACAGCTGCAATTTTCTGCAATCACATATATAATAGCTGCAGTGACTATGATTTCAATATATAGCTATGAGATACAGCTCTTGATTCTTACTAACCTCCCATCTCGATGGATCAAACTGAAAAGGGTCTTCATAGTTCATTCCATCAAAATGAACAGAAGTAAGAGATGCCACAACACACCAACCCTTAGGGATGAGGTACCCTGAATGTTCACAATGCTGAAACTGTATTAGATATTTTCTTTTGCACAAATTCCTCAGGGGCAATATAAAAGACAAATTCACCTTTAATTTCTATGTCTTTGACTGATTTTCTCCAAATGGCATTGACAATATTTGCCATTCTAAGAGTTTCGCTGATGACCTTGAGATGAGTTCATGTTAGACAGAGCAATAGGGAAAAATGTCATATGCTATTTGTAGAAAGTAAAACTATAATCTATCGGCAACTGACTTTGCTTCTGATAGCTAAAATTAGAGGCTCACATTTTGGGTAAATGGAAGTGACAAGTAATCATTCCATGTATAATCACCTGAACATTTCTTCTGTCTCTTCAATTCCATGTTCTCCTCCTTATGGCATGAACAATTAAATAAATAAAAGAGATCAAATATACATTAACATAGATTTAAATAACAATATTTGGGGCAAAATGGATTGCACATAAAAGAATTACCCTTGTTGAGGCCCAAGATCGTTGGGCAAGGAATAACAACATCACTCAAATCCCACCCAGCCATATCCAGGGTAGTTCCCTAGGCCCTACCCCCCAACATATCAAGTGTCCTTCTTAATGAGGTTTCACTTAATGCACCCATTCACTCGATAGGCCCATGCTAGGACCTATTCTCATCCAAGCCAACATTAATTCTTTTTTAATTAATTCTTTAAACTGAATCCGGAGAATGGGTTGGGAACAACAATAAAAACAGAACAATTGTGCTACAAAGAGAGATTATTTGAAAGACCATTTAATAAAAGAATGGCATGTTACGTTAAGTATCATACCGAAATGCGATGTCCCCATATTACTGTTCTCATAGAACAATTATTTTTGGTTGAGACTGTTCTCTAACAATTACAACTAAACAAATAACTCCTCCAACGAAAAGTAATAATATAAATTCAAAGTTCAGAAAAAAGTAAATAAAGTGACTATTTGTTAGTCTTTGACTAAAGTGATTTTACGACGAGATATACTCTACAATATTATTGTGATTAAATTTTTTTCATAAAAATTACTATTTTGAAAAAAATGCAAACTTTTAATTCGTTACATTAGGTTAAGGAATAAAAATGGAATAAATATTTTTATTGATGAACTTCAAATATAAAATTACACATAAAATTTATCTATAAGATTTTTACTTATTTTATCCTGGAATAATCAAACACACCTCATTGTGACTCGCTTCTCTATTTAAGGTAAGTAGGTAATAGCCATGGGGAAAATAAATAAAAAAGATAAATAATATTTATATATAGTGGTTTAATATGTCTATCAATACTAGAGAGTAATATGTAAAGCGTAAACTGTAGGAAATTCACGTAAGGTTGGCTCTGTGCTATGTACATGCGCCGCAACATCCTAGAAAAGAAAAATTGAGCGCGTGTGCCATTTTTGTGATGAGAGTGTTTTTCTTGAGTGAGTTTTTATTAAGAGAAGAAATTATTTTGTGAGATAGAGTGTATTAGAGTTTTGGATGTGTAAAAGATTGTTGGATTGATGATTATAATTTTTCATAGAAAACTAGTAGATTGATTTGTGGAGTTGTGGTAGGCTTGACCAAATCATGTTAAATTTTTGTGTGCTCTATTTATTTGTTTGATTTATGTGGATTTAGGATTTTTCCTAACAATATATTAAGATGAATTTTCCCAACTATATATATATATATATATATATATATATATAATTTTCATATTTTTTTATTCATTAAGGTGAATTTTCACTATTTACAAGTCAACTTGGCAATTTCTATGAAATTATATATATATTATATACAAATATCATTTCTTCCCAAGAAGTGGCAAGCAGTGTTGCGTCTTAATTTACGGGGCCCGCTTCACATGCAGCCGCTCAATGCCTCGCAGCAGTATCGTATTCGTACGGCAATGAAACACCCACAAGTCCACAGGCCACACTCGTATGCACATCCATGTGAGCCCCACAATCATCCGTGTGCGCTTTTATAGTGCTCCTGACGAAAGTGACTCCACTTAGAAAACGTCAAACACTTCCATGGCATATTGTGGGCCATAATGCAAATGAGCATGCAACTCTAGGGTCGATGACATTTGTTCTAGCGGGATGAGGCATTAGGTCCCTTAAATAATGTTTAGGATTTGAATTCTGAAATCATGAATGGAGTAAACTAGGTTGGAGGATCATCATTGTAATAGACATCTGCAATGCCTAAATTCGGGTTAGTTAGGTAATGGGTTGATATTGAATGGTTTCAAAAAAAAAAAATCCAATGACCCTTATCCTGTCCACATTATACATCACTAAAGGTGAGTTTGATAATACTCTTTAAAGGGTGCTCTGGCTATTAAAAACATAAGTCAATTTTTCTTTTTGGTGTGACACTTTTACTCGACTTTTAAAAGCTAATAGTGCTTTTGAAAGTACCTTATGAGGTTTTAGAGCTGAATTTTACTCTTTGAAATTCAAAAGACTTATATGATTTTATTCTAATTAATAATAATAAATGTAGAAATTACAGTCTTTAATATTGATATCCATTAATATAATTTTGGATATTTGGAGCATATTTACCAAACAATACCATTGGAGCTTCTACTTATTAAGATCAACTTTTTCACTATTTAACCAACAGGACTATTATGATTTTTTGATAGCCTAATGAGTTCAATAGCTTTTTGAAAACTATATCAATACCAAACCAAGCTTAACTAGGCAAATTTTTCTTGTATAAACTAGTAAAGATTTATTTTGGTACTTGAAATTATATGTATATTTTACTTTAGTACTTAAAATAAAAAGAGTCAATTTAGTTTTTAAAATTACAAAAAAGTTATTCAAATTAGTGATTTTGGTGATTAAGTTAGTCCTTATAAAAACTATCATATACACTAATTTAAATCACTTTTTACAATTTTAAAACTAAATTAATAATTTTTTTTTAATTTTAGGGATCAAAATGAAGCATACATATCATATCATTTCAGTGACTAAATAAACTTTTCCTATTGTATAGATAGAAGTACACATGAAAATGATTTTTCTCATTTTATTTTAAGTTCTCACTTTTAAAAAGTCAATCCATATATCTTAATCTTAATTAGATACACTTACATGCATAGAAGAGAAATTCAATTGAATTCCTAGCTTAACCGGAACCCACCTGAGCCGATCCTTAAGCTCCAAAAATTGGGAAAGTCAAAACCTTCAAATTGAAAGAACTAGTCAAAGTGGAAAAGCGAAATTGACCGGTGGACCAATTTTTTTTTTTAAGCTTTTTTTTTAAAACTTAAATACTAATATCTTATGGCAGCTATAGAGCAAAAAAAAAAAGAATCAAAGAAGAGCACTAACAAATATTGTTGGGTTGTTGTTTTCTTTCTCATTTTAAGCTGCCACCATAAACCTCGTTGGTTATTAACAAATATTATTTTCAAATGCTTTATGACGTGTTGTGAGGTTAGACTAGAGAAATTTTATATGAATTATGTTTATTTTTATAGATCTATGAATATTTTTTTGTTGATTATGTTAATATTAATGATTTAATATATTTATTTATATTATAATTAATCATATGTATATATTTATATTTTTTTATTATATTCTGATTAACCTTATTGAATTTTGACCTCTAAACCTTTGAACCAGGACCTTGATCGTTATTTATCAAATTTTCTTTTCCTTGCTTACATGAGTAAGGTTCCACTATATACTGAATTTGACCATATTGAGTGGATCGAATAAAGAGTTATTTAAAATCTATTATACTTCAATTAATGTCACTCAGTTAGGCCGATTAACCACGAGAAAGCTTTTTAAAATAAAAATCAAAAGAATTAATATTTATTTTAGTCTCTATCTTTATATTTGTGAGTTATTTTAGTACATGACTTTTAAAATAAGTTAAATTAGTCTTTAACATTGCAAAATGTCATATTAGTACCTCAACCTATTTTTATTTATCATTCAATTAATTAACTGATAATATATAATATTAAGTAATATCTTAACGTACCTTATAGCATTTGAAGTAGAATTAACTTTAAGATAACTTATTTTGGTGTCTAAAATTACAGAAAATGAGTCATTTAAATCTTTTTTTAAGTTTTAAAATGATTATTTTGTGTAATTTTAGACATTAAAATTAATTATTTTAAATTTCATTATGTTTCATATGACATATGATATGTCAATATATTACTTACCGTTATTGATATCATTTAATTGATAAGATGTTAAATAAAAGTAGGATGAGAGATTAACTTAACTCACGTTTTGTAATATGAGGAACTAATTTAATTTATTTTGAAAGTTAAGGACTAAAATAAGCATTCACTCAAAATCAAAATTGAATTTTTCTATTCACCGAAGTCAAATTTTTACGTTTATAAAACAAGTGAAGAATAGTTTGAACTATCAAATACTAATGTATGACTTCTATCTTAATTACTTTACTATAAACTTTGAAATAATGATTAAGATGATTAATTATGTCAATATGTAGAATTTTATTCAGATGTAGCTTAAAGAATTCATAACAGCTCTCCGGAGAGCAATTATTGCAAGTACAACTAGTATACTTTCAAAATTGAATAAGACTTAATTCTGGACAAAATCCCTTAAAATGGCCACTCTGAAAAAAAAAAAGGGACAAATTCATCTTGTAAAAAAAACCTTAAGAAAATTTTTGCCAATTAATAAGACAAGTTAGTCCTTTCGTATATAGAATTAAGTTGAGTTCTTTATGATTTTTAGCGACTAATTTATCCTATATTTTGTGGGAGGGATTAACTTATGTGATGTTATTTGTAGGGACTCCGTTGAGTATTCTATCTAGAGGGACCAATTTTGGGGATTTTGTCTTAATTCGTTATATTATTGGTTCAAATAAGTCAAATTTATATTAAAAAAAATAGCTTTTGATTCTTTTTCAAAAAGCATTAATTAAAAAATGACAAAACACCCATTTTGATCTCTCTAAAATTTCAAGTCAAACAAATTTGTCATTAAAAAAAAACTCTCAAATTGGTCTATGTACAATTGAATAGTCAAACAAATTGGTCCATGTAAAATTTCAAATCAAATAAATTGGTCCCTACGAAATTAAATAATTGACCAAATTAGTCCCTCTAATAAGTTAAGTAAGAAGGACTACTTGCTGACAATTCACTTTTGTAAGGACGAATTTGAGAAATTATTTTGTAAGGACTAATTTGTCTAACTATTTAATTTTGCAAGGACTAATTTGATAATTTTCTTTAACAGGGACCAATTTATCCAATTTGAAGTTTTTAAGGGACCAAATGAGTGTTTTGTCTTGAAAAATAAAAAGGATAGAAATAATATGAAGAGTAAAGCATTTAATGAGTTAGTACTCACTCTGTCCTTGACTTTTCACTCGTGCGTTATTCTAGTCCTAAAATTTAAAATGAGTTAACTTGGTCTTTGACTTTATAAAAGCGAGTCATGTTTGTTCCTCTATCCATATCCGTTAACCTTCCTCCAGTTAAGTATCACGTTAAGTGACACCTTGGCATACTACAAAAACGATGACATCCTTTATTAATAGCTTAATCCATACTTTTCAAAACCAGATCGATAATTGACTTGGCCAAGGCACCGATCACTAGGTCATTGGTAAAACCGTTAAACTAGATATAATTAAATTAAAATATAAAACTACAATTTAATGTAATAAAATATATGTTATATATTAAAAAAATGAAATATAACACGAAAAGTTGGCTAGCCTAATGGTAGAAAGTGCGCCCTCTTTCCCCAGGGAAGGGGTTTGAACCCCACATTTGATGTTAATTGCCCTCAAATGCCTTCAATTTATCTGTTGGATCTAGCCTTTACTCTGTCAACATAGTGTTTGCATGCTCCCACAACAACGATCTCTATGGATTCCAAGTCATTCTAAGGTGACACTTTAGGGTTTTCATGAACGTTTTTATTGTCTTAAGTGGAGTTGCCTAAGTTTGATTAGGTTTATGTGTTAATTTGTATCCAAAATAAGTTTGCTAAATTGTGCTTGTTTACTTGCATAGATTTCAAAAGGAATAAATCTCATATTTCATCATGGGGGAATGTTTGTTGCAAGTAATGATAGGGATAATACTTATGAAGGACTGTAACATCTGGGAACGAATGCGGGGAGTGATTACCATGCAAGAAGGCACGAACAAGGAGTGGCTCCTAGGAGGCTCCTAAGTAAAGGGGTACATGAATGAACTAATTACACATAGAATGAGAGGATTCTAGACTGTGTATGAGACTATACAATTAAGGATGATTATATGAATTGATTAGTATTACCTATACTAACAAGATGCATCTTCTTTTGGTAGCCCATTACTAAAGAATTTCACGGTTAGCGTACTTGACTTGGAGAAATTTTGGGATTGGTGACCTTCTGGGAAGTTTCCAGGAAGCATGTAAGTGAGGACAAAGCATGTAAAACCCGTGTTGATTTGTGGGAACAATCGTCAATCCATAAAGTAGCATAAGATATTATAAATGCTATCAGAGCACACTTCTCCCAGGACGGTGTGGTTCGGGACAAACTAAGAAATTGGTGGGCATGTAACACTCGGGACTAAGGAGGGTAGGGAGTGATCGCAAATGCAAGAAGGCATGGACAAGGAGTGGCTCCTGGTAGGCTTCTAACACAGGGATACATGAATGAACTGATTGCATACTAGAATAAGAGGGATCCTGAAACTATATAGGTATAGGATTATATAGTTGATGATGGTTTATATGAATTGATTAATACTACCTATACTAACAATATGCATATTCTTTCGATAGCCCATCACCAAAGAATTTCACGGTTAAGCATGCTTGACTTGGAGAAAGTTTTGGATAGGTGACCTCCTAGAAAGTTTTCCTAGGAAGCATATAAGTGAGGATAAAGCATGGTGAGAAGATCCGTGTTGGTTTGTGGGGATAGTCATCAATCAATAAAGCATGGGATGTTACAAAGACGTTCTTTAGAGGCATGGTTAACTCTTGATAAAGAACATCAGATGTGTTTGTTATGATTGAGTATTGGTAGGAGTTAGGTTATCACAATGTTAACAATTGTTGGTGGTTGATTCCTACAAGAAGATTGGAGAATAGATTAAGGGCATTATGAACTAATCAGAACTTGTTAAACATATGAAGAGCTTGCTATATGAACTTTAGGTCATCAATTTGTATTTTGAGCTTGGTATCGCTGAACAGAAGAGATGACAAATTTGTGTAACGACGAGACACTTGTGGATAAGGAGGAAACCCAACCTTAGACCAATCTTAGTGGTGGTGAGGTAATAGAATAGGCACTGGGGAAACCCAACCAACCCAGCTCCTTACCAGTCATAATAAAACAAAACCAGAAACCTAACTAGCCCTATTGTGTCAACCAAACCAGCCATTACTGTAGCCACTAACTAACCACTAAATAGCTACTAGAGCTACCACTAAACTAGCTACTAGGGCTGCCGCTTAACTAGCTACTAGGGCTTCTACATCCCCCAAAACATAGTTTACACCTATTGTGACCATCGACAAGGAAAAAAAAGAACACTAAATCTACCACCACCATTAAAAGACATAATGGACCTATGACCAGACAAGAAAATAAGAGCTTGGAAACAAAACTAGCCAATGAACCTTTAGTTATAGATGATAACAAGAATGGCTCATCTAATTGATATGATTACATAGGATGCCCCCTAAAAGCCACCAATTCCACTTGATTAGGGGGTTGACAATTAATTCTGATAGTAATGTGCATTCACATGCCAAAAAAAAAGGAAGGTTGTCTTAAGGAAGGACAATCAACCACAATGACAAAGGAAAATGGACTAAAGATTTCTAATGCTAAGCAAAAAAAAGTTTTAAGATAATCATCCACGTGCATCTAGTAGGAGAAGAAATTATAAGTGTTGCAGCAATCCTCATGACTCTTCTAATGAAGACTTGCTCTTGTCATGACTCTGATAGGCCTCTGACAAAGCAGTGCAAATAGGTATTAATTTAATTTTTTAACATCACTATTTAATATGATAGTTTAATGCTTTTTTTTAACAATTTATTTTGTTTCTTGCCTCTTATAGTAGGTCATAGAGGCACATATGTGTCATACCCACACATCCATACCTGATGTTGGTGACTTGTCTGATGATGATGGATGCAACTCAGGATTCTAAACAACTGAAAACACCTCCAAATTATGAAGAGAATGAAGACAAGGGGGTAGAAGTCAAGCCATCATTCAATGAAGATGCATGATTTGGGAGTGTGAAGATAGAGCTAATGGAATTTCAAACTCTAGAGTCATTTAAGAAGGGATTTAGGGACTATTCTATGTAGTGCCATATGGAGATTAGATGGTCAAGAATAACAAGGACTATAACAAAGTGTAAGGCCAAGGAGTGTCCTTGGAAAGTATTCTGTTCATATAACAGTGTCAAAATCTATTGGCAAATTAAGACATTTCATGATGGACATACTTGTTTTGGAATAAGAGAACAAATGGAACTTGGGTGGGGACATGTTGATTAGAAAGCTAAGGAAACAACCAAACCTTAAACATTGTGAGGCTTTTGAATATATCAAATGGAAATGGTGGAGGCTGATAACAAAGAATAGTATGGAAAGATGTGGGATGATGGTGAAGAGTTAATGAGGAGTAATCTTAGATCCACCATAAAATTGAGTGTAATCTCAGTTCATGAGAGTGGACCATGGTTTGAGAGAGAGAGAAAGAGAGGAGAGAGAGAGTGTGTGTGTGTGTGTGTGTGTGTGTGTTTTATGCCTTGATGCATCCAAGAAGAGCTTTAAGGCAATCTATAGACCAATGATTGGATTGGATGGTGCCTTCTAAAAAATTTATTATCATGGGCAAATCTTGTTTGCTATTACACGAGATGCAAATAACCATATCCTTGTTAATTGCATATGCTATCGTTGATGTGGAGAATAAGGAGAACTAGAGATGGCTTTTGACTTTACTTCACAATGACATTGGGGACTATAATGAGTATGGATAAGGCTTTATCTTGGACTTGAAAAAGGTAAGTTTTCTCACAAGGACTAATTTAAATCATAATTGCAATTGTGGGACTAATTAGATTTAATGAGTGTAATATCAAGGACTAACTTAAGCCATTTATGCCTTTAGGATTTGATCACAGAAGGTGATGCCAAGAGTGCCTCACAAATTGTGTTAGACACATTTGAAAGAACTTCTCAAAGCTTAAAGGACAATGAGCTAGAAAACATGGTGTGTGAGTGTGTCAGGTATACAATAGATCATTAGTTTAATGCAAACATGGACAAGGTGAAAAAGAAAATGTGGGTATGTGGAAAAGTGGCCTAAGGATTCAAAGGCCCATTTCAGTGAGTGACCTAAATTAGATAACATCAGAACAATATATGTGAAGTGTTCAATGCCAAAATTGTTTGTTATAAAACCAAGCTAATACATTGGTAAAGGAGGTTAGAAGATGTATTATGAAACTATGATAGCAAATAAGCTGAAATTAGCTAAGTACATAGTGATATAGTTGCATACAAATTGATTTATACATGCATGATGTGTGTTTAAGAGTGGGCAAAACAAAGGCCAAATCTAGTGAAGAAATTGACAACAATTGAGAGTGATCAAGAGGGGGAATAATGTTTTTAGGGTTCTCATCACATCATTTGTTTTGGGTGTTGTGGGTTGTGGGAATTTAATTAAAAATTTAGGGTTTTCTTTTTAAAATTTGATATAGGGATTAGTTTGGGGCAAAAATTGGGTTAATTAGGCCTAATCAAGGTTAGTTAAGGGATAATTTGGGTTATTAACTTCAAATGGCATCATTTTGTGCTCCATTATGAAGATGGTTAAACCATTAACGAGGAACAACGTTAGTTTGGTAAGCATGTCAATGTATCACTTAACATGACACACCGTCACTTTACTGATAGGGAGTTAATGGATATGGAGGAAGGATTCAAGTAACTTACTCTTGTAAAGTCTGTAACCAAATTGACTTATTTTAACTTTCATAGATTAAAACTACTCACAATTAAAAAGTTAGGACTATATTGAGTATTAACTCGAATATAAATACATACTACTATAATTAAGATTAATAAAAGGGTGTATATTCTTAAGATTATATTAAAAAGGGACTTATCTATGAATACCTCTCAAATATATAATTGAGAATTGCAGCTATGCTAACACATTCAACATTATGTCAATGGACTCGTTTAGTTTGGCATGGGTCATTAAATACTTTAAGGGAATCGCAAGAAATGAACTTCAAAAGATGAAATGCATATAATGGATATATGGGTGATCACTTATCACTCATTTAATTATTTTGGGCCAAAGGGGCTTTTATTCGAGAAACACTAGGAAGACATTTCTTAGAAATAACATTTTCCATTATTTATATAGTGTGAAGATGACTTCATTTTTGTCGCTGAAGATGACTTCCTTTTTATTTAAAAGAAGGATTTACCTTGAAATGCATTGATAATATAAAATTTATTTTATAATAAAGTCCAATCAAATTTTATTATATATATATATATGTCATTCTTGTTTTGTTCATGTAATAGTATATAATTAGATGATAATATAGAAAAATTAAACAATATAGATCAATGTATCAAATTTAAACTTTGAAAAGAATTTGCATGAATTAAATATATTATCATTATTAAGAGGTAAACATACCAGTAATTTGGAAAGAGCGAAGGGGTAGTCACTGAGAAACTTGACAGCCATGGTCATAGCCGTTGGAAGAGTCTCCTCCCAGGGATCATCATCTCAATGATGTTTTCGCTGATGGTTTGCAACCACACGTTAGGGTTAGAGTTGGAGTGGTCACCCTTATCCCGCAAGAGCACATCAACCACATCATTCACTGCGCCACCCTTCTTTGTATTGTTGTTATAATTGTGGATATTATTACTCCTTTCCTCTATTATCCTCCGCACAAGTTTCACCATTCTTTCTTTGGCCTGCACTAACAATATATAATTCACTTCAATTAACTTAAATATAGTAATAATATAAAATAGTAATAATATATTAATAATATACTCCACAATGTTTTGAGTAAAAAATAAAATAAAAACCTTCAATGATTTATATAGTCTTGTGCCAGGAAACTTGAGGGGTAGGCAAATCAACCCTTTGATGAATTCTTCAAATTCCTTTTTCAAGAAGTCCAAATCCTCGCCGGGTCCAATGCTCATCAGAACTTTAACCAATATAGTAAATGTAATCTGATATATTTGCACAAGAAAATGTTATTAACTGTTGAATCACTCGGCCATCATGCCAAATATAAAATAAAATAAAAACATCTACTAATTAAACGAATTTCAAGTGTTCTTTTCCATACTAGGATATGGGAGATTTGGTCTCTTATGGTTGTGGAAGAAAGGATACAATGATTAAGAAATAATAAAAGGAGAGAAAGTTTTGATTGAATTTTTTTTAATATATTAAAAATTTTAAATTTTTCATTTTTTCCTAAACTGGTATTATTAAAAGTATAGCAGTTAGTAAAACCCATAATAATTTTAGTTGCTTAAAAAGTTATGCTACCATGTGTCTCATTATTCGATAAAAATGAGGTAAAAATTAAGCTTATCCATGAAATTTATATTAATATTTTTAATTCTCAATCAAACATATATACGGTATGTAAATGTGTCAAATGATAAAAATTTTATTCACAAACTAATTATATATATAAATTACATGTATATATACCTCATTCATAAAAAAATTTCTACCATTTTTACTTCTTAACCAAACACAAATTTTGAGTTTAATATAAGTTGATGAAAGAAAAATATGAATTAATACACAAAGCAAGAAAGCTATGGGAGAGAAATTAATGAAAAGGAGACCTTCTTGACTTGATCTTGAACGTATATTGTTTGGTGGGTCGCCCAAGTAGCAAAGCATTGTTTGACAGTGTGTTCAATATCTCTGGTAATTCGAGCTTTGAGCTGAGGGGATCGCAGGAACCCTCCAAGGAGTGCATGAACTTTCCTATGCATGTTGCCGTTCATTTGGAGTATAGAGTGTTGTCCCATCAATTCTCTAACTGATTTTGGATAAGCAGGGACGAAGATGTTCCCCTGGTTCTGCAGTATCACCTTGTTCACCTCCGGGTCTGTGGACACAATCACACCACTTCCCAAAATGCTCGTCTTGAACACATTACCGTACCTGCATAGATTTACTCATAAATATTAGAAAATTGAAAAATAAATAAATTACCATGTTATTTTCTCTTTTTTTTGTTCAGATAAAGTTTCATAACCCAATGTTTAAATATTAAAGTGAAGACACTGTTATTTATAAAAGATAATGATGAACATGCATGAATGATTATGAGGCCTAATTTTTTCTTTATATTATATTTATACTTTTCTTTCAATGGAAAGATTGTTAGAAAACCATAAACTTTTATCAGAGTTTTATTGTTGGAAGGAAAATGATATTTCTCCGTATTCAATCATTTACAAATCTTCTTAATAATAAGTTAAGGTGGTGGATAAAATGGTCTTACCCCTCTTTTAGATTCTTTGATAATTCACTATTTATGATCATTAGATTTTTTTTCAATGGTTAGGATTTAATAATATTATGATTATCTACAATTAATTAATAATTATATAAAAATATTTATTAAAATAATTATTTTTAGAATTACAAATTCACCCCTATATCAAAACCAACTCACTTCACCTTATTCCCACCGGCTGCTGCCGACCCCATCACCAAAACCAAATAGACATGGTTGAACACTAACTGAAAAAAGAAGAAGATGGATTTGCAAAACAAGTTTGAATTTGTTCAAATCCAACTTTTTTTATTAGCCAGCAAACACTACAACGCCCATTGCCAAATTTTGTCAATTTTCATGTTAACAATGGATTCATGGACCTGAAGCAATTTGTAATCAACAATTTCAGCTCCACAAACGACACATCCATTTTATTCACAACTTTTGGCAATGAATAAATATTGAAGACAGGGCAAATGAATGAATGCTTCTCCTTCAAAAATTCTGGTACCAATTTCAAGCCCTCCAAAATCTATTCTCTCATTAGAAATCCTAGGAATCCTAAAATGTACCCCCCAACTAATGAAATTAAGCAATGAATCAATCAAATCCTTGCATATGGTGGCCATCTCCATTGTCAGCAACACCACCGCTAGTGCTCCTCCATGGCCACACGATAAAGAAGAGCAAGAAAGGGGGCGGATCAGGTGATGTGAGGCTATTGTTGGAGCTGGGCAATTGGCCGTGAGATTTCTATGGTCCCAATCGATAGTGGTGGTATGTATCACAGAGAGGAGGAGATGCAGATGAGAGGAAGACGATATCACTGTCCCCATCATCAAACTAGAAGCTGATATGTTGTGGTGATGCATTAACATACAAGACAAAAAATGGGTCGAAGAGGAGACAAATTTGGTGGTAATAGTCGTGACGACAAAGGGTTACAGTGGTGGTGGCAGTTGGCAGAGGATGAAGAAAGAGAAAAGGAGAGCGAAGGTGAAAATTGAAAGGAGGAAATAAAAATTAAAGCAAGGTTAATATAGTAATTTAAACGCTATAAAATAAGGAGCTTATGATGCTCCAAAACATGGAGGGACCAACATATTCGCCACCAATGAGTTAAGTAAGTTTTGATCACTTTTTAAAATTATAGTACATGCATAGATTGCATTTAAGTTTTTGTTTTGTATAATATATAGATTGATTCGTAGGAGAATTTGTACAATGCTCTAGCGTTACTCTGATTGAAATGATACCATATACTTATTAGTCTTAAGATAAATAAATAAACTATACTATGTGATTTTATCTAGCAAGTGCTATAATTTTTTGTTAAAAATTCGGACAATAGTTTTATGCCAATGGAATATTTCTACTTTCAATATCTAATTCTAATATAATGTTTGAATAATGAGACTCATGTTTGAGGGGATGAATTAATGATGGATCTACTGCCTGCAGAAGCAACCGCAACCGGCTAATGGGTATGTCTATCTAACCAGCTCTACTCACTGCTAAAGCAGGCTTTTTCTGCCGTTACATCTTTGGATATGCTCTCCTCTCTAGAAGCTGCAAGTCTACAACTGTACAACGATAAAGGGTATGATATTTATTACTTGAATCACGAGGGCGTTAATGATCCGAATCATGAAGCTCCGTAATCTGTACCTGCATGCATTTTCTTTAATTGCGACATTCATTCAATTCAATTTTAGAGGCCGTGGTGGTGACGCCTAAAGCAGGCTAGCTGATTCTCTAGGCAGTAAGAGACCATTTTCGATCACAGGAGAAGGATGCCTCTTCTTGGCAACTACCATTGTAAATTTAGTCGGGAAAACCACCACTTTAGTATCTTTAGTATAAGAAAGAATTTATTTTGATAAAATAATTTTTAAAAGAAATTATACTTACTTATAATCATTTAAAAATTCATCTTATTTAATAAATTTATCCAAACATCAATTAAACTTCATTTTTGTTACTCAAATTGAGTTTTTCAGGGACTATCTTTGTTATAGATATGATTTTGGGGAATTAAAGTAGTTATTCTATAATGTTAACTTGACTTATAAGGGTTATTTGTCAGATATAATCTTTTTGTCCAGACTAAATGATAGTTCTATAGAGCAAACTTATCATAAAAAATGAAACTTATCACTTCCGTTAAAAAAAAAAAATGGAGAAGAGCTTAAGTTTGGGTGAATTTTCAATCGGAATGAATTTTTTAAAGGCTATAGACAAATATATATAATTTATTTTGCCGGTTATTTTTGCCAACAACATAATTTTTCGAGACCAAAATGATAGTTTTCCCAGTTTAGTTTTTCATTTCTATATCAATGTGTGAAACACGTTAAACTGACCTTTTACGTGCACAACAAAGATGACAATTCTAAACTAAATTGGTTTCTTACCGTAAAAGAGACCAAGACGATTTTCGTAAGAAAAATGATGTTCAGGTCTTCCTATCTTTTGAACACAAGTAATATTTTAACCAAAAAAAAAAGTATATTAAAATACCTATTTTATTATTATTGAATTTGATAGTAATTTTAATTTATCCTTAATATTTATCATATTCAATAATTATAAAATAAGTGTTATAATATACACATATTTTTTAAATATTAGAGTAACACTACTCCCTTTTGAAATGGTTAAATATACTTTACCATCGCTGTATTATTCAATGGTTAAACTCAATTTACCTACGTACAGTCCATAAATGGGAGTGAAAATCTTATTCATCCTTATATGCTTTTCAAAAGGTTTACTTTATTCACACATCGTTTTTTTTTTTTTTCATCTTGTGCAACTTTTTATTAAAAGAAAATAGGTCGTCAAAGAAAGTTGATCGTGCACTCTCTGACACCGTACGTGTGTCCTCATCACAACTTAAACATTTGTACAAAATATTTTTCAATTCCTCCCAACCATGTAATGATGTAATCAGATATAACCTAGTAGTAGCTCGCTATTACAAAAAAAAAAAAAAAATTATCTGAATTGGGTGAACATAAAAATCAGAAACAGATATACAATAAACATTTAACATTCCAAAACTATAAATAAAATACAAGGCTTTTCTAACAAATGTCCTAAAGATGCCCTTAAAAAAAAAACTAAATTAAAGTAGTAAGTTTTATATCAAAGAATGAGATTTTTAAATTTTTAATATATTAAATGCATTAAAAAATCTACAAAATTTATTACTTTTTGTTTCTTCACAAGTACCTTTTATTAGGATCCTAACTAAAAAAACCCATAAATAAAACTGAAGAAGCCAGAAACAGACAATAAGTTCCTAAAATTTGTGGTGACGGTAACCAGTAAGTTAATGTTTACTTAACTATTGCTTCAATAGTGTTCATGTGGACCACGTAGGAGGACAAAAATGTCACCACCACATGGTCACCGAAAGCGCGCATATTGTACAGGACAACATAGACTTCATAAAAGTTGGGCCTTCACAAAGAATAGACTAGAAGAGAAGAAGATATTGTCATGGGGACAAAAAAAATTTAGTGGTTTTTATTTTTTTTTTCAACATTAATATATAAATGTTTATGGATATTAATAACAAGGAATCACAAACACATCTCTCTATCATAAATTGACAGATGATAGTTTTTGTCACTCGGGAAATTACTTGTGTGCATCAATGATGCAATGCGCCAACCGTCTTTGAGGAGAAGACAAGAAGAAAAATTTAAACGAAAAAAGTAAGAAATTGTGCTGGAAAACAGTATTGGCTGAATGATCATTATGCATGACATTGCACTCGTCGAGAATGAAAGGATATATATGAGAATGCCAAATGTAATGCCAATAAGAAAAAATAAAATAAAATGAAATAAAAAAGAAAGAAGAAAAGAAGCAATAATTAAGAAGCAATGGAGCATAAATCAAAATCATCCATGTGGGTGTGAGAGATAGATACAGAAATAGAATTCTTACAGAGACTTGCGCTTTTCCATGAAGCTGACAGGGTTAGAGGTGTATCCACAAGCAATGAAATCAAGGGTTTCTCCAAGTAAAGGCCAACCTGTGTTCCCTTTTGGAACTTTCCCCTTCATCTTCTTCTTCACCATGTTCTTCTCCTTCTTCTTCTTCTTCACACACAGAAACAACCAACATAACAGGATACCCATCAGAGCCCATACTAGTCCCATAATCCATTCCATCTGATGACCCTTGAACACTAGCAATAGGGTCTTCAGTCGTCTCCTGATCAGTAGTGGTGATGATTTCTCAGTTTTCAGTTCATGCAGCTGTTTTAATATTGTGCTTCACTTTTCTCTGTGTTGTGCTATGCGCGATGATGTTTGGGTAGAAAGAAAAGCCATAGAGAGAGAGAGAGAGAGGAGCTCTTGAATGTTTGATAAGTAGAAGGACGAAACTTCTTTTTTGTCCTTCCCTTGAGAGAGAGAGAGAGAGAGTTATAAATGAAAGTGGGGATAGGCACGTTGATAGGGAGATTCTGAAGATCTAAGGGTTGAAATAATCATTCAATGCGATGGCCTTTTTCCGTTCACCTAATCAACCATGATTGCTTATTTTGTCTTCACTTAATTTAGGGGAATGGATCCTCTGCTTGTATAACTTACACACTGCTTGTATAACTTACACATTGAGGGATTGTATGACAATTATTAATATTCATTTTTTTTTTGGTAGAATTATTACCCATTTTTTCATGTGCACTTTTTTTAAACTTAATTAAAGAGATGAATCGGGATGATCCTCATGTGTAATTTATTTGAGTGGATTCATTCCCTTTAGTTTAAGTACATATTATCCGAAGTCTTAGGTCGTTCCATAGCCCTACCCATGTCATATCCTAGTTGCCCTATAATCATTTTTCTCTTCTCCCATTTTCTTTTTAATATAACCTCCTTTCGAAAAAATTAAAACGCAAAATAAGATTGCGTTCCGAGCACTTGTAAATAATAATTCAATTTTAAACGGTAGTTAGAGCATAAGCTTGATATGCATCACATAAAATAATAAAATAACATTTTAATTATGATTCACTTTAGATTTAAAATTATATGTTTTTTATTCCTGAAAAAAATAAATTTTGGTTTTGATTTTAGGTCTAAACACTTTTAAAATTATTCAACATTTAACATAAGTAGGGACCAAAATAAAACCATACTTATTTTTCAGAGACTAAAAACATATTTAAATGTTCAATTTATTATTAGACATAGAGCACATGCAACTAATGCTTGTGAAACATAATTTCTCAACAGTTAGTGGTAGAATCTTTTGCTGCATGAAACTAAAATAACGCCCTAGAAAGTGATTAGGATACAATTCTACTTTACATTTCGTGAGTGTCTAATAATGTCTCTTTTCTTTGAGGGTAAAAATTTCAATGATGAGCTTCATATGTAAAGCTATAAATAGAGTTTATCCATAAAAATTTTACCTCATTTTTACTCTTTAACTAAGCTCACCCTTAATCTTAAAAAGGTACGTAGTCTAATTAATAATAAGTTTATCATTTTTTTTTCTTGGACAGAATTAAAGTTAAGGAGAATTGGTGAGTTTATTTCATTTTAAGATGTAGGCATGTCACAAGTTTCACCGAAAGTTTGCAATATTATTTACAGATATATCCATTTAAAAATATAATTAGTAGTGGTGAAAATTTTGGTGAAAATTATCAGATTTAATTCTTGCAAGTGAAGTGATGATGTTCTTACCACTTGATTTTTAAATCTTAAATCCTAAAGCAATTTCGTTTATGCATGATTTGATAATTCAAGTTATAAGCGAATTAAATTATCACGATTTTAAATATTAAATAATAAAATAATAAAAATATGAAAAACATTTTATATATGTCTGTGTATGGGTATTACTAATTAAATTCTGACTATTTGACAATTTATGTTCCCACCAACCCCAAGAGGCGTAGGTTTAATTGTCTGTTCTTTCAGTTAGAAACATATTTTTAATACTGTGTTTGAATTAATTTTTGGGTTTAATTTTTATTAAGTGACTGTATAAAAATATTTTACATAATTAATTAATAATATATTATCACATATGTTATGGTGGTTGACTTTTATCCTCACTATTTAAAATTGATAGTTTAAATAGTTTTATACTGTCATTATATTAAAATTAAACTCTTACTTTATTTGACTTTAAAACAATTTAGAGTTCAAATTTTTAAAACTTTTTTTTAAAAAAATTAGTTTTTGCTATGATACCTATGGATACTGGCACCCCTATGTAATTAAGGGTTATTATTTGATATTTGATTGAATATTTAAAAAATTTAGATTAATGAAACATATGACTCATTTTTTATCATAAGTAACTAAAATATATTAATATTATTAAATTTTATAATAATATCAGAGAAATCATAAAAAAAAAAAAGTAACTTTCTGAAGTAATCAGTTACATCAAAGAAACAAGTATTGTTTTCAAGTAAATTAATTAAGATTTTATTTTAAGTGGCGCTCAATTGTTGCTGGAGAGATCCTTTACTTAGTGATATGCCACCCAATTAATTATTCTCATAAAATGCATACAGGGCACGGAATATGGCATCTACAAAATAATGAGGAAAAGCTTGTCGGTGAAGGAACCTTTGTCATAAAAACGATATGGCATTGGACAATAAGGATGTTAGTCACATCCACATGTCATATATTTATTGCATTAGAGAGTCAAAACGAACTGTGTCCGTGGATTGGTCCATCAAAATTATCATTTTTATCGGATTCATTAAATTTTCAACTCACAAAAAATTATAATTTGCCTACCGTCCACTTAACCTACCTTTAAGCTGGGGCTTAGCATGTGGATCAAGTCTTTTTTTTTAGAAAAATTAATAATTTATTGGTAATAAAAAAAAAGAAATGTGAGAAAAAAAAAAAAAATGTGTACAGTTACCAATACAATAACATAATATAGTTGACATTATCCACTCAAAGTTAAAATTTAAAAATAAAACTGTCATAATTTATAAATAATACTATTAACAATAATATCTTTTAGTCAAAATTAGTGTATAATTGTTATGAACTTAAAAATTGGGTATACATCAATAAAAAATAATGTTGAAAAACTTTTTTTAAAAAATTAATCAAAACATTAAAATGTATTTTTTGGGATTTTTTTAATTTTTTGAGGCTTACCCACTAGCCTCTAAATGCGCTTTATTGTTTTAACCCATTTAATTTTGAAGCTGCCTTAATTTTTTGTGGGCTTTTGGACATGCCAACCCTTTTGACACCTCTATATTGCGTTGGTGAATCATATAGACAATCTAAAAGAAACACTATAACAAATTATTATATGAACCCTAAAATCACTCAACTTCCTAAATCATTTCATTTTCTCTTTTTCTCTACCTATAATTGAATTTAAATCTTAAAAATTTACAACTACCCATTACATAAACGAAAAGTCTCAATATTTTTTTTCCTGAAATCGCTATAGTCTCTTTTTCTTTTTTATGTGTAATAAAATTTAAATTATGTTCCACTATTAAATTATATTACTTAATTTATTAATTTAATTATTTATTAACTAAACACACTATTATATATAAATCATAATACAATTAAATTTAAATTTTAAATATTCATAACTATTCATTTTTATATAAAAATTATGAAATTGTACAATTAGATATATACTTTTTTTGGTAAAGAGATACATTTTTATGAGTTTAATTTTGATGCATTGATAGTATAAAAAAGTTTTACCTATCCAATTAAATATATTTTTTGTATGACTTTTCAAGTAGTAGTGGGATTGAAAGTAACCATATTAACTTATGTGTCATTATGTAATTAGATGAATGTGTAAAATATAGTCAATGCATTCTAATTAAATCCCATTTTTATTTTGATATTAATTTTCATATACTAATTTACAATATATTTTTTATATGATGCATGGGATAATTATAATAAGAATTAAACAATTTCAATGACATTTCAATAAAAAAATGAATTTAATGATATATGAGTATTAAATGACTAGATGTTGATGAACATTTAAGAGTATATTTTGTTATGTTGAAGAGATTAACCTTGATGTCTTGACGATGTAAATGGATTTTACATTGTCATTTGATTATTTTTTCTTTGTAAAAGGTTATATAACCATATATGATTAGATATATGTGTAACCTTTTTTTTTTTATCAATGGTGCATACAAAAGAAATTCTATTTTTAATACAAACTCAAATTTAGGTGAATGAAAAAATTCTTATTGCATTTTTATGATGCTAGATAAAATATTTATATGCTTCATATTTACTTTTAAGATAAATATAATAGTTAATATAATTATTTTGTTGACATGGTAATACATAGTTAAATATTTATGTAAATTTTTAATATTAACATTGCATATAAATTAAACACTAAAAAAATCTTAACATGATTTAGTTGGTGCAAATTGCAAATGAAACATGTGATTAAGTGATTTTTTCAACTAAAAATAATCACTTTTCATGGAAACTATTTGTATCACCTTTTACTCAAAAGTTATATATATATATATATATATATATATCATCAAATATAATTGAATATATTATAAATAAAAATATTAAATAATTTAAATAAGTTTAAATTAAGAAATTTTTTTTGTCAAAAATAAAGAAGATTTTAATAACTAAGTTTCGGTGCAGAGCACAAGTACCCTCTAGTATACATTAAAGAGTAAACTATCATTTTTGTAATATTTCGATACTTTTTTCTTGGATAAATATGTTGACATGTTTAATATGAGTAACGAATTACAATAATTAGTGTATGTTTAATAGAAAGCATTAAAATTGTTCAGACTGCGATGTATCAAAATAATATTTATTTTGAGAACTATCCGATAATATGACCCTTCATTTTAAATTATTGTACTGCAATATTGTACTTTTAAAGTGAATAACGAAAATGACCCAGTAACCTATTAGTAGAAAGGATCCTATGTTTTGGGAATTTATGAAAAATCCCAATATTTTTATTAATTATAGACTTATAGTTAGGCCCCAAAGTTTATTTACACTTAGATCTCTAAACTTTCAAAATTACATTTATGTCCCTGGACCTTTAAAATTAGCCGAAAGGGTGTTTTACCAGAACACAGTAAAATAAAATAGTTGCTGGACCCAAAACTATGCTATTACGTCACCCGAGGAATCTACGTGTGAAATGACAGAAATTTCCTTCGGATTAATAAAAATTTTACAAATGTCATTAGATAAAAACAAAAAAATGTACAGAAGAATTTTTAACGGAATCCCGTAAAGAGCTTATAGAAGGCCAAAAGCTCTCCAAAATATCATTAAAAAAATTCAGGAAAAATATAAATATATTTCTAACAAAATTTAGAGTATAATAAATCACGTGTAGATATTTTAAGCAAAATTTGCATAATTATACAAATATCGCAAATTCTAGGTGCATATAGAGTCCTTAAAACCTATAAGAGCACTTTAACTTGCATAAGAGAATTTATCAATTGATTTTTGGACTCGTGCTTTTCCATCATGAAATTGAGTCTTCATGAAGGCCCATGAACAATGGCATAGCACAAATGCCATGTTGTTCTTACGCCTTACAATCTTTCCTATAAAATGTGCATGAAACATCCATATTGTTCATGATTTGTATAATTCACGGTTAGAAAATAAAAAAAAAATCAAAATTGATGTGTACCTTGAACCTCTGATTGATGAATTAAATGAATTGTCACTACCAGAAACTCTGGATATTGACTGAATTTACCAACGTTATTAATCGGTAAAAACCGATGGAAATTCCAATGGATTGCGCATCTTTGGAAATAATTGTTGTTGTTTCACTTAGTTGTCAGTAATATCATCGGAAATGCTAGCGCCAACTCATGCCTTATGGCGCACATATTATTGACGGGCGTACAATTGGGCTTACCAACGGGTATTTAATAGTGTTTTATAAATTATTTTTATCAAATATTACTAAAGGGTGTTAAATTATAAGTTATTTTTATTAATATTATTGATAAGCTTAGCGACATGTATTTTTTAGTTTTGATTAATATGTAATCGATGGCTGTACTAGGTATTTAATAAAATTTAAATTATTTTTGTTAAATTGTACCAACTGTGTTACCAATATTTATTTCAGATTTAAGATTATGTAACCCAAATATTCTTATCTGTTAATTTTGTTTGATATAAGTAAGTTTGACATTTCAAACTTTATGTGCATAGGTTCATAACAAAAATAATGGTGTAACATGTCCCCATTTGTTTAATTTAGCTTGGTGCCCAAAAAAATAAAGTTGTAAGTTAGCCTATGTAATATATTAATAGGTACAAGCTCCATACAGATGATTGGGTGCGGGGAAAAAAATTAACAATACTGGTGTTTATGTTAAAGGTCATATTAGGGATGGAGAATGTGATTGGTATGGTGTCATTAAGGAAATCCTTAAGTTTGAGTACATGGGTGAGCTTACAAATAAATGTGTCCTATTCAAATATGAATGGTATGATCCTACCCTACTAATTGGGACACGACAACACAACAATTACAAAATTATTGAAATCAATCACACCAGAAGATATAGAAGTCATGATCCATTTATTATAGCCCAAAATGCCAGATAAGTATATTATATGTCTTATTCTAGGAAAAGTAGGTCATAGTGGAGGGTTGTGAATAAGATAAACTAAGAGGTAGGATTGAAATAGAGGAAGATACTATTGAAGATGCTTATCAAGTGGATAATCCACCTCCTTCAAGGGCAGGATAGACAATCCTAAAAACCCCTTCCGTTGACTACTGGGAAGTTGACATAATTGAATGCATAAGTAACCACCCAATCAGAAATCACAAAGATGAAATAAGTGATAGTAGTGCCGATGATTCACCTAGTGATCAACAACAGAGTGATGATGAAAACGTCTACACTTTCAGATTAACAAAGATGTTCAATATTATATGTAATATTATTATGAAATTATTTGAAATTTTCTGATTTAATTAATGTTTTATTGTGAATTATTTTTTAATTGTTTAAGTATGACTGGTAAAGGTAGAGGCCAATCTTGGAAGGTCGGTTTACCCATCACCACCTCACCACCACCCTCCCACCACCTCTACCACCTTCCCTTCCACCACCTCCACCTTAGTCCCTACCATCAGCACCTAGGCTTCAAGATGATGTCCACTCTTGGGTATGTTGGGCCTCCACCTCCCCCATATTCACACTTAAAGCCCACTCGCATTAGCGACCCTTCCCCTAGCCCTACCACTGCCTCGACTCCAAGCCTATCGATTAGACTCCTCCTTCCTCGAGGGTACAAGCACAAGACGCCTATGGGAGGCTTCTTGGCCCAAATGGCAGGCCACTTGGGCTTGATGGTAGACCGCTCTGGCATTAGGCCGACGGTAAAGACAGGTAAGTTGAAACATGTTTTTTTATTACATTTTAATTTTACATTGCTTATGGTATTTGAGTAATTTTGATTATGTTTTGATATATTTCATTTATGTAATAGTTTTCATCCATTTGCGCGGCTCACCATAGGATCATGGAGGTTATAGAGAGTCAGCATAACCATCAGTGGCCCACATGGACTGACATCCTCCTGATGTCAAGGAGTCATGGTGGAAAGAGTGGAAGGTAATTTTATAATTGCTTCACTTTTGTTAAAATATATGTTTATATTATTTAATTATATGCTTATATACAATCACTTATGTGCTGAATTTGTATATGAGAAATATTTTACATTCAGCCTAAGCATGAGCCAACGTGAAAAGGGCTTAGAGGATTAGGTCCTCCAAGTAAATGCGGGATATGTTTCATGATTTCCATAAGGGACACATGAACGCTTGTTGCTAAATGATGCCACCTTGGCTGAGATGCAGCGCCACTAGGCCAGGAACCGACCTTTAAGGATAGGTTGGGTAAGGGAAAGACAAACCTAGCCTCACAGAAGGCGGGTCGCTGCACACGGGTGGGTTGAGCACCAGAGAGGACCTATAAGCGTTTGGTGATTCTTTAACCTTTTTACATTTTATAATAACATTTACTATATTTGAATTGTGGCAAATATTATATTTTTATGACTTTATTGTGGTTATTTGTGCAGGCGAGGGAGTTGAGTCGCCCTCTAACACAAGACGAGCTATTTCTGAGACTCACACCGAAAGGGTGAGCAGAAGGGCAATTTAGAGAGGTTTGGCAGACCCTTACTCCAAGACGACCTATGTAAGTTTAAATTTAGACATATCTTTACTTAATTTTTATTATTATTTTCATTTATGTCATAATTATTACTTACAACGTGTTTTATCTTTTTTCCTTTGCAGGTACGAGTTTACAAACCTCTGGGAGCAAGCTTAGACCAGGACCAGACCCGGCTGGCCCCAATGCTAACATTCCTCCTCCTCAAACGAGGAGGATGTCTAGGCCCAGGTGGTTGGCCCTTACAAGGGTTGTATATATGGGATGGGGTACTACCCTGAGAGTATATCCTCATCCTCCGTCACTCGAGCTGCTGGGATGATGCCCTGAGGGAGCGTGTCCATGTCCTCAACCAGGAGCTAAGAGCAGGCCAAGTGATCAAGGAGGGAGGCAGGCAGAGCCTTGAGGCAACTCCAGGACCGAGGAAGCCGAGTGATGGAAGAGGAGCTGAGAGAGAGAAGCTTAAGCTCTCATTAGAGAGCAACATCAACATAAAGCAAAGAAGGAGAAGGCTCAGCTTCTGAAGATAGGAAAAGATCACTGAGATGTGATGACTTTCTTCCGAGACATGCAAGCTTCAGGATCCTCCTACTTGGCAAGACGCTCCCCCAGATCTCATTCCCCTCCATCTTTGAGGGCCACTCAGGTTGGATGGCGTGGATGAAGACGATGGTTTAGACTATGCCGGACGTTATTACGATGTCGATTAGGAGTTTAGCTAGTTTTTATCTAGCTTTTTTTTTTATTCTGGATATTTACATTATTCATTTTTTTCCATTCTAGATTTTTTTTACATTTATTGTAATTTGTGTATATTTTATTGTCATAATTGACTATTTTATTTAATCAGTTTAATTTATTCATTTTATTATTTAATATCAATTTAATTGATAATTACATAATTATATAAATAAATAAATAATAAATTACCGATCACTTCATAATTAAAGAAGGCAAAAGAAAAAGGTTACTTACGGGTAAAACCATCGGTAATATGAAATATTTTTAAAATCAATTGTTTTCCATAAATCAATATATCTCGATAAACCCATCGGTAATATATTAAGAAAATTATTTTATTTATTTAAATACCCGTCGGTAAAATTAAATAAACTCGTCAGTATAAATATGATTCTGATGCCCAACAAAATATTTTATTACCCATCAATACACGCGTCAAAATAATTGAGGTTTATTTATATCGTCGGTAATATTCATCGACGGCTGAAACCGATGACCATGTGTCTATCGGTATAAATCTAACTCGTCGAAATACCCGTCGGAAGGCGTCGGTTTCCTGCACATTTCTTGTAGTGTGTAGTGTGAAGGTGTATTAACTTATGACATTTCAATGAAACATAACTTGAGAGTTAGGGTGGCACTCATGTGGACAACTAATAATTTTCCAACTTATGAGATGATGGCGGGATGGATGACTCAAGCAAAGTTAACATGCCCAATTTGTATGGAGGATACTAAGGCTTTTACACTAAAGCATTGTGGAAAAAATCATGGTTTGACTACATAGAAGATTCTTAGAGCGAGCAACCATATAGGCATAATCGATATGGATTTGGGAAAAATACTATGAAGAATGAAGAGCCTCCAGTTAGACTAAATGGTCACCAACTTTGGGAAAGGTTTAGACGTCTTCCAAAGATAATAGTAGTGGTAAAATCTATCAGGTTTCGTGGGCATGGTAACCAAATTTTAAACATTCCCTCAAAATCTTCATTGTTAATTGTTTCAATACCTAAAGCACCCATCTTTCTTGTATTTTAATTTCCATCTCCCTATTTAACACATTCTTTCAAAGTATTTAATATAGTTGTCATAGCCATAGCTTCCTTACAATTAAGTAGCCTCTTAAGTAAGATATAAAGGAAAGCAAATCTAGTCTTTATTACCTTTAACAACTCAAGTTTTGAATTTATACTAAACATGGATAAAGAGTAAGAATAGTCAAGTATATACTAAATTATTCTTTTCTTATTTATATGCATTTCTCATCTACTCCAATGCTTTAGCAAAATATTTGATATCAATTTTGAGGTATGAACAAACAAGGAGAGAAAATATGCTTATGAACCTTTTGAATTTATTTACCAACTACTTTGCAATTTGTGTAATTGATCCAACTTTATTAAAAGCCTTTAACAAAGATTAAGCAATGGTAGCACCTATTTCTCAACTCCAGAAAAATCATCAACTTATATAAATGTTGCTTCTCTACTATTTAATTTACTACTATCATATTGATTAGGGGTTATGCTTGAAATTACTCTATCCATCTGAGACAATGGACACTCCTTGATGATACCAAGGGTTTTTCACTAGAGCTAAATCCTTCTCAATAGTTCTTTTGCATTTGAATAGTAAAACAAATATGGCCTTGTTAAATGATAGAGTTTACTAACCTTTAGGCCGATTGTTAATGGCTACAACCATCTTAGTAAATTGAGGATTTCTCAAAATATTAAATGGAATGTCATTAGTACACAATCCTCTCATTATCTTCAAATCAACTTAGACCCTTTCCATAATGTGAAATGAACCTTTTATTGGTGTTGAAATCTTTTTCTTGTTTGCCTTGATGATAGTTGAATATTTTAGAGTTAAAGAGACACCACTCTCTTAAGTTTTTCTACCTTTCTCCTTATTCTAGTAGGAAAATAAGAACAAGATGGAATGAAAATTCATATTTTTGTTTTCAATATCTGTCATGAGTACTATAGCAACCGACTAAGCCATTATTGATGCACAAGTTCCCCTATGAAAACCTATTAACGTGTTTGTATTGACATGGCATGCAAAAATACAGTTTTCATGCAATAATTAACTGGAATACTTAATTCATAAATAAATTGAATTGCTTTTGTAAAACTAAATTCAACTGAAATTATATATCCATGATCTAGAAACTAGTAAATACATGATTTAAATGTTTCATGTGTGGCCTAAACTAGTCCAAGGACCCTACCTATACTTATTAGAGCACTCTAGACACATGAAAATATAACTAATAACTAACCAGCTTCACTTAAAGTGAAATTTATCACAAGAAGAAATTGGAATAACTATTGTGGGAGGGAACAACATTGATGTCAACTACCAAAACAAACAAGGGAAAAAGAGAAGGATGAGTCATTCAAAGTCAATAAGTAGATAATTGTAAGATTATACAATGTTCATAACATGCAACAGAAGCAAAAAGGTAATCCATAATGATCGATTTTGTGTCTAAAATTTATTCACATATTAAGTGTGGCATCAATACCTCTTGAAGTGCACTTGCTATCCCAAAAAATTTGTTTCGTTCTTTTATAATATGAAGACTCCATGTGTGTTCACACTGACACTAAGCTATGCTATCAACCCTTTGACCAATGGATCTTTTATAACACCTCGATTTTTCTTTTAGTTATAATTATTTGTTTATTAGATTAACTGAGTTTAATTAGGGATTAGTTTCCTTAACTAACTAGATGATGAATAACTAGATATTCCTCTCTTAGCCGTTTGAGTGTATGTTTGTGTTAGTTGTTTTGTTGAATTATTTTAAAATTAAAGGTTAGAGTGTGTTAAAAATTTAGAGTTGTTTCCCATCTAAAATTTCATATTCCTTCACAAAAATTTAAAGTTTCAAGACACCCAATATCATGTAAATTATTTGAATTCATAGTACAAAGGAATGTCATTTATTTGTTGTCTTGCATTTATTTTTATTTTTATCATTTCATGAAATTGGGAGCAAATTATATTAGTACCCCCTAACCCCCACTTAATACCCACATTACCCTTATTGGAATAAAACAAAACACAACCCTAACCCCTTTTTTTATGCACAGCCACGACCTCCCTTATTCCCATTTTCACTTTGCATTTTCTTTCTCTTCTTCATCTTCTTCCTCACTTTCATTCCCATCCACACCCACCACCTCTATGAAACTCTAGGACACTTATTCCCCAACACCTTCCTAACATCCAAACACTAAACTCCAATCACAATTATAAGGAAAAGAGGTCTTCCTTGCCCTCATTTTGTGGCTACGGACATCAAGGAGCAAAGGGAGGAGATTTTAGCCTCCTTCCACCTCCCCAAGCTCCCAAACATCCCTTTCCTTGGGCTTCTTCAAGTTGGTAAGGGTATATGTTAAAACCTTCCATTTTTGTGTGTTTTTTAGTGCTAAAATTTGTTTGTTTGGTGTGATGTTGATGCTGTAGAATGAAGTCCGAAAATGATAGTTTAATGATGGGGTTCGTATTTTTTGATTTGGGTTGATGATAATGGGGACTTGAGCTTGTGTTCCTTGTATTTTATTTTCAGATTTACTGTTTAAAGGGTATTTGGGAGTTGTTTGGCTTGCTAATGTAGGTGACAATGCATAAATAAGAGTTATGACTCATGAACATTGATGTATGATTGCTAAAATTTAAACCAAGAGTCATTTCATGCCTTTGTTTTCATGTTTCTATTGCTATAAAAATTTCTAGTTGAGGGTTGTTTTATGTAGGAAAATTGAAGGAATTATGTTGGGTTTAGTTGCTATAAATGTAGAAAAATTTTCCAACTCTTTAGCTTTATAGTTCATGTAAGTTTCCAGCACTTTGCTAGCTATTTTGAGCTGTAATATGCCTCTATTTTTTTTTTTTTTATGTTTTTGCTGCTACATTTTCTAGTTTGGGGAAGGAAAGAAGGGTGAAAACATGAAGGAATTGGATTGGGTTTGATAGCTACATGTGGAGAAAATTTTTATCACTTTAGCCTTGTGTTTCTTGGAAAATTTCTAGCACTTTTCTAGGTATGTTGGGCTCCTATATATGCTGTAATAATGAGGTTTGGGGGCTGTTTTTATGCAGCAAAAAATAATGTATAAGGGTGGAAATTGGGTATTAAAGTGTAGGAATTTAATTGTGAGTTGTGGCTCCTTGAATATTTGCTCAAGAGTTGCATTTCTTTTCATGACAATTGAAAAACTAAGTGCTGTAAATTTTCATAGCAACTATAGTTCAAGTGCTTGATGATGTTTTGAAATTTCTAGATGAGGAGTCTTAATTAGTCTTGAGTGCTCTAACTATTGAGAGTTTAGGTGAGTTCTTTTGGTTATGAAATGTTTAATAAAGTAGAGTTGTTTGCTGAAAATTTTTGAGCATGCTATTTCCTTTCATAAAGTGGCAATGTGAACATTGGTTTCTTGCATCCTTGACTTTGGTTTTGTGTACAAGTGTTAGGGTTTAATGAGAATGCATTTGGATTAAGAATTTAGAGTTTTTTAACTACTTTATTTGACTTGAAAGATAAAATTTCATTTTGGGGTTGAATATCCTAATCTAAATTTGATATTATCTTGATATTGTGAATTTGAGATATTTATATGTGAATGATATTTAGAATGTCATTATTGTCTTTATTACTTGAATATGTGATTGAATCAATGCTAACTAGGTTCTGTCTTTTCCGGTAATTGGTTTAGGCCCGTTTATGTTTATGCATTGAGTTCTCAAATTGAAATGTTAAATTGTTGGAAATTGTATGATTAGAGTATGCACATAAGGAGCATCTCTTGGACTACGTGACATAGCCTAACTCATTCTAATGTGAAGTGTGGATTAGAACGTTAGCATTAATTAGGATTATATTCCATAGGCCTTAGAATGCAAACTAAAGTATGTTGAGCAGAAACTATAAGCTTGTCATTTCAATGCATAAAGGTTGTGATTATGTCTCCTAATGACGTATGTGATGTTCTATTATGTATGTTGAGTGGTAATTCTAAGTTTGTCATTTAAATACATAAAGGTTGTGCTTATTCTCCTAATAATTTGAGACTTTTCCATTATGTGCAAGGTAAGATCTGAGGAAGTTAAATTTAAAGTTTAAGTGAAGTTCCCTCTTTATTCCCTATTTAAATCTAGCAATGGCTAGTTAAACTAGTTATCCTAGGCAATAGGTGAATCAAGAGTGTAGGTGACAGGTTAATCATTTGGGTGGTGACATGGTTGGTCTAGGCGACATGGGAGAAAGTTCTCCTTCCATCCGTTTAAATCTAGTGACAACTAGTTAGGTTGAGCTCATCCTTGGTGACATTTAAATTGCTAGGGCGATAATGTGGTTGGTCTAGGCACACGAGAGGGTGGTATGTTTAAGGAACTAAAGTTAAAGTATATGAAAGTGCTAAAGATGTGAAATGACTTGTTTCATTACATTTTCATATATGTCTAATTTTGTATGATTTTGATTATGCTAGTTGCATCATAATTCTAATTTATTGTTCCTTAAGTAAGAGATTTTCTAAGTCTTAAAATAAGTATCACTTCATAATTCTAGTTTACAAACTAATTAAATGGACTAAAGCATGTCCACTTATTTTATAATTAAACCGAAGTGATTGGAGATGATGACAATGACACTTGAATTGTTTTATTTAATTACTAAGATTTCTTTGGATTCTCACCCATTTTCTTTTTTGTGTCGTCTTTAGACCTGCTAGGAAACCAAGATGTTGGAGTCTCTTAGTTCATGACCTTGGAGCTAGCTAGCTCATGCTTAGAGACTCAATTATTATCTTCTACATATTTTGTATAAATCTCTTGAGCATGTAGACTATTGATCCTTATTTATGTTTTTCCTTATTTTGAGATGCCTATGCTTTATGGATAATGTATTTAAGACCTCCTTATTATTGGCTCTTAGCTAGAATTTATTTATGTTATGATTCCTATTACTTGCATTAGATGTGGTTGTCCTTCATGGACTCACGCTCCTTTATGATATATCAATACTTTATATATGTAATGATGTTAACATGTGTTGTTAAATGTTTATGAAATCAAAAAATTTTTTCGTTGTGTGTTATTTTTATAGGATTGTTATTTTGCTCACAAGTTGCATTAGTTCTAGTTACGTATTAACGAATAAGGCTACCTTTTTAAGTTTTCAAAAAAACAAAAGAGATTTATTTGCTATTTTCCGCTAAAGTATTTTCAAGTAAGCTAAACACTCAAAATCAAAATGAAAGAAATCTAATAATTGACCAATTATGACATACGCATAAGAGGTTAATAATTAGGGTGTTACATCTTTTAAACTAATGAAACCTTTGGAAAGAACTCTGTGAAAAATGTTCAAAACATCCTCATACAATCATGTTTCAGAAAGAATGAAAAATCAGCTTATCTTTCTTCTCTCACTATATATATATATGAGTATGGATCCGTTTACTCCAGGAATAAGTCTTGGACACTTTCTATAACTCTTTATCCACATTGAATTTAATCAATCCCGTTGATTTATGTTTATTATATGATCAACCATGCTAAATTTTTTAAAAAATTGGACAATAATAGCCATGTAATCTATTAATCAATATTTACTTGTATTTTTAAAAATATGTTATCCATCAAAATAAAATAAAATGATGAACTATCAAATCATTTTTAAATTGTATGGAACTTTATATAGTTGATTTACTTGGTGGGAACTTTAGGTTTAACGGTTTGATTGATGTAATTTCATTTCCAAAAAAAGTTATTAGATGGAGTAAGTATACTAAGACTTACTCTTGGAGTAACAGATCCCCAATGGTCAAGTCATGTGCTATTATTTGGAACAAAATCCATTCAATATATTTTTAAAATTAAGCATAATCATGTGCCATTATTTGGAACAAAATCCAATCAATGGTCAAGTCATCCTATCTAGCAAGATTCAAATTGATTGCAATCAATTTAAAATTGATTGGAATCAAATTAAAATACTTAACTACTTTTTTTAGAAATTCTTGTTATAGTTGATATTAACTTTCCTCAATTTACTCATATCTCTAGCAAAGAATATAATAATATTTCATTTTAATTAAAATTTATTTATTTGACAAAATTAAATTCTCTAATTTAATTGTTAAACAATAAATTGAATAATTCTTTAGCAAATATTAGATCACTCATTAATATGTGACCCCATAAGTTCAATACTAAGCTAGAGGAAATTAGTCAAACCAATTTACTAATTAAGATTGGCACCTAGCAATACTCCTTAATGTCCAAATAGTATGGAGTAATGACATCATTTTAGTTTTTAAGAACCTTAAGAATAACATAACATTTTCTTCCATCGTGTCAGCTTCTGGGTTAACCTTAGAGTATAACTGTCAAACTCTAATTAGTAACCATTTAAGTTAATCATAATTAACTAATGAATGACTCAAGAAACTCATTTCTTCTTTCATTCGATTGCCTTAGTCAAGGTCAAAAATAATTATTAAAATTATAGAGTTCAAACTCATTACCAAAAGTTGATGGATTCCTTCTTAACTTATCATTAATCCTAGAGGCATTTGATCATATCCAATGTCCTTTCAACTATCATCCTAAGGTGTTAGGTTCCGGTATCAAAGTATAATAAATGACTTGTTGATTACTATGATAACCTTAGGTCTAAGGAAATATTTGTACCATGTTCTTCTTGAGAATATCCTATTACCAATCTTATGGTAATATTAACCATTAGGAATTCTCCAATGAGTCAATTCAATGATAATATCCAATATTTATAATCTATATATGTGATTTAATAAATAAGATCAACGAATATCCATCTCTATGGATACTATCACATATATACTAATCTATCAAAATCACTATCTTTATTTTTAGTGATCCTATGTCTAAGAATAATTTGGATTAAAATTATTTTCAAAAATTATCTTGCATTGTCATGATTTCTACCACAATGATATGTTTCCAATTTTAATCAAGGACAATATCATATCAAATAATCTAAATATGATAAAAAAAAATTGATAAGATTCTTTGTTTATCAGAATAAATAATAAATTATTAGATCATGATAGATTGGATCTTGGGCATATACACTTATTCCCAATAATCTCCCACTTGAACTAAAGCCAATTAGTCATGTATTTCATTTCCACTTCCCACTTGTGCTTGTCAAACTCCTTTGATCTAAGTGCCTTGGTGAATGGATTAGTTGCATTATCCTTCCAGCTTTTGTTTAAAATATTCATAAGAATTGGTCTTTAGTTCTCTTAAGTACTTAAGAATGGACTTAATCACTTTCCAATGTTCCTCACTAGGGTTAGCCTGAAATCGGCTAGTTTTACCTAGTGCATAGGCGATATTAGGTCATGTCAAAGTCATGGTATACATGATAGCTCCCATTGCACTTGCATATGGTATTCTATTCATGCATTTCCTCTCTTATGAGTTTTGGGACACTCTTCCCTATTGAGAGTAATTCTAGTACCTATAGGCAAATAGCCCTTTTTGGATTTTTCCATGTTATATATACCTCTTTAATACGTTATCAATGTACATAGATTGAGAGAGTCCAAGCAACCTCTTAGATCTATTTCTATAGATCATTATTCCTAAAATTTAAGTTGCCTCTCCCAAGTCTTTCATGGAGAACTATTCATATAGCCAAATTTTTGTATCTTGTAATGCTGGTACATCATTGCCAATGAGTAATATATTATCAACATATAGCACTAAGAAAATAGTTAAGCTCCCACTAGTCCTTTTGTATACACAAGGTTCTTTTTCACACTTGACAAAATCAAACTTTTTGATTGTCTTGTTAAAGCATATGTTCCAACTTCTAGAATCTTGTTCAAGTCCATAAATGGACCGTTGTAGCTTGCAAACTTTATTATGTTCAAAATAAAGTGTGAACCCTTTGGGTTGTGTCATATACACAGCCTTTAAGCTTGCCATTAAGGAAAGCAATATTCATATCCATTTGCCATATCTTATAGTCATAGTATGCTACTATAGCAAGTAGAATCCAAATTGATTTGAGCATTGCCATGGGAGAGAAAGTTTAATTATAATCTATTGGCTCTTTTTAATGATATCCCTTGGCAACAAAATAGGCTTTTCAAGTTTCTACATTTTCATTATTCCTAATCTTTTCTTATAAACCCATTTATAGTCGATGGGTTTTATATCTTTTGAAGCTTCAACCAAAGTCCATACTTTGTTTATTTTCATAGACTCAATTTAAGATTCCATGGCTTCTTGCCATTTCAGATTGTCAAAACTTTGCTCTTCATACGTCTTAGGATAAATATCATTATAGTTGATCTTTTTTTCATGTCTTCTTGCACCATTAAGTTTAACCTTGTTGGTGTAGGATGTTGTGTGCTAGACCTTCTAAGAGGTTCTATCTGGACCAAATTTGGAGGTTGCCAAATTGGTTCTAAGATTGGTTCATTAACCTATTCTTGAACCTCAATCAATTTTTAAACCATAATCGATTCTTGAACTTCAATTGCTGAAGAAGGTAACCTTTGTGTTTACTTTAAAACATCCAAACTTGGTTGCTTTACTTAAATCTCTTATTCTTGAGCTTGTGTTATTCTTCATTGCTTCTTGAACTTCATCAAGTTCTATTTCTCCATCGTGACTTCTTTTAAAGGAATTCTCTTTCTAGAAAGGTTCCTTTTCTTGCCACAAAAACTTTATGGTTAGAAGGGTGATAGAAATAATACGTCATTATTTTCTTAGGATACCTAATGAACCTATACTTATTAGACCTTACCTTAAGCTTATCACTTTGTAATCTTTTAACATATGTGGGACATCCCCAAACTCTAATGTGCTTGAGATTTGGTTTACATCCTTTCTATATCTCATATGGTGTTATAGAGGTCGAGTTAGTAGGACCTTTATTTAACAAATATGTTGCTGTTTCCAAAGTATAATCACATAAGTATATTGGAAGATCAATGAACCCTATCATGGATCTTACCATATCTACCAAGGTTTAATTCCTTTTTTCATATACATCATTGTGTTTTGGTGTACCTGGGGCATCCATTATGAAAGAATCTCATTCCTTTTTAAGTAATCAAGAAAGTTATTATCACTTAGATATTCTCCTCCTATCAGATCTGAGCACTTTGGTGCTTTTACATGTTTATTTTTTTAACTTCACTATGAAATCTTTTGAACATTTCAAATGACTCATATTAATGTTTCATAAGATACACAAAACTATATCTAGACATGTCATTTGTAAAGATGATAAAATAATAATATCCATCTCCATCTATATGTATTAGTCCCAACAAATTTGTAGCCCTCTCTCTACTTCCAGTAAATGGAGCTTTGGTCAATTTTTCTTTAAGACAAGATTCACACGTTGCATATGATTCATAATCATAATTGTCAAGCAAGCATCCTTGTGTAACTTGTTAATCCTTTTCTTCCTAATATCACCAAGTCTATAACACCAAAGATATGATTGCTTTACTTGATTCTCCCTTTTTCCTTTTGTGAGAGCAAACATGCATAACTGAATTGCCATTCATATTAGGGAGGATATAAATACCATGTTGGAGATAACCATTCACATTTTAAACATTATTGTAACAAATTGAGCAAATGTCTTTATTGATATTAATACTAAAACCACACTTGTCCAACATAGAAATAAAAATAAAGTTTGCAAAAAAAATTTGAACATAATAGCAATCCTCCAACCTAAGTATTTTGCTCATGGGCATTATTAAAGAAATAGACCATATAGCTAGAGTTGCAACATTTGCTGTATTTCCAACTCAAAGATTAACCTCCCCCTTCTTCAGCTATCTACTTATCTTCAGTCCCTGCAACATATTGTAGATCTTAAAACTACTTTTGGTATACAATGCCTACATTGAAGGATTAATAATAGCTAAAAAAATCATGAAAATATTTTTCACAAATGATTTATCTAAATAAGTCATGAAAATATTTTAATAAATGACTCACCTTGGTTCTTATTTTTCAAATAAGCAAGATACTCCATATAGTTTATCTTCCAATGGCCCTTTCCCTTGCAAAAGAAGCATTCAACATCGCTTTGGTAAGTTTTTCCTTTTTAACCTTGGGTTTGGTCACACCACCCTTAAGTCCAATGGGCTTATTTTTTGGAGCATATTTACCCTTTTCCCTTCATCTTGGAAAGCTGGCAACCAACATAATGGTTCATTTCTTTTTCTCAAATGTAATTGATTATCATAATTAATCAACAAATTGAGCATCTCATGAAGCTTACAACTAATCTAGTTCATATTGAAACTAACAATGAACTGAGAAAATGTTTCAAGAAGTGATTGTAAGATCAAATCTTGAAAGATCTATTTGCCAAGTTTGCATCCTAACTTCTCAAGTTGTTTAATAAGGTCAATCATCTTTAGGACATGAGACCTTACAGGAAAGTCCACAGTGAATGTGGACCTAAACAAAGCCTTTGACAACTAATACCTACCCGTCTTGCTTTGTCCTCCATTCATCTTCTTAAGATGTTCAATGATAGTGGGCGGGTCCATATCCTATGTTGCCTTTGAAGCTCTAAACTCATAAATGCCATAATAATGCACTTTGCAGTAAAGCAATATTCCTGATACGTCTCATCAGCCTTGGTCACTTCAACATTATCTTTGTTAAATGTGGCTGTTTGGGTAGGTTTATCAATAGTGTCAATAAACCTTTCATGCATAAGAACAATTCTTATGTTATGGTACCAATCATCACAATTGGCTCCAACAATTTGTCCTTTTCAAGTATGCCACACAATGATAGAGCAGACATTTTCAATAATCTAAAATAGAACAAGAAAGGAAGTGCAACCATATAAATGTAGCAACTCTGTTTCTTTCAATGAAAAAATGCTTTTAAAACTACAGATGAGTCAATTGGTTGGCAAGTTGTCTCTCATATATATTCTAAAAAAATATTATTTGCATCATTTATAATAAATCACATCATTTAGTCCCTTGGTTGTCAGTCGCTCCTACTAGTGTAGTTGAATTAAAATTCAATAATCCTCAGGTAGTGTAGGTGTCTAGCATGAATTAATTCCTTTCAAGTATGCATCAAATGCATTAACCAATTTTATCATTGAACAATAGGTCTCCTGGTTGTCAAGCTGCTACTTATAAACAAGAGATACAAAATTGATTTTTTTTATTTGTTAGGTCGTTAATTATCTTGTTCATAAACAAAAATAAATAAGGGCTCATAACTAAACAATTAATGACACATTGTAACATGTCTTAGATAAACAACAAAAATTATAAAGACATGAATAAAACTTAATGATAGGCATAAATTGCATTTGGCACATATATACTCACCAATCAAATAAAATATTTAATCTTATTAAATTGTCAAGTTCACAACTTGACCTTTGGTTCTTACACACCCATGTAATATACATTCAAAATGTCGCTTATAAAGGACAAAGCAAATATGCACCAAAATGCCATAATTATGCTCGTTCATGCTGACGTAGAGTGCAAAAATGCCATTTTCATGCAGTAGTTAACTATAGAAAATAAATAATTAACTGGAATACTTAAGTAATAAATAAACTAAATCACTTACTACAACAAAACAGGAAAATACAACGATTTTTTGTAAATTACGGCGGTTATAACCACCGTTTTAGCAAATGGCGGTTCAAGGAACTACCGTAATTACCAATGCCATTTGATAAATTACGACGGTTATAAAAAAACTGCCACAATCACCTTGTATAACCACCATAATTCATGTGTATTATGGTGGTTACATTATGGCGGTTTCAAACCGCCACAATAAGTGAAATATTTAAAAAAAAATTACGGTGGTTTGAAACCGTCGCAATTTGTGGTAATGTTTAAAAAAAATTAATCATGGTGGTTTGAAACCGCCGCAATTTGCGATGAAAATATTTTTGTAAAATTTTTAAAATTATTTATTATAACAATTTTAAACCACTCTAATTGCAACAGCAATTTTTTAAAAAAAAATCCAATAATCATGCAAAATAGTAATTCTCAGGCAATGCTAATTCTATCACTGGAAACCATCTTTTATGAGGTTGATCAAATTTCAAACTAGTAAAAAATATACCAAGCATCAGAGATAAATGCCAAAATCCAATATGACCAAACTCATAATTAGTGTTGCTGTAATACATAGGATTGCTATAATTGCTCTAAACACAATGACAGAAAATGATACATAATCCAATAGAACTCACCCTCGTACTAGCAAAATTTTCTATCTTGGAAGTAATAGTCACTATTACTGCTAAAATAATGCCTATGCCTTTCAATCAAGATTGCAATAATATATAGTTTTACATTGTTTCAATTCCAAAAGTGCAAAATATCTTCCTCCACTTAAATGTAAAGTAAAGGCGTATATTAAAATAAGTTGACATCCATAAAACTCATGATGTATAGGTTTACATTCAATAGGTGCAACAGAGGTTGATGTATAGGTTTACATTCAATAGGTGCAACATAGGTTCATTTCCTGAAACAGAGAAGATCCATTAATGTGCTTATAGTGATATGCCCAAGACTCATGCTTACTATTGCTGAATACTGATATCTTTCAAATTTAGTGTGAATGCCATTTATGCAAGCTGAAGCTCTCAAAAGTGTCTGAATAATTCAATAATCCTACATGCGATGGTAAAAATGGAATATATTAATCATAATTGAAAAAAAGAACCTTTCTCGTTCTATAGGTTTAAAGATTTCATGGTTTCAGAAATCAGAGCAAGAATATAGGCAGCTAATTTGAGAATTTAAATAGAAACATATCTAGTTCCATTCATAATTACAATTGGATGATATCTTAAAAACATATTGAAATAAGTTCACCTCAACGTTAAATTAGTGTCATATGAGAAGAACAAACCAGACGTCTTCTCAGCAACATTTAGCAGCTTAGAAAATTCCATCTCGTTTTCTTCTACTAAATATGGTACAACAATTTTGAGTTTCAAAATGCTTGTGAACTACAAAATTAAATTAGAAACAAATTGAGTTCTAGTAGCTTACCTGCTCAACAGGGGTATTGTTAAGAGTTTGATCACATGGAAAAACCTTCATGGATGAAATTTTGAAGCCAAGCCATGTTAATGTATATCCTACTTCATCCTTGACCCGTTTGCCTTTTTTTAAAAAAGAAAACTAGAGGAAGAAAAGAAAAAAAGAAAAAAATAGTGAAGGAAAGTAATGCATATTTTACTTATCATCTGACCACAAGGGCACCCAACAAATCTAGTATCTTATTCTATTTTTGCTTTCATCTATATGTAAAGATCAATCATCATATCATTAGTTAATGATCCCAATTATGATCTCTCAGCAGGAAAAAAAAACTAATCTAGTTAATTAACATTGCAGCACAATCACATGGTCATCAGCAAACACCAACATATCATTCCAACATTAGCAAAAGCAGAAGGGAGAATCCAGATAATAGATAAAACAACCACTCTTACTATTACTATCCAATGTTTGAGTGTCTACTATGATTACTTACCACCAAAATCTTTAGCATCCCAACCACACCATATATTGTCATAATCTTCAGAACTTGAAAGGTGCTGCATTTCGGGATCTCATCTGTTCAAAACAAACACAAACAAGAATTGAAATATAACATGCTAAGGCAAAGCACAATCACAAGGTGGACAAAAAAAAAAAGAATCAATGCAAACAAACAACAAACCAATGAGCTTCATGGAGCCATCTTTTCAACTAATTGACAAAGAGGAACCAAAAGATGCTCTGTCTATTAGCTCAATCACATACTGATTCGGAAATTCCCATAGCCTCATTCACATGTGCAGCTTCTACCCCGAATCTAACTTTTCCATCATACCTTTGAATGAAGCTGAACAATAAAAAATTAATAGCCAAGTAGCCAGGCATCCAATAAAAAATAGTTAAAAGGTATAATAGTTTATTATCTCACTGCTCAGCTGGCACTTTGCTTCACAAGTCAAAATGATTAAAAACTTTTTATATGTGATACATTGGTTGTTTATCATGGGAAAAGTGGAAAGGCACATTGCTGAAATGAGTTTGGGATCATATGCATTGAAAACAAGGTTCTTGCTAGAATATAAGAGAAAATCAGTCAAAGGGCATGAAATAATTAGGGAAAAAGAAAAAGAAAGACATCCAGAGGAGAACATTCCATGCAAAGGGTTTATTAGACCACAAAAGAGTTGCACCATAAAGGAAAAAAAATAAAACAACAAATGATTTTGATACCCTGAAAGGAGAGAAAACAGAAAAGTGAAATCAATCCCAAAATGCTTCCAAAAAAAAAAAGTAAGGTCATTTACAATTTACTCATACAGAGCTCATCTAGTGCCAAGTCACTGATCATGTTGGAAAAATTAAGATTCCCAAAGATAAGTTAGCAATTGAAAGCATCATCCTTTTTCTCAACTTGAAAAGTTGAAAAGCAATTACCAGATTACTATGCTTGTAATCACCATCACATAATTTTCATCACATTCAAAATACAAAATATGATTGTACCTGTAAGTCCAGAATGTTGTAAGTATTCCCAGCATCATCTTGGGCCCAAGGCAAGTCAGGTGCATACCTCCACTGTCCATCCACAATAAATCTGAATTGGAAAACACTAGATGGCAACACCTTCATAATTGTAAAGTCCTCCCCGATCTCTGCAAGGGCATTCTGATGAACAAGGAATATCAATGAACAACACTTAAAGCATCCTTCAAACACAAATAAATAAGACCCTAAACTTTCCAAACCTTGTTTTCCAATTATCCCAAGATCCCTCAACAGCTACTTTTTTGCCATCATAACTCCAGGTAATCATTGTTGGAATTCTTAGCTCACTGTACACATCTTCATGCCCTGAAGCAGTTTGCATCTAGGAAGGACATGGAACCTGCATCTCATCAGGTCTTTGTAGAGGAACCACTGGGACCTAAATACAAGGGAAAAGGGGTGATTGACAAGTGACAACTAATGAAAAGAGATTTCACAAAAGCGATGAATAAAAATAGCCCACAACCAAAAACCACATAACCAAATTAACAAATTCAGAACCAAGCTTAACAGAGACCAAACAACACATCCAATATGATTGACAAATGACAACAGAGTATCATGAGTCTCAAATGTTGAATGAAGAAATAACAATGAAGAAATAACACTGTCCATCCAATAAAAAAAAATTATTTGAATGAAGAAATAACAATAAAATACCTTTGACGATGTTGAACAGAATAATAATCAACCAAATCTGATAGGAACCCAGAAAGAAAAATTAGTAGATAAAAGGTATAATCAATACAAAGGAAAGATCATGTCTCAAACAAAAAAAAAAAAAAAAAAAGAGAAGATAACATTGATTTGGACATTTCATCAAACACATTGCAAGCCCAATTTCATAGAACAATTTGAAACAGGGCCAACAAAAATTTCAACCTATTTTTCAGAGAAACCTTTTAGTACAAGAATTGAAGATCAGACAAGAGCAAATGAGAAAATCAACAACTCATGAAAGAAATTAGCAATGACAAACCTTCATCATATTGTTGTGCAAAGCGATCCTTTTATCAGTTGCGAGAAAGCAAGACCGCAAGGTGCTGCGCGCGACGCGGAGTGGAAGGAAGAAGGTTGGTGGCGGTGAGGCCTCGCCGGCACGGTAGGGTGGAGGATCAGGAGGCGCAATGCGGAGCTCGCTATGGTGGGGCACGCGAAGAGCAGAACCTCACGCGATGGAAAGAGATGGGAAAGGAGGATACGACAGAGAGGTACGTGCAAAAAGAAAGAGAGAATGGAGGCATGAGCGACGACGGTGGTGGCTGGGTCGCCGGCGGTCGCGCGTTGGGCAGAGCGGGAGAGAGGTCAGGGAGGGAGGGCTGTGTTTGTGGGGGTGTTGTGTTGTGTGAATGGGGGAAAGGTTGAACCCTTATTCCTCTTTTGTTTTGTTTTTTTTTTTTTTTTTTTTGGGTGAAATGGCAACCCACCGTTATTTACCTTTCCATCGCCATTTTTTCACTAAAATTGTGGCAGGTGAGAAAACCACCTTAATCCATGTATATTATGGCGGTTCTTTGGAATCGCCGTAATTAAACCGCCACAATTTACCTATTTTTTTGTAATGACTTTCATAAAATTGAATTCAACTAAAATTAATAAATCCATGATATGAGAAAATAGTAAATATATTATTTAAATATTTCAAGCGTGGCCTAAACTAATATGAGGACCTACCTATATTTATTGGAGCACTTAGACACATAAAAATAAAACTAATATCTAACTTGACTTGCTTGAAGTGAAAATTATCACAAGAAGAAACTTGAATGACTATTGCAAGAGGGTAACAATATCGACATTAACTATCTAAACAGAAAAGGGAAGGATGAGTCATTCAAACTCAATAATCAAATAATTTTAGGATTACATAGTGTTCATAACACGCAACAGAAGCAAAAAAGTAATCCATGATAATCAATTTTGTGTCTAAAATTTATTCACATAATATAAGTGTAGCATCAATACCTTTTGAAGTGCACTTGTTGTCTCAAATATTTTGATTCGTTCTTTGTTAACATGAAGACTTTATGCATGTCCACATCGAGACTAAGCTATGCTATCAACCTTTTGACCAATGGATCTTTTAAACTGATGAAACCTTTGGAAAGAACTTTGAATAATATTCAAAACATCCTCATACGGTCACGTTACATAGAGAATGAAAAATCAACTTATATTTCTTCTATATATATATATATATATATATATCACTAGAATCAATCATAATATCCATTGAATATATTTCTAAAATTAAGCACAATCATGTGCCATTATTTGGAACAAAATTCAATCAATGGTCAACTCATCCTATCTAACAAGATTCTATCTAAATTCAAATTGATTGAAATCAATTTAAAATTGGTCAATCAAATTAATATACTTGACCAATTTTTTTAGAAATTCCTATTATAGTTGGTATCAACTTTCCTCAATTCACTCACATAATAATTATATTCATAGTGATAGCAAAGAATATAATAATATTCCATTTGAATTAAAATTTATTTGTTTGACAAAATTAAATTGTCTTGTTTAGTTGTCAAACAATACTAGGTTGGTAGCAAATTAGTCAAACCAATTTACTTATAAAGTTTGCTTCTAACAACACTCTTTAATGTCCAGATAGTATGACGTAATGACAACCTTTTACTTTTTGAGAACCTTAAGAATAACATAACATTTCCTTCCATCATTCCAGCTTTGGATTAACCTTAGAGTATGGTATAATTGTCAAAATCTAATTAGTAACCATTTAAATTAATCATAATCAACTAATGAATGACTTAAGAAACTAATTTCTTCTTTAATTCAATTTCCTTGGACAAGGTCCAAAATAATTATTAAAATTATAGAGTTCAAACTCATTACCAAATGTTGATGGATTCCTTTCTTGGCTTATTATTAATTCTACATGCATTTAACAATACCTAATGTCCTTTCAGCTATTGCCCTAAGGCATTAGGTGTTTGGTATCAAAGTATAATAAATGACTTGTTGATTATTATGATAACCTCAAGTCTAAGGAAACATTTACACCATGTTCTTCTTGAGAATATCCTATTGACAATCTTATGGTAATATTAACCATTAGAAATTCTTCAATGACTCAGTTCAATGATAATATCCAATATTTATCATCTATATATGTGATTTAATAAATGAGATCTACTAATATACATCCCTATGGATACTATCACATATATTGATCTATCTAGATCCTAATATCCTTTTTTAGTGATCCTATGATTAAGAACAATTTGGATTAAAATTATTTTCAAAACTTATCTTTCATTATCATGATGTCCATAACAATGATAGGTTTGTAATTTTAATCAAGGACAATATCATATCAAATAATCTAAATATGATAAAAACATGCTAAGATTCTTTGTTT
Source organism: Dalbergia oliveri (assembly GCA_030441495.1). Lineage (NCBI taxonomy): Eukaryota > Viridiplantae > Streptophyta > Magnoliopsida > Fabales > Fabaceae > Dalbergia > Dalbergia oliveri. Next base: position 13,690,118 of record JAMLFY010000001.1, read on the forward strand.
ATCAGAATAAATCAATAATAAATTATTAGATTGTGATAGATTAGGTCTTGGGCATCCACACTTATTCCCAATAATAATCACCCACAACTTACATGGGATAGAAAAATAAAATTCACATTATTATGCATATCACATGTATTAAATATTTCTACATAGCTATATATGCAAACTGTCAACAATGACGATCATACTAAAACTAGGAAAATGACTATAAATTACATAAGCTAGGGAATTTGTTAGAGATAGAGAACATAATGTCTGGTATTGATATGACAATTAGGTCCTTGGAAAACATCCCATGATAACCCTTCAGTGCTCATTGTCTAACCTTTGGCGAGTATATAGATGGTTGCCCTTGGCAGGGCAGGAGATTGTCCCTAGCAAGCAACTTGATATACATAGGTCAATGGTCATGTTGCTTTAATTCACAATTATTTTTTCCTGAGTCCCTTGCTAGCCTTGCAAATGTTGGCCCCTAGTGTGAAATGGTGTTGACCTTAGATGGGTAATAGTTTGAGACTACCCTTGACAGGCAACTCAATACACCATGGTTAACTATCATTCTATTGTTAACTCATAGCTCTATCCAAACTATTCCTACATGTATGTAACTTAACTGAATAGACTTAAATAAATCCAAACAACACTAAAACTATTCTTAACATCTTGCCAACTATTCACATAAAAACAAAAATCAATAATAAATAAATAAATAAATTTCTTAACATGAGATTTGTTCTTGCTAAACTATCTATGGTTCACAAATCAACAATTAAACAAATAAACAATAAATTATTTGCAAAATCTGTAACAATGCTTAACTATTTTCTGATAACAAGCTAGGTTCTAACATACACAATAAATAGTTTGCACAAATTGATAACACTATTCATATTGTAATGTTCTTTTTAAGTTGTTTATTGTCCATAAATTAATAAATAACTAATTTGACTACGAAGCTATAATAATTGTTCAATTGTTTTCTGCTAAAGATTGGGATCTTCTATATTATATAAAGAATTCAATGGTAGAAACTAATAACAAATAAATAATACTGATGATGCTGAAACTACTCTATTGTCCTCATCACTAATTATTTGTTAATAATTAATTTGTAATTTGATCATAAGAAAACTACAATAGTTGTTAGCTAATTCCTATTAATTGATTGATTCCTAGCATATTATGTAACCATAATTAATTTGACTAGGAAACTATGCTAATTGTGTAACTAACTTCTGATATCAAGTTGTGCTCCATCATAGATCATTACTATTTAAATTTAACCAATACGAAATTTGTTCTTATTATTTTGACTACTACTCTTGTAATAATAACTAGATAAGAATTTAATTACTAAAAAGTATTAGTTGTTAACTAATTTCTATTAACTAGTTGAATCCTATGATGCAAAAAAAAAAAAAATTGAATGACTTGCTAGCTATTTAACTAGTTCTAGTATTAGGCTAGATTCTATTATTAATTAAATTTACATAACAACCTATTCAATTCTAATTATTGTTAACTAATTGAGTCATATTATGTTAAACAAAATATTAAAAGTGTTTTTAGCATTCATACTAAACTATTTTATGATATCTCTCTTGTTGTTAATATACTAAGAACTAAATAATAATTTAATTATAAAATCATGATAATTATTCACTTATTTTCTTAGTTATATCATGCCAAATAAAATTTAATATATTTTTAAAGATAATATAACATGCACTAATACAATCTCACAACATCTTGTAATTTTAGAAAATAGGGATTTTCATGAGAATAAATAAATTGTATAGTTTTCTAAATTTTATGAACTTTAATGATTAATATGTAATATAGTATATCTTTCTAAAATATATTTAAGAGGTAAATTATAGTCATGAGCAACTACGCACTCATCATACGTTATCGAGAGTGTGTTGTTACTACCTATGAGATTCTATAGAACTAGAATGGTGCCCTAACTGATAAGAAAACATAAAAGATGGATTAGACATGACATGAAAGGAAATTTGGAGGGAAAACATCATCTGCTAACCTAAAGAATAACTAAAAACCATAAGCATAAAAGAACAGAGAGGAAACATTGACTAGATTAAAATCAAATAATCCTATAATTGGAAAGAAAGAATATGATTGATAATTAGAGGGAACCATATCATTCCCCATCAAGTTGCTAAATAAATGTCAAACATGCTTAACTTATCAAAATACTTACCTTGACATTACTTTGGTGAGGACATATATCAATTAGCCTTCTGAGAGAATCTTAGGCAATTCCAAAATTTTCTCATTTAACTTTTCCTTTTGGAAAAATCTATCTACTTCAACATACTTTGTTTGATCATGTTGAATTGGGTTATGAGCAATATCACATGTAGCTTTATTGTCACAACACATTCAAATTAGTTGGCTTTTATAGGAACCCCAAGTCTTGTAATAAAAGCCGTAATGCTTCACAATGTGCAAGGGCATTGCCTCTAATTCAGCTCCTGCACTTGAATGTGCAACAACATTATGTGTTTTGCTTCTCCATGCAACCAAATTTCTCCCTAAAACGGTGACTTAACCTAAATTAAATCGCTTATCACCTATTGCACTTCTAATCAGCATCGATATATGCTTTGATGCCTTGATAATCAGTGTTTTTTGTGAATAAAATTCCTTTTCTAGAAGAAGACTTAAGATATCTCAAAATGCGCATGACAACATTCACATGTTTCTCTGCAAGATTATGAATACAATGTTTAAGCAAGATCTACGAACTTATATGATCCAAGTACATTAATCTTCCCACTGCACTTTGGTATCTTCCTTTATCTACAAAGCTTGATTAGGCTCAATGCACAGCTTCAAGCATCTTATATTGGTGTATCAATTGGTTGACATTTGTACATTTAAATTTCTTGTAAAGGATTTAAGATATGCTTTCTTTGAGATTAAAATATCCCCATATTTGATTCAGACACTTCAATCCCTATAAAATATCTTAGGGGACTTGAATCTTTCATTTCAAATTCTCTAAATAGATATTCTTTTAAAGCATTTCTTTCATCATCATTTCTTATGACTTCTATGTCATCTACATAAAGAATGAGAGCTGATCTTACGTTGCCCTTTTTTTAAGAATAAGGTATGTCAAAATTACTTTGGTGGCATCCAAAGGCTATCATTGATTTTGTGAACCTTCTAAACCATGTTCTTGGACATTGTTTCAACCCATAGAGTGACTTCTTCAATCCACACACCTTTTAACCATGCTCTTATAATCTTATACATCATGGAGGAGTGTCTATGTACACCTTTTTTCAAACAATTCACCATGAAGGAAGACATTGTTCACATAAAATTGATGTAATGGTTAACCAAGGTTTGCAACCAATGACAATAATATGCAAACTGTGTTGATTTTGGCTAATGGGGCAAATGTCTTTGTATATTCAATTACATATGCTTAACTGTACTCTTTTACCACTAGTCTTTCTTTAAAGCATTCAATTGAGTTGTCAGCTTTGTACTTCATGTAGACCTATGCAACCTTCTTCTTGGAAAATTAACAAGTTCCCAAGTTCCATTTTCTCAAGGATAACATCTCATTCATAGCTTTCACCTTGGATTAGCTAAGGCTTCCTGACGCTATTGAGAATAGATATAGTAAATAATTGATTTTAAAAATGACTGATTTGATTCTACCAACCGTGACTAGACACATACTTACTCATGGGATATTTAGCTTTACTAAAAAATAGGTTCATATTTAGGTTTCAAAATACCTCTAATGCAATGTTATAGTAAGTGTTTTCTAGTTTGCCAGGCTTAAAGTAGGAACAACCTCAGCATGTGATTGGTATGGTATATCAGAGGACTCCAATTCACAAGATTCAAGTTAAAGGGAAGAGACACTGCACCTTTTGGGTATTATCACCACTTTGATCCAAAGTTATACCACTTGTATCCACATTGTCAATAGTTTCATTACTTGTTTTAGAAGGATTTTTTGTTTCCATAGGACTATGACAATAATACTCTAGTAATTTATAATCTATGTCTTTTTTTTAATAAAGTTACCCCTAAAATTTAGGCATCTATGAAAAATACATTGTATTTTCATGGAAAACCACATTCATAGTGATAATCATTTGTTGAGTTGGAGGATGATAATATCGATAATCTTTTTGTTATATAGCATATCTTATAAATACACATCACAGTGCTTGGGGTCAACTTGTTTTGTTAATGCTTATGGAGATGCACAAAAACCTACACATACAAAACATGAGGTAGCAATAAGTTTGGAATAGATGGGGTGACAACTATTTTATAGAGGGTATTTGATTGATTAAATATGTTGTTGCAATAAGTGATCTCCTTATTAAGATAATGACATGTAAGCTACTATCAATGAAACATGAACAACCTCCAACAAGTGACATTTTTTTGCTTAGCTACTCCATTCCATTGGGGTGTATTAGAGCAAGTAGTTGATGAATAACTCCATTTGCTCTTAGATATTGTTGAAAATCAACAGGATGGTATTCTCCTCCATTGTTACTACAAATAAGTTGAACATGTGCAGTGTACTGAGTTTGAATCATTTTATGAAGCCTTTGAAGCAAAACATTCACTTCACCTTTGGACTTCATTAAATATAACCAAGTTATTCTAGTATAATCATTAATAAAAGTAACAAGCCATCAAGATCCACCCAAAGTTTAGACTTTAGATGGACCCAAAACATCAGACTGGATAGTCATAAAATGAATTTCACTTTTATTGAAACTCAATGGAAATGAAGCACTGGCTTTTACCTAGTTCACAAACAACATAATGAAAATTATAAACATCACAACTTTCAAATAAACTAGGAAATAATTTCTTCAATTAACCATAGGATGCATGGCGCAAATATTGATGCAATAGCCAAATTTCATACTTCTTGCTCTTCCTTTCGAACAATCCATGGTCAAAGCTTGTTGTAGCTCACTAGTACTTTTGGGGCTAAAGTCCAAATAGTACAACTTGTAACGACCCGATTTTTTAGTATTATTGTGATAAAATGATTAATTATGAATAATCTATAGGAATTTTGAAAATTTCGATAGATACGAGTATGATCAGATTAATGTGAGGAGTTTGTAAAAAAAATGAAAATAATTTAATATTATTAAAAAATTAATATAATAATATTTTAATAAGAGATATAGAGTGAGACCCTATAATTGGTATAATGACATAGATAGAATAAGGATAAGAGTAAATAGATATCTTAAACCGATAAAGTATCTTTTATGTCAATCGGGTACTGAAATGGTAATAATTGGTACAACAAAATGGTAATAACTGGTACACCAAACATTTAATCTAGTAAAAATAATGGATATTATCATATCTCATATAATTTTTACTCAGGACAATCAAATATATATAGGCATTTCTAGTACAAATATAAGGCATATTGATCGACAATAAATATACAACTTACTTTCTCTCCAAAAGTTTTCTTTATACAAAGAAAAATGGAAAAAGATGGCTTTTCTTCCTTCCTTAGCAACTCCACATTCCCTTCTTTCTTCTTCATTATTTTCAATTCTTCCTTCTTGAAACTCCATGAAAGCTTCCAATTCTTGAAGGTTATGCTTAGGAAAACACCTAAGCTAGTTTAAGAACATTTTCTCTACATCAAACTCAATCCAAAACCTTGTTTTTCCACTTCAAAAATGTCCAACACCAGCATAAAATGGTACTGAAAAGTGGGTTTGATGCTTGAATTAGAGAAGAAAAAGCTAGAGAAAAGCTTAGCAAAATGCTTGGAGAAAGGTAGGAAAGATTCTAGTCTATTGCTTTATGATTGGTTGGCTATTTTGCTAATATAAACTCTTGATATATGACTGAAATTATGTTGTGAAATATGAAATTATTTTCAAGATGCCTATACATGAGCTTGATAGATGTTAAAGGTGTTAAGCTTGAAAGCCTAATGAATTGATTGAATTGATGTAATAGATTTAACTATGTAAATGAGGAGATTTTTGATTCCTTAAAGAGAATGAGATATCTGGAAATTTTACAAGAATATAATCAGAAATAGTTTTGTAAAAATCCGCAAGATTGGTATTTTTGAAGTATGATGATAAAGTTTCATGAAAAAAGATGAGATTTTGATCTATAAAAGAAAAACCTTGAAATCTAAGTTATACAATTTGTTTAATTTCCTGAAATATTTAAGAATTATAAAGTAAGAAGTTTTATAAGTTTCTGCTATAAAGAAATCTAGTAAAAGCTCAAGATTTTTAGTAAAATCTCATCAGTTCAAAAGATTTTATAGAAATATCATCATAGTTTAACAGACTTTCAGGAAAATCTCATGAAGTCTAATAGATTTTACAGAAAATTCTCATAACAGTTTAGTAGCTTTTATGGAAAATCTCATAAATGTTGAATTGTTTTCTTTAAGAAAAATCTCGTAAAAGTTTACTAAACTTTGCAGAAATCTCATAAAAGTTCTTTCAGAAAATCTCATAAAAAGTTTAGTAGATTTCAGCGATAAATCTCATAAAAAGTTCAGTAGATTTTACCAATAAATCTCATAAGAATCCAAGCGAGTTATGACAGATATCTCATAACACTTCAATAGATTTTGAATAGAAATCTCATAAGAATTCAGAAGATCTAAAGAGAATATCTCATAAAAATTAAGGAGATTTTCAAGAGAAAAGTCTCACAGGAGTTTAGGAGACTTAATAGAGAAAATCTCATAAGAGTTAAGGAGATTTCAAAGAAATCTCAAAGCAAGAGTATGAGATATAGAACTATTAAGAAGATATTTTACTTGAGAATCATAAGATTTCCTACACAAATATTAAAGATCTGACGAGGAAAGAAAACTGAAGAAATACGCCTTATGTAATATTAATTGCTTAATGGTAAGCTCATGGATTCACGGGTAGTAGTAGACGTGCTACGCCCTTGGAACTATATCAGGTTGTAATAGCGACGACATTACATCGTTATGAGAAAAGGGATATACTAGAAAGAATAGCGAGACTATTCAAATGAGATGTAGTAGACATACTCCATTTAGTGAACTATATCAGGTTGTAACGTGATGGTGTTACATCATTGAGGTATGATCCACAGAAGTATATTAGAAAAGTCCTATGAGTTCTACCATTAAGTTTAAAATTGTCTAACCAAGTTAAATCAGAAGAAAATGATGATACAAAGTACATGTCAATTGCTTGATTATAAGCTCATAGATTCACATTGTGATCTATATTAGGTTGTAGTACAAGGTACTATAACAAGTGAACTATATCAGGATGTAACATGAGGTGTTACATCACCAGAAATACATCAGATGAGAAGTATATCAAGAATCCTATGAGTTCTATTCTCAAGCCTAAAGTTCATAATAAGATTTTGTCAAAGAAGTAATGAAACAAACAAATTAATTATTATGTAAACAACCAGAATACCGAGTATTTATTTTACGAATCCTATGACCTTTTCATTCTCAAGCATAAGTGCACTCATAATACTGTATTAATGAGTAAAGGGATAAGCAAGCTAATTATTTCAAAGGAAATCGAAGATACTTTAATTATTTTAATATCATGTCAAATATCACTGTGTAGTAGACTAATATTTTTCCTACTGGAATCTTTGATTTTTATTCCTGCTATTATTATATTTTTTACATAGATTGCTATGATGGTGATTATTTTGTGGAAATTCTCAACTGATATTGGCCTCACGGTCAGAGCTCCTGATGAATTGATGATAAAGAATTTAGTCAGTATTTTATTTTCTTTTAATGAGTTTTTGAGTAGTACCCTACCCAAACTAGAGAGTTCCTGCGTGAACCAAGGTACGGGTTGACATAGCTATGTATATGATTGTTTTGCCATTGTATAATACAATTATTTGGTGTTGCTATCTTATTACGACCTAGACTCTATGTTCAAATTTAACAAGAGGAGAAAGTGTTTTATGTTGTCAAAGAAAAGCAGGCTCATATGTAATATGTATATACTCCATCAAAGGTCAAGTAGAGATAACAAGTAACCACTACTCATTATAAGGTTATGACTTAAGCATAGCCTTATGGTGTGAAAGGTGTTACATTTATGGTATCAGAGCTATCCTGTTAGAGATTGGGGATGGTTGAACTTGCTTCTAAAGCATACTCTGAAGTCTTACTGTCATGCAATAGGATTTTATCTACTGAGAGAAAAAGTAGAACTTTATATGCATGACTGCTTACTTTTGAAGTAGTTAGTAACTATCATGCTTATTATTGTATTGAACCTGATCAACTCAATGTCTTTTGCTTGATGTGATAGGAGACTAATGACTTCGGGTAGGCATAGTAGGACTAGCAATAGCAATGATGATAGGATGCCTGAGGAGGAAGCTACAACATTATATGTGATTTTTGGAATATCACCCAGGCAATCATGGAACAAGCTATGGTTGCAAACTAGACAATGAGTACCATTGGGAGGTAAGCTCATCGAAAATACTAGAAAAGCCTACTGTTTGTAGCATCCCAAGGAGCAAGAAACCACCCTAATTTTATGAAACCTAAACCTAGATAAGGCTGAAGGATCTTTCAAGTATTAAAGTGATTGGACTCTTAGAAAGTGTGTTATATTGCCTAAAAGTTAACACGGACGCCGATTTCTAATGGATAGGTACTAGAATGCTAGTTGATGAGGCAAATATTGAAATGAATTGGGATTTTGGTCAAGGATGTGTTCTATAGGAAGTATTTTTTCAAAATGCTAAGGGATTGGAAATTCCTAAAGCTGCACCAGGGGAACATGATGGTGCTAGAGTATAACGCAAAGTTTGGGGAGCTTTCCACAACTTAGTAGTGTAAGGTGAATGAAGAGTTGGAAATGTGTTAAGTATAAAGGAGGTTGTAGAGGGACCTCTTGGCAATGGTGGGATTAATGGAAATTAGGGACTTCACCGCATTTGTGAAAGAGTGCTCTAGTGGAAGAATACAAGGAAAGCTATCAATGGCTGGAGGAAGGCTAGCACCACACGGCATAAGGTCTAAGCCTATTTTACCACCACAAAGGAGATTTTCCTTAGAGGAATAGAAAAGGACAGGAATCGCAGAAACCAGTTGATGACAAGGAATGCCTAGAATATGGAAAGAATCATGGCGATAAACCATGTTTAGCTGGAAAGTATGGTTGTTATCAATGCAGGAAGCTAGGTGACAAGATTAGGAAATGTCCAACTAGGGACCACCTTTATCTAGTCCACAATAACGGGGACATGTTTTGCTACGAATGCGGAAGATGTTGCGTTATAGAGGAACTCAATTACGAAGTAAGATGTGGAAAGCCTAGTAGTCAAGGATACATGTTGTTGTTGCCAGTGGTGACAAAGGGTGAATAGGAATTAGAATAGGTATTGGTAATTCGAGAATAATCTGACGTATTTTAAAGATATGCTTGATTTCCCACACAAAGGAAGATATAGTTCTATATTGAATTGGTAGAGAACAGGTCCAATTTCAATAACTCCTTACCAAATGTTTCCTTTAGAATTGGCATAATTGAAGGAGAGATTGATAAGATGTTAAGTAAACATTTTATCCGATCAAGTGCCTCACTATGTGGAGCTTCTGTGCTCTTAAGGAAGAGAAGGATGAAGGTATAAGGCTATATGTTGAGTACAAACAACTGGATAAGGTGACAGTCAAGAACAAGTATCTTCTTCCAAGGATTAGTGATCTCATGGATAAATTGAGGGAGCGATAGTATTCTCCAAGATTGATTTGAGATCGAGGAACAACCAAATTCAAGTTCGGAAGGAAGATATTTCAAAGAATGTTAGGGGCATTACAAAGATAAGTGATGTATTTTGAGATAGCTAGTGTCCCAATAATATTCATGGACTACATGAATTGAATCTTCCAACCATGTCTCAACAAGTTCATGATTGTTCTCATCTATTCGAGGGTTGAGGAAGAACACAAATAACATCTTAGAACAATGCTACAGATTCTTCATCCCACTTTATGCAAATGTGAGTTCTGGCTATAGGAAATAAGATTTCTGGGTCATGTAGTATCAGGGAAGGAATCATAGCTACCCAGCAAAGATTGAAGTAGTACTAAAGTGGGAGAGACCAACCTGCTACCATGGAAATTTGAAGTTTTGGAATTAGATGATTTGTATCGAAGGTGTATCAAGGGATTCACCTAGAAAGCCTTACCCTTAACCAAGCTGAAAAGTGTACCTTTCACATGGAGGTAAAATATGATAGGAGTTTTAAAGACCTCAAGTGGAAGTTGACCAGTGCACTTGTAGTGATCTTGCCAAGACCCATATAGTTCATTTAAGGTTTATTGAGATAAATCAAGCAAAGGCTTGGGTGCATTTTGATGTAGAATAGAAAGGTTGTGGCTTAGAATTCAAGACGGCTAAAGCTGCATCTCAAGTTAGGAGTATTGTTTATTTTGAAATTTAGAGATGCCATCTATGTAGAGTAAAGTATGAGGTATTTTCTAAGCATAAGAATCCCAAGTATCTCTTAGATTGGAAAGAAGGAAACATGAGGTGATGGAGATGGATGAAGTTCATTAAAGACTATGAGCTTGACTTGAACTACCATCCAAGAAAGACAAATGTGGTAACAGATGCCTTCAATGGAAAAGCCTTGGGTATTTCTTGAATGATGATTAAGGAGACAAAGTCAGAATAGATTTTTTTCAAAGTCCTAAGTTAGGGATAGAAGAGAGATTTGGAAGTTTATATTTGGGTCAAATTAGGATCATAAGTGACATTAAGAAGGAGATTTTACAAGCTCAACAAGAAGATCCAGAATTTCAGAACATAGCCTCAACTCAAGGTTGAGAGAGAAGAGATTTGCACAGGGTGAACATAGGATATGAAGATATCAAGATCAAGTGTGCATATTTGTAGCAAGGAAGCTTTGTCGTAGTATTCTGGATGAAGCCCATTAGAATGATCTTTCAGTACACCTAGGAGTTACAAAAGGCATAGAGATATTAAGAAATGTTCTGGCAACCAAAGAGAAAGGTGGATGTAGGAACGGTCTCAAAGTGTTTGACTTCCAAAAGATGAAAATAGAACATTATAAGCCACTAAGTACACTGCAACCCTTGGAGATTTCCAATAGAAAAGGGAAACTATTTCAGGACTTTGTGATGAGTTTCCAAAGACACCATCTGGATATGGTGCCATTCAAGTTATAGTCAGACTAACTAAGTCCGCACATCTTCTACTAGTCAAAGTTACGTCGTATCTTGGAGATTGGTTGAGCCCTATATAGAAGGATTAGTAAGACTACATGGTGTTCTTTCTACTATAATCTCAGATCTAGATTGGCACTTCATCTCAAGATTTTTAGGAGATTTTCTGAGAGTTTTCAAAAGAAAACCTTGTTTCAACATAACTTATCATCCTGAAGCTGATAGGCAACCTAAATGGACCAATCAAACATTGGAAGATATGCTTAGAGCATGTGTGCAGGAACATTATGGCAATTGGGACAACTATCAATCATTAACCGAGTTCTCTACAACAACAGCTATCACACAAGTATCAAAATGGTTCTTTATGAAACTTTGTATGTATGGAAGTGTCAATCGCCTCTATGTTGGTATGAATCAAGTGAAAGTAGTCTTTTGGGGTAGACCTTGTCTAGAAGATTATCGAGTAGATAAAGAAGGTCTGAAGTAAGATTTTGACTACTCAAGGTCGACAAAGAGCTATGACAATAAGAAAAGAAGACCGTTAGAATTCCTATAAGGAGATCATGTGTTTTCGAAAAGTTATCTCTATGCGGATAGGAGAGCCATTAAAGTTTAGAAGCTAAATTTTCATTTTATGGGTCCTTTTAGATCCAAGGTCGTGTAGACCTAGTGACATACAAGATAGTTTCAAATCCATGTTTGTCAAAGCTTCACGTGTGTTCCATGTGCCACAATTTTGAAAGTACAACTTTAATTCTAGTCATATACAGAAATCTGAATCCCTGAACTACGGGATGGCTTAATGTTTGAGGTACCCTAAATAAAAATAATAGATAGAAGCGTGAAGCACCTTCGAGAAAGATTTGTCTCTTTTGTAAAGATTGTGTTAGGAAGAGATATAAGGAGTATACGTGAGAATTTGAGTAAAGTATATGAGAGGATTAAATTTTGAGGGCAAATTTTTTTTAAGGGGGGTAGAATGTAACGACCCAATTTTTTTAGTATTATTGTGATAAAATGATTAATTGTGAATAATCTATAGGGATTTTGAAAATTTGGACAGATAGTTATGATCAAATTAATATGAGGAGTTTGTAGATAAAAAATGAAAATAATTTAATGTTATTTAAAAATTAATATAATAATATTTTAATCAGAGATATAGAGTGAGACCCTATAATTGGTATAATGAGAGATAAAATAAGGATAAGGGTAAATAGATATCATGTCAATTGGGTACCAAAATGGTAATAATTGGTACACAAACATTTAATCTAGAAAAAATAGTGGATATTATCAGATCTCATATAATTTTTACTTAGGACAATCAAATATATATAGGCATTTCTAGTATAGATGTAAGGCATATTGATCTGACAATAAATATACAACTTACTTTCTTACCAAGTTAGTTTTCTTTATATAAAGAAAAAATGGAAAAAGATGGCTTTTCTTCCTCCTGGGAGCAACTCACGTTCTCTTCTTTCTTCTTCATTTTTTTCATTTCTTCCTTCTTGAAACTCCATGAAAGCTTCCAATTTTTGAAGTTTATGCTTAGGAAAACACTTAAGCTAGTTCAAGAACATTTCCTCTACATCAAACTCAATCCAAAATCTTATTTTTCCACTTCAAAAATGTCCAAACACCAACATAAAAAGGTGCTGAAAAAGTGGGTTTGATGCTTGAATTAGAGAAGAAAAAGCTAGAGAAAAGCTTAGCAAAATGCTTGGAGAAAGGTAGGAAAGATTCTAGTCTATTGCTTTGTGATTGTTTGGCTATTTTGCTAATATAAACTCTTGATATATGAATGAAATTATGTTGTGAAATCTAAAATTATTTTCAAGATGCCTATACATGAGCTTGATAGATGTAAAAGGTGTTAAGCTTGAAAGCCTCATGAATTAATTGAATTGATGTAATAGATTTAACTATGTAAATGAGGAGATTTTTGATTCCTTAAAGAGAATGAGATATTGGAAATTTTACAAGAATATAATCAGAAATAGTTTTGTAAAAAATCTGCAAGATTGGTATTTTTGAAGTATGATGATAAAGTTTCATGAAAAAGGATGAAATTTTGATCTATAGAAGAAAAACTATGAAATCTAAGTTATACACTTGGTTTAATTTCCTGAAAGATTTAAGAATTATAAAGTAAGAAGTTTTATAAGTTTCTGCTAAAGAAATCTCGTAAAAGTTCAGCAATTTTTAGTAAAATCTCATCAAGGTCAATAGATTTTATAGAAATATCTCATCATAGTTTAACAGCCTTTTAGTAAAATCTCGTGACAGCTCAAGAGATTTTAGAAAATTCATAACAGTTTAGTAGCTTTTATGGAAAATCTCATAAATGTTGAACTATTTTCTTTAAGAAAATCTCGTAAAAGTTTACTAGACCTTGCAGAAATCTAAAACTTCTTCCAGAAAATCTCATAAAAAGTTTAGTAGATTTCAACTATAAATCTCATAAAAAGTTCAGGATTTACCAATAAATCTCATAAAAATCCAAGCGAGTTATGAAAATATCTCATAACACTTCAAGAGATTTTGAAGAGAAATCTCATAAGAATTAGAAGATCTAAAGAGAATATCTCATAAGAAATTCAGGAGATTTTCAGAGAAAAGTCTACAGGAATTCAGGAGACTAATAGAGAAAATCTCATAAGAGTTAAGGAGATTTCAAGAAAATCTCAAAGCAAGAGTATGAGATATAGAACTATTAAGAAGAGATTTTACTTGAGAATCATAAGATTTCCTACACAAATATTAAAGATCTATATGAAGAAAGAAAACTGAAGAAATACGCTTATGTAATATTAATTGCTTAATGGTAAGCTCATGGATTCACGGGAGTAGTAGACGTGCTACGCCTTGGAACTATATCAGGTTGTAAACGCCATGGTTACATCATTATGAGAAAAGGGATATACTAGAAAGAATAGCGAGGCTATTCAATGAGATGTAGTAGACGTACTCCATCTAGTGAACTATATCAAGTTGTAACGTGATGACATTACATCATTGATAATAAATAGAGAAGTATATTAGAAAAGTCCTATGAGTTCTACCATTAAGTTTAAAATTGTCTAACCAAGTTAAATCAGAAAATGATGATAGAAACTACATGTCAATTGCTCAATTATAAGCTTATAGATTCACATTGTGATCTATATCAGGTTGTAGTACAAGGTATTACAACAAGTGAACTATATCAAGATGTAACACGAGGTGTTACATCACAGAAATACATCAGATGAGAAGTATATCAAGAATCCTATGAGTTCTATTCTTAAGCCTAAAGTTCATAATAAGATTTTGTCAAAGAAGTAATGAAACAAATAAATTAATTATTATGTAAACAACCAGAATATCGAGTGATTATTTACAAATCCTATGACCTTTTCATTCTCAAGCATAAGTGCACTCATAATAGTATTTAATGAGTAAAGGGATAAGCAAGCTAATTATTTCAAATGAAATCAAAGATACTTTAATTATTTTAATATCATGTCAGATATCATTGTGTAGTAGACTAGTATTTTTCCTAATGGAAATCTTTGATTCTCATTCCTGTTATTATATTTTTTACATAGATTGCTATGATGATGATTATTTTGTGGAAATTCTCAATTGATATTGGTCTCATGGTCAGAGCTTATGATGAACTGATGATAAAAATTTAGTCAATATTTTATTTTCTTTTAATGAGTTTTTGAGTAGTACCCTACCCAAACTAGAGAGTTCCTGCGTGAACCAAGGTAGGTTGACATAGCTATGTATATATTATTTTGCCATTGTATAATACAATTATTTGGTGTTGCTATCTTATTCCGACCTAGACTCTATGTTCAAATTTAACGAGAGGAGAAAGTGTTTTATGTTGTAAAAGAAAAAGTAGGCTCATATGTAATATGTATATTGTAACATCCTCCTTAACACAACCTTATCTTTAAATAATACTTAAGCATGCATTATGCTTGAAATGTTACTTATTAATTTAGCGGACCTTTCTTAAATATCTATTGGCAAGTTTGATGTTAATACTAATTGTAATCTAAAAAACATATGACAAAGATACACAATTTATTGAATACATAGTTAAGATAAAAGGAACTCTACTAATGAGCTTTAATACATATCCATTTATTACATCTACATACATATTCATTCCACTAAGTATAGCATAATGAAAGCACTAACTACTACACTAATGAAATTCTATTCCTATCAGGACCTCATGTCTGAGTTCAACCTGGAACGATTGGAAACACAAACACATAGGGGTGAGAATTATACAATTTCTAGTAGGGTATTTCCTAAATACACAATTTACCTTTCATCGTTATTATCCAGCCACTTCGATTTATTTAGTAAATTGTGAGCATGCACATATATCAAAGGTTCATTTTTAAGTTCAAAAGTCATTCTTCCAGTGGGTTTATTTTAATACTCAATCACTGGCATAGCTATGTCATATACTAATATCATAATAATTTATTTTTCATTTTGCGTGCCTTTACATTATTCAGGTTTTCATGCCCTTTTCGAACTAAAGGGGACTTCTCCGTGTCTTTACACATTCAGGAGACCTTCCAATGCCCTTCACACCAAAAGGGGACTTTTGTGCCCTTTACACACTAAAAGGGACCTATTCTTCACTGGTACATACATCATTTCAAGCTCACCTTACTATAATACATTAGCATAGTTTCTGTATTTCATAATGTTCAAACATATATATACCGTCAATCACAAGTGACTCTCATTCATTTCTCATAAACCAAACTTTAAAGTCACTATCATGCATTCATATATCATAGACTTAAATAAATATCAAACTATCATAAATTTTCAGCCATTTCACATTCCAGCACCTTGGGATTCCGTTCTGGGTACAACATTTAATTGCCATATCAAACGACTATCCCAAGAGCCACGAAAATTCTGCATGACACTTTGATGTGTATAGGATAACCTGTAAAATTTAGACAAAAGAGCTCTATACCTACTTCAGGAAATATACAAATCTAGTGGTCAAGGGCCACCAATTCACAGACCAATCCGGGTTCCCTTAATTTTTAACCCTAGAAATTGATGGAACTAATGTACAAGAAAATTTTCAGTTATACTTCAACATGTTTTAACTTCTTGTAAAATTTTCAAGGGCTAATTCAATCATTTTCTATGATATAAAATGGGCAACTTTAGTGCTTCAGCTTTCAACATTTCATGCAGGTAGTCTCATTTCGTTTCTGATTTTTTTGAGATAGAAACATTAAAATCAACACCCAAGAAAATTAATGTAAATATTTTAATATGTTAACTCCAACATATAATTTTCATGGCTCATGAAACCACCCACAAGATTTCCAGAAAATTCGTGAAAGTTCTGATTCCGAACATGAATGGCCCTTAGTCCAATTCACTTGAGAAAACCCATTTTAAAACCATCCAAACACAACACAAAAATTCATACATCAATATCAATATGTTAATCATCAATATCATCAAAATTTTCGAATTAGGGCAAGCTAAGAATTGAAAAATTTGACAAGAAAGGAGGAAACCTACTTTGAGTGACCTATTGGCTCCTTAGCTTCAAGATCAACCAAGCTTGATTCCTTTTTTCTCCCAAGCTCCCAATCCAACTTCAAACCCCTCTGATATCAGTGAGGTGTGGGGCACAAGACAAGGTTTTGATGAGGAATGAAAATTTTGTTCGGTTAGATTTGTAGGGATTGAGGTGTAGAACAAGTTTAGTGAAGAGAGTTTGTGGTTTTAGTGACTTTGAGCTAGGGTTTTGCAAGCTTGAAGCTTGTTAATGGAGTTTGAGAGGAAGAACAATGGAGGAAAGGTTCTTGGAGTGTGCTGGCTAAAATTTTCATGAAGGAAATGATAAGATATTGATTTTATGAGTTTATGACAAAATGCATAGAATTTTCAAGTCCAAAATGTTTTTTTTTAAAGATAAATGTAGTAATTTTTTGTAAGCATCCTATTGGTCCTAATAAAGTGGCAATGGTGTGGCTTCTTCTAAGCCACACACTTGTCTAGATGGGTGGCAAACTTTCACTGGAAGTTTCATTCGTAAGAAATCATATTGAAATCTACCGAATGGGTAAACAATAAATCCATTAATAAATATTGCCTAAAAATTAATTTTAGTATAAAATTATCAATCCCACCTATTTCTAACCTTATTCCCATGTTTTCCTAATTTCGGTATCTTGGGGCCTCAAATGAAGCTTTCAGCTTCCTGACGGTCTTGGGCCGGCAGGTTACTATCAGCTTATTAAATTATTTTTTTTTGAGATGTCCATTGGCCACCCTCATCATCATTGTACTGTCAGATTTCTAAAATTATGAATAACAAACCTCAAATTAATTTTTAAATGATTTTCAGGGTGTTACATATATACTCCATCAAAGGTCAAGTAGAGATAACAAGTAACCACTACTTATTATAAGGTTATGACTTAAGCATAGCCTTATGGTGTGAAAGTTGTTACACAACTTCCGTTTCTGAGACAACTAATTGTTTGCCTTGATTGAATGTTCTTAGACATAAATTCCGGCCAAAAGATTACATGACAAGATAAACCAATAGTTATTTGTGAGACAATCAAAATGTTGTAATCTAAATATAGGACAATGAAAAGAGAATCTAAGTTAAAGGTATGGAAACAAAGTTAAGGAACCTTCCTCAGTGATAGAACTTGTGTTACTATTGACTGAAACAAATTTTTGTGAAAATGGTTTAAAGAATGAGCCCTATATAATCAAATGTCATATGACTTGTAGCATTATATTGGAATCAATTATCCAAGTGCTACTAGAAATAGGTTCAGAAATATTTACATCTTTACCACCAATATCTTAGAGCTATTATCAAGGCTATATTTGTATCAACTACTTTACCTTTCTGTCTTTGTTTATAGATGAAACTTAATGATTTTTTTTATGACAATTGGTATGACATGTTTGATTGTAATAGGTGCACTTGTAAAAATACTTACTAGTAGTAGTGGTGGTCCTTGTAATGGTCTCTTTTTGTCTAGCTGTCAATTATGTGTTAATCGATTTTGAGCTACCATGGTTGAGGACTCAATACCTTCATACCCATTATTCAAAGTTGCATGACGTATTGCCTCATATCGAACTAGAGTATAACAATCTTCCATATTAGGAATCAACTTTACACATAATTTCTCCGCAAATTTGTTCAAAGGCCATCTAATCCAACAAGGGAAATGTGCATCTTCTATCTTTTGGATTGACTTTTGGTATGCTTTAATGTCATCTAGATCTTTCATGGTCACCTTATCATCGTGGTCCAACTCACAAAAAATTTCAATCAACTAATGATAACATTTAAAAGATACTTACCACTTTGTTTGGCAATGAATACCTTTTGGTTCAAGGTGAAAATTGCAACTCATCATTCCAGCGTAGAATGTGTTTGACAAAGCGTTCCATATTTCATAGGTTATTAGGCATAGGTGGCGCTTCATTATTTCTAGACTCATGGACATTAATAGCTATCTCTTCACTTTCAAATCCTCACCACACCATTTTTCATATCCAACATAAAACTCTTCAGTTTTTTTCTTATTGTCGTTGATGTACGAGAGTTTTTCTACTTCATATATCATAATTTGATTTTGTGAAAATCATTCTTGTATTGAAAATTCTCAAATTGAACAATAACACAAATAGATTTTTTCCTACCATATTGATTGGAGTAAAGAAGGTTTGAAAAAAATTGGGTTTAGAAATGGTAAAAAAGGCTCATAATGCCAAGAGAAAAGTAGGAACATGGTAAAATGAAAACAAATATTTTTTGTTTTCAATTTTGGTCATGAGTACCTACATAGTCAATATACAGACGTAAATCAATTAGAATCAAGGCATAATGTCAATTCCTACAAATGTGTCGACTTTGATTTCCAACCAGGATTAGAATCAAATAACCCTATATTTAGAAAAAAAGAATATGATTGACAATAAGATGAAACCTTTGCAATTCCTTCACACTTTCTCTATTTTGCATAAAGGTAGAACATCTTCAAATTCCTATTTTTTTTTCCACCAGCACCAAAAAACTTATGATAGATTATGTCGTTGGAGCCAATGATTTCCTTTCAACATGATAGCTTCTCCAATTTTAGATGCATCTAAAAAAATCTCCTAGAGCAAAGACTGAGTTGATTGAGCGATATGTGTCTCTTGGTTCAGCTATGTATGGTCTTTGAAAGGTCGATGATTCTTTTAATTCTTTTTAGTTTCGGTCTTATGGAGAAGTTTCATGTTTATTTGATGTGTTGCTTTGAGACTCAAACTCCGCATTTTGAGAAAGAGAAATGATAGGGGAACAACTGGTTGGGACAACTTTTGCACATCCACCGCTAAAAGACAAAAAGCGTATAGTAAGGAAAAGATGGTACACAGTGGAGAAAAAATAACTGAAGCTTGCTAGAGTCCTCCCTTACTTCCCATCATCTCTGAAACGTGGCTTCCCTCTCAAATTTAGTTTCATTTTCACTTTCCCTCTCAACTCACTCTCTTTGCTTTCTCTCTTCTCACCTTTCTCCTACACCATATGACACAGTGGAGCTTGTAGCTGAGGATGGGTTTCTTGTGGTGACTGGATGGTGATGGCCTAGCGATGGTCAAGAGGCGAGTAGTGCGATTGTGACATGGTCGATGGCGTCCCTTACCTCACGACATCATTTCATCGTCTCCTAATACCCTTAGATGAAGGATCTCTTTGGCCTGAGTCGTGACCAAAAACAAGCCGCCTGACCACACTACTTTCTTAAAGGTCCCTCCTTTCTCTTTCTCCTTTCTAAATCTCACCCTAACTTAGTCATTTGCTCAATCTCATATCAAAATTTACAGTTTCTAATGAAATGTTGTTTTTTTATGAAAAAAAAAATTTATCATGCATCACTTGTTTTGATGCAATTCTATTAATTTATCGGCAATGTAGTCTAGGTCTTGATTTGAACTTTCTGGAGTGTCCATGCTCATTCTCAAAGTCATTCAATTTCATATCTTGTAGCCCCCTTTTTGTTGTTACAATTATCAATGTTACAATATATTGAGGAAAATGGTTTTGATGTAGTTAAACAAATTAATCCAAGGTGCAAATGTGCAATCCTTCTAATTGGTTATTGCTATAGCAGTTTAGGATTGTAACTAATTTGTTAACATGAAGTCTATAATTCTTGTAAAGTTGTAATGAAGGATCTTTTTATTAAAGAATAAAAGGATTTTGAATTTGTTACTTTCTAAAAAAGAACATAGGTTATCTTGGCATGTAGAAGAAAATGATCCATTGATTTTGCACTAGTTTCTACTAGATCCTATTTCATCCTACCATAATTGTTATGTCCTCCTCAAATTGTCAATTTTCTAAAACAAAATCTACATAACGAGGATAACGATTGTGAGGGAAAAATATCTATATAAAATGAAAAGAAATAGACTTTACTTATGAAATTTCACTGAAGATATTGTGTCATGAATTTATATTTGCTTTAAATATTTGAAGGTATTGATCTTTGCTCCAATTTGTTTGGTCACATGGCAGGTGGGGCTAGTAGTGATATCAAGGATGTAAGTAGACTTGAAGGTAAGTATTTAAACTATCATTTTGCCATTTAAAATCTTAAGCTTCTGAAGCACTTTACTTGTAGGGCAGCATATACATTGTTCATATGTAGCATAAGTACTGAGTTATTTGATATCTTATTCTTATTTCCTCTAAATAGGCTCTTGAGCCTCTTATTATTTTCCAAAGCATATGTGCAAAAATAGACTACTAGAATTCTAGGCTACTTGTACTGATTGTGCCCTTACGCTAGTTGCAAAATGTGCCTTGTTGATATGTTTGATGTGTGCTTAATTTAGGTGACATGGCCTCTAAGATTCTCTCTGTGCCTTTGCAATAATATTAATATAAAGAATCAATTCTATGAGAATGGTCACTTTGTTTGAATTTGCAAAATTAAACTTGTATAAATGCAATCCTAAATAACCACTTGCCCATTAAATTTTCTCACATGGAGTAATAATGTAATATGAAATGCCTTAGAGACACAATGTAGGCAATTGATTCTTCACCCAACACAAATATACGCATGCATGTAGCCTAGAAAATGAACTCTATTGATTCTTGGGCCAATCTCTAAAAAACCAAATTGTAACTTTTTTTTAGAGGAATGGTGGTTCTAGATTGAAGCATCCATCATGGTATTCAACAGGAGATGTTTGCCTTGGTCAAAGAGATACTCTCGACTAGACTTTTGATATTGAACCATTGGTAGCATTTGCAAAGTTCAACAGGAGCTGATATAAATTGAGAACATATTATGGAAAGGAATTAGGATAAAAGATTGATAAACAAGAATGGACCAGTGAAGATGCCTTTTACACGGTGTATCCTAACATGTCAGATTATTCTAGGGAGGGCGCACTCACTTGGAAGGGAATTCCAAACAGCATTTCTATTTAAAACGCTCCTTGGGCTGCATTCTCTCATTGAGTTAATAACTATTTGGTTATCAAGCTAAAGATGATTGATTGATAAACTGGGTTTTGATTGCAAATTTACAGTTCTAGGAGCAGGATGTTTTTGCTTCCTTATTTTTACTTTAAGTGGGACAAAAGTTTGAGTTTTCTAGAAAATTAATTGCTTGTGGCCTCCAACATAATTAAATATCATTCTTTTTATATAGCCGAATTTGATATATGATGTGGTTCTCACAATTATTTGTTAGCTTTTTTTATGAGAATTTCATTTTTGATAAGATATTAATATTTTATTTAATATCAATTAAGAAAGGATGGTCCAAAACAAGACCATGGGATAGAAGAGAGAAATTTGTGTGTCATAGGAAGTAATAACTATTTGGTATATATTTCAGTTTTAAATTGAAAATTGGGAGTATATGAACTCTCTTTTCATTAAACTTGTATAAATTTAGATAACTCTAATAAATTGACAAACTCTCGATT